>JAWZYV010010460.1:0-474020 GCA_038373885.1 Cheiracanthium punctorium | reverse complement strand
TAAAAATAAGTACTCCAATCACTATTATTGAGGTTCACGAATGTCAACGAAACACACTGTTTTTATGTATTTCGAGTCTAGACCTGCCAACTGTCCCGTTTCTTACGGAAATTTTTTTACCACACTTTTTAGGCAGCTTTAGATTGAATCGCATTTTCAGCCTTTTTTTAATTGGCAGTTTCTAAAGAAAAATTAGTGGTGGAAAACTTCCTGAAAAAATCCGGAGAGTTGGCAGCTCTGCCTATACCCATGGCGTAAGTAAAAATCTCGCTTTATGAAATGGGGCATACTACTTTTTTGAAACATATACACAGAATTACTTTAGACACTAGTAAACATCCCTCAAACTAGACCATTCCCTAAACTTTTTATCACCATTTTCCATATAATGTAATAAATAAATGAATGTTTGCGCTTCTTACTGTTGGCGAAAAATCTGGTGTGGCGGAATCGTTTTCTCTAAGACACGTACTCCTGGAAGCTCGCTTAATATTCCTTCGCTAAAATTTGATCTCGTTATAGAGCGATACTTTTTATAACAAAAGTCATGTATGCCTGCCCCGAACTCAATTAATAGATTGCATTCGTAAATACAAAATAAAATAATTTGTTTCATAATTTCCTGTAATACGGCACTGCTCCTAATGTTCCAAGTTTAACAAGCACGTTAGTATTCTTTATTTTCATTTTAATAAGTGTTACCAGCCAAAATGAGAGACCATGCATCTATTTCTTATATTAGCATTATTTAAATCGTATGCATAGTTGCTAGAATAAACTTATAATATACTGCCAACTTATAACTAACTGAATAAACTTAAAATACTATCGAAACTATTCTAGTTTCGCCAAAAGTGACATCAATATTTCAGTTTCGCCACAAATGGTGCTTTGTGAACGGAAAAGTATCTATTTTTTTATCTGTCTATTTTTCAATGTCAGCGTACTTGAAAGCGAAAAAAAAAAAAAAAAAACTACATCAGCCACTGATATTAGAACCATTGATAATAAAACCATTTGACTTGTTTTTTCGGAGGATAACAACGTAGTGTCCGTTTATTAGTTTCATGTCGTTAATAAACGGTATAAGTGCAGAGCTGCCAACTGTCCCGTTTTTTTTTTTTTTTTTTTTTTTTTTTCTCCCGGTTTCAGCCGGCTTGCACAGTAAAAATTTACACTCAGTTCAGAAAAGAATTTAAGAGAATCAAGATTTTTCACACACACACCCCTCCTTTTAAGAAGTGTGCCATTGTAAGGTGTCCTTTCGTTCCGCTGTTGAGATTTTCAGGAGCCATGTGGACAGAGCGGATTATGAAAGAATCTCTAAATCTCCTTTCCCTCCAATGAATTAAAGGCTACTCATAGAGAGGAAATACTTGACCAGACGCACCTGTTTTAAATATAAGGCAATGGGGACAGGTGGCTTTTGGTGCGAATCATTTAATAGAGATGATGTTGTCACTTTTTAAATTTTATTTCTTAAAATTTTGTTCCTCTAAATTGGACTTTTCTGGTATGTATAGTTTTTCTGTACGTTATATTTATAATTAAAAAGATGGTAACTAAATATTTATTTTAACATAAAAATCAGAATTTCAGAAATAAAAGTTGCCTTATTAATTTTAAAATTGACATTTGTAAGATGTTAGCATTATGAAATATACAGATTTTGTACGTTTTTAATTCCACATTCATTTCGAAAAATTGCTACTTACACAAATATTAATTTTAAATTTGCATTTAGGAGAAAATATTGTATCCATATTTCCTTAACAATATTTGTTCGTTTATATTGATTGATTTATTACATTATTGATTAAGAAATGATATATAAGTTAAAAAATTGGACATTTTATAACGCTATGTAATTTTTATAAATTAACACACTTTATAAAGTTTACTTTTTTAAACTTAGAGTATTTTAACAGCGTTATACTGGGACACTATTTTAATAAATAGTTTAGGATCGAATATGGAAATAAAATTTTTAATTTGACTTAACCGACTCGGTAATAAAAAAAAATCCCAAGCCGCAGACTACTGTTAAAAAACAACAAACTATCTAGCATTTCATAGATTTTTTCGATGAAATTTAGTCTAACTAACGTTTCTCCGTTGAGCATTTTAAACAAAATATATCGTGAAATTAACGTTTACCGAACCGCATTTTAAATGTTAAACTATATCGTCAAATTAACGTTTCTCCGAAGCGCATTTTCAACGTAAGTCTGGTTACGCAAATTAACGTATCCCATTTGCGCATTTTAAAAGTTTATTTTGCGTTAAATAGGTGGATTTAAATCGTTTCCAATATCCGATCTTAGTTGGTAAATCTAAACGCTTTTTAAACGGAAAAAGGCGCTTAGAATAGACGCTTTGTCTGGAGCGCATTAAATAAACGTATAATTTTAACAATCGATGATATCTAGGAAAAATTGGTCTTTTCCAAAATTTATTTTTATTTATTTATTTATTTATTCAATTATTTTGAAACAAATCAAGAAGTGAAATGATGTCACTGATTTGAAACACTTCATAATGTCTCTTCTCAAGCTGCATTATTTGCTACGTATTAAGCATTTATATAAAATTTAAATGAATGCAGGAACTTCCGTAATTTCACACCTTTTATAGACTTAATTCAAAAGAGTCTTTTTTACAATTTAATAACTGCCTAATTTGGAAAACTCCTAATAAAACTGTATTAAGCTCTCTTTCACAAATTTCTTGAAAAAATGTACTACTATGAAACTTGTTTTAAACACACTCGTGATAAACTGGCTTTTATTCAGAACGAGTAACTTAATTACTCAAAATAAGCTAGAGATTAAATGATTTTTTGCTCCTCTTATTGTCAAGAGCTTTAATTAATTACGAAAAAGTATGTTGAAAATACCTGGTTGGATATTCTTAAAAGATATTTTAATATAAAACTGGCAATTACAATACTCAGCTATTTTTAATATTCTAGCCCTCTTATTATAGTTCTTAGGATATATTGGAATTTATAAAGTCTTACTACTAATTCTCTTTTTCTTTATTTCCACTAAATTAAAAGACAAAATTTTTCATGCCTCATTTCTTAAAGTATATGTAAAAAGTTACACAACCGGAAATTCATTAATGTTTATTTTTATATTTCAAAGAATTGTCCAATTCATATTACCTTGTTTGGCAATTCCCATTAGAGATGGGCGGTTCGACTCATTTTACTGATTCGAATCTCGACTCACTCACTACTTCGATGATTCGAATCAGTGATTCGAATCTTGAATCAATAAAACAACTAAAGAAATTTTCCCTCTCTCTGCGCCGAAAGCCGTACTATTTAAACACCCTTCACCCATTCATCGGATTTCTTCTCCGCTGAGTTCTCGGGCAGTTAGCATCTCTCTCTCCTTGCTCCAGTAAAACTAGTGTTTAAACTGCCCGAAATGAAAATACAGGGGAGCTTCGTATGACCCCCTGGGCCTGTAAGATTAAAAGGTTAAGTTTGGTGTCAAAGTATTCGAAATTTTATGTATCGATGGGGATCCTAGAGGGGGGTCGAGAATCAATAAAAACGCGCTCCGATGGATAGTTTCCGAGATATACGTTAATTAATTATGGTAATTAGACTAATTAACCATGATTGAGGCTTAAAAGGACTGCAAACATGTAGAAATTGGCTCTGGGATGGTTTCCAGACTTTGGAGTTGCCGCCGGAGGAGGCTAGTGTTTAAAATGCCCAAATTGAAAATATAGGGGAGCTTCGTATGACCCCCTGGGCCTGTAAGATTAAAAGGTTAAGTTTGGTGTCAAAGCATTCGAAATTTTAAGTATCGGTGGGGTGTTGAGTCTAGGGGGGGTCGAGAATCAATAAAAACGCGCTCCGGTGGATAGGTTCCGAGATATACGTTAATTAATTATGGTAATTAGACTAATAAACCATGGAGCTGTTTTTTCTGCGATGAGAGAAGAAGAAGCTTTCCGAGAGAAAGCAGTAGCAAAAGCATCACAAGCTGGTATTGATCTCAGGATTTTCTTATCGCCGGCCTCAGAGGCGTAGCCAAGGGGGGGGGTTAGGGGGGTCATAACCCCCCATGAGGAATTTTTTGCCATACAAAATGTATATTCTTCACTACATTATCATACACACGTATACATATATATGAGTTGCAGTAGTCATAACCCCCCCCCATAAAAAAATTCTGGCTACGCCCCTGGCCGGCCTGTATTTTTGCCCTTTATCGAATTCGAGATTTCACTGAAATGAAAATGGGAATATCGGATATTTGATGTTGAAATAAAACCGATATGTCGATTTTTGGCCCAGTCCTACTGAGGGGCTGCTGCCCCCCCCCAAAAAAAATGGGACCCTTTACTTAGCTTACAATTGAACTTTATCTTTAAATTTGATACCCAGCCCACCCCGAAATAAAATCCTGGCTACGCCACTGTCAATAACACTAACTACGCCACTGCTTTAGGCCCTATTTTGTATTTCTCTGAATTACGAAAGAAAATAAAATCATTCCCCTTAAACGAAAAACAAGGTAAAAAAAAAAACAAACGAAATCTGCTGCAATAAAGCGAAATGTTATTTTGCTTACTACAAAGTCCTTTTGTGAGAGCGCTTAATACCGCCCCTGTATCCTTCATTAAAAGTGACAAGCACAATCCTAACTTTATTTCATTCTATTTCCCTTCACATGAAAATCCGCCACCATGTAAACTTAACGTTCCGTTTTTTTTTTTTTTTTTTTTTTTTTTTTTTTTTTTTGAGGGTGGGGGCAGGGGGACATATATTGAAGTTAAAAGTAGAAAAGGGATGTTTCATTAAATTTTAAACAAATATTAAATCAGTCAGACAAGTTGGAAGGAGGGATTTTCTTAATTTTTTTTTCGGGGGGGAGATTGACCCCTCTTGCCCTTAGGAAGTAACGCCTATGCCACCCGCCAAAAGCAAACGATGTTCGACCCACTCCACACCCACAGACAGATAAAACTTTAAAATCCGACCACCAACCAAGAAATGAAACACCAAAGATTCGAAAAAAAAACTTCAATTAAATGAAACATCCTTTCAACTCTTTTCGACTCCTTTCGACTCTGAGTCGATAGAAGATTCGAAAAAACCCCTCCAATTAAATGAAACATCCTTTCAACTCTTTTCGGCTCCTTTCGACTCTGAGTCGATAGAAGATTCGAAAAACTAACGAATCTCAACGATAGTATACAATCACCGAAACAGAGCGAAACACTGAATCAGTAAAGATTCGTTGCTGCACCAACTCAGTGACCAACTCACCCACACCCACTCATTTACTGTTTCAAATCATCTATCGACTCAGAGTCGTAAAGAGTCGAAAGGAGCCGAAAGGAGTCGTAAAGAGTCGAAAAGAGTTGAAAGAGTAAGGGAAAATCCCTGGGAACGGCAAAGGGAAAATAAGTTTTTCTTCCCTTCGCACTTGGAATGTATTTCCCTTGAGGGCTTGAGATTCGAATCAGTAGAGAGTGAGTGTAAAGACTGAGCCACTCAGTACCAAGATTCGAATCACTGATTCGAATCATCGAATCATTGGCCATCTCTAATTCCCATTATTTATTCAAGGTAACTTGAACTCTATAGCTCAGGTAAGATTTGTGAAAGTAGTTACGTAGTAAATGTGATCTCATTCCTTGGTGCCACTTCACCCGCAAGACGCCCATTTTCCATAATTGAAACACGGATGTCAAAACATTTTTATCATAAACCAAACAACTCTGAAGCGTTTCTAAACAAGACAAAGGCAAAAGTTTAGATTGATTTTAAAAGTTAACATAAAAAAGCTTTAAAAAAATTTTAACAATTGATATTTCGGACGAAATCTGCTGTTTTTTAGCCTCAAATATTAATTCAATTTTAAATGCATTATTAGTACATTATTACTTTAAAATTTAAATATACCTTATAAGAATAGCGTGTGGCCCAATGGTACCGTGGGTCCGAATAGTCACTTCAATTTGAATTCGATGAAAAGCTGTTTAGTGCATAAACAGAACATCGCTGATTTTTTTTTTTTTTTTTTTTTTTTTTTTTTTTTACGAAAAAGAGAATCATCCCAGAAAATAGTATTTTTTTAATATAATTTACCTAAATATAATCTAATAAAACATCTAATTTAATCTTTTGACTATTGTCCTGCTCGGTTGATATTTTTTCAATACAATATTTTAAGGAAAAGCATTCAAAACTTGAGTTGTCCTTGGTAGAACAATAAATTATTGCTCAATAGAATATTTGTGGGTCAAGCCATTTTAACAATGACCGTATATTATTTAAATCAACATAAAATAATCTCTTGTGCAAAAAAAAAAGCAAAGTCCTTTCGACTTAACGTCTTTCTCCGCAAAAAGAATTCGCTGTCTCCCTCTGCTCCGAATGAAGAGAACACATAACAATCGATGAGCCAAATGAAAAATAAAGCTTCATTGATAGAGAACTCCTTTGTTAGAGAAGACAATCCGCCACACAGTTAGTAAATGCCTGATTTACGTGGAGAAAATTACTTGTTTTTAAGAATTTTTAGAATTCTCGTTTTTTTTAAAAATTTGTTTGATAACAATTGCTGAAATTCTTCAGTTCGACAAACACAGCAAATATTACCTTTATATGTCGCATTTTGAAATATTTTTATGATAGAATTTCACTTTTCTTATTGGATTTTTTTTTTTTTTTCTACATATAAAGTCAAAATAAGAACTTTATTTTTCCATTCTTTTAAAAATACATGGCGTCTCATAAAATGTATGGCATTAGGAAACATTGTACAGAATTTTTAAAAATGCCTCTCTTATCAAATAGTTTGAAATGCTGCACTTATCATTCATTACCTTGTCCATAGGTGCCAACAATTCCGGAATATGTATAATCAACTTTTGCAAGCAGTAAACTCTTAAGAGAAATTTATTTAAATAGCAATTTTCCAGTAATGAATGCTCAGAAATCTTGGTATATTGAAACACATAAACTCTAGTGTTAGAATTTCTGTTTACAAGAAAAGGTTAATCTTATTCTGGAATTGCTGGCTGCTTTGATCTTTGCTGTGGGTTAATGCACTGTACTTTAAACTTTTAGCAACAAATTAAGTACTCTGACTAAATTTTTCTTGAGATTAAGTTCTTGCCTTAGGCGTGGAAATATTTGTCCAAACGTGATTTTTTTCCAATAATCTAAAATAATCAATGTATATTACTTTAAAATTGGTAAATTAAAGAGATTCATTTTTAATTTAACTTAAGAACTTTAAACGTAGGTAAGCGTATTAACACTGAATTTCTGCTCTTCTGACTCTTGGTTCGAGCCTTGATAAGGATGGTCGACGTATTTCTTTTTGGTCGACGTATTTCATACGTATTTCTTTTTGGTCGACGTATTTCATACGTTCCGCTACTTCGCGTCCGTACGTTCGCCATTCGCATGCCTTGCGACGAAGGGTTGGTAACCTTTATGGAATAAAACTGACCAATCATTTCAAAGAGTAATTTTTGTTAGGACATAGTGATCATTCTGGTTAAATTATGCGCGTATAACAAAGAAGTATATTCTTGAACCGCGTCAAGAATTTATTAACAAGTAAAAACGAAATGAAAAGGCGAAGAGAAAGGTAAGGTAACTTAACAGTCACACGTATATGTATAGTAGAGTGGAACGAAATAATCAACTTTTAATTTTTAACAGCATGGAAAAGTTTAATTTTGGTGTAGATAATATGATATACAAATATAAAAAGTTTTCGAGTACTTCTTGAGGTGCCACAAGGAAGTTAAAATTTAATAAAATTGGAACTTTAGCTACATTTTAAAGGGGTTTTTTTGTGTCTAGATTATGGGGAAAAAAATTTCAAATAGATGTTTTAGTATTCGTGTTTTATAAATTTTTTGAAGTTCTTTTTGAACCTAAAAGGTACCCTTTCACTACTATTACTAAACTAAAATCTGAAGAAAAAAATGAGGACCAACTTTACAATTTTTCTATTTTTTAAATTTTTGTAGAAACTTTAAGCTCTTTGTGGCACCGCAAAGTAGTATTTCAAATAAAATTTTTAAAGCCATTTTGAACCTAACTGGCAACTTTTCCCCACTATTACCAAACTAAAATCTGAATAATAGATATTTGATGGCATTTTCGTTCCACCCTAATGTATAGGTTTTGATGGGATCCAGAATTATGCAATGAAATGCAAATGCTTTATGTGTTGAATATATGTTGTGGAGACAGTTAAAGGTAAACATACATTTTGATGATTTAGAAAACCTCTGAGTAAGCTGCTAAGGTTAATAGAGAAACGTGCATTATAATTTCGGGATTACTAGACAGCGCGTGACTATTTTATACTTAACACTCTCAATGATACAATATTAACCCTTATGAAAGGAACGCCTCCTAGCTCTAGAAAGCTTTACAAGTCTTATGAATTTAACATCAGCGCCTATCCTGCAATTAGAATTAGAGATGGCCAATGATTCAATGAGTCGAATCAGTCATTCGAATCTTGGTACTGAGTGGCTCAGTCTTTACACTCTCTATCTACTGATTCCAATCTCAAGCCCTCGGTCTTAAGCGCTCCCACAAAAGGACTTTGTATTAAGCAAAATAACATTTCGCTTTATTGCTGCAGATTTCGTTTAAGATATTTTTTTTTACCTTGTTTGTCGTTTAAGGGGAATGATTTTAATTTCTTTCGTAATTTCGAGAAATACAAAATAGGGTCTAAAGCAGTGGCGTAGTTAGTGTTATTGACAGTGGCGTAGCCAGGATTTTATTTCGGGGTGGGCTGGGTATCAAATTTAAAGATAAAGTTCAATTGTAAGCTAAGTAAAGGGTCCCATTTTTTGGGGGAGGGCAGCAGCCCCTCAGTAGGACTGGGCCAAAAATCGATAAATATCGACATATTGGTTTTATTTCAACATCAAATATCCAATATTCCCATTTTCATTTCAGTGATACCTCGAATTCGATAAAGGTAAAAAATACAGGCCGGCGATAAGAAAATCCTGAGATCAATACCAGCTTGTGATGCTTTTGCTACTGCTTTCTCTCCGTTGATGACGATGCCGGATCGCGGAAAAAACTGCTCCATGGTTTATTAGTCTAATTACCATAATTAACTATCGTATATCTCGGAAACTATCCACCGGAGCGCGTTTTTATTGATTCTCGACCCCTCAGTGGCGAATTATTGCAAGTTTGTCGGGGGGGCGGTTAGTTGGTCGGTGGGGGCGGTTAGATAGAACATTGACATATACATCCATTTTATGGAAGTAAAATAGGTTCTTTTACATTAATTTCTTTCTTCTCAGGGGGGGGCGGTCGTCCCTCCGCCCCCCCCCTTTAATCCGTCCTTGCGACCCCCCATAGATTCAACACCCCACCGAAATTTTTCATGGGGGGGGTTATGACTACTGCAACTCATATATATGTATACGTGTGTGTGATAATGTAGTGAAGAATATACATTTTGTATGGCAAAAAATTCCTCATGGGGGGGGGGATTATGACCCCCCTAACCCCCCCTCTGCTACGCCTCTGAGGCCGGCGGTAAGAAAATCCTGAGATCAATACCAGCTTGTGATGCTTTTGCTACTGCTTTCTCTTCGTTGATGACGATACCGGATCGCGGAAAAAACAGCTCTATGGTTTATTAGTCTAATTACCATAATTAATTAACTTATATCTCGGAAACTATCCACCGGAGCGCGTTTTTATTGATTCTCGCCCCCCCCCTAGACTCAACACCCCACCGATACTTAAAATTTCGAATGCTTTGACACCAAACTTAACCTTTTAATCTTACAGGCCCAGGGGGTCATACGAAGCTGCCCCCTATATTTTCAATTTGGGCATTTTAAACACTAGCCTCCTCCCGCGGCATCTCCAAAGTCTGGAAACCATCCCAGAGCCAATTTCTACATGTTTGCAGTCCTTTTAGTCCTTAATCATGGTTAATTAGTCTAATTACCATAATTAATTAACGTATATCTCGGAAACTATCCATCGGAGCGCGTTTTTATTGATTCTCGACCCCCCCCTAGACGTACAAGGTTATACCCCAACTGACCGAATCCCAAAAGATCGAAAACCAATTAACGGTCATTAACCATTGTGTGCTCTGGGTCTAGGAGAGTCGAGAATTAGGGGTTGTATTACTATTTACTATTATTGCATCCTGCTCTAATTCCCGATTATCTTCCGTCTTCGGCAGACGCTTATAGCCCAACTCATCGAATTCCAAAGCCTGCGCTTCAGGGGGGGGGGGGAGGAAAAGAAAAAAAAAACATCTGCCGCACAGTCGCACATACGGATGGCCAAAAGTGAAAAGATTAATGGATGTCTATTATCGTATCCGGAAGCTCTCCTTCAACTGCAAAAGGGACTTGATCGGTCTATGAAAGAATACTCTGGCTTTACTTTCTTAAAGCACTTTATTAACGTTGTAATAAGGGTGTTGTTCAAAAAACAAAACTGCATAACAGCCCTTTGATGGACACAAGTCAAAATAAGATAAATGCGATAGAAATTCGGAATTTTTCAAGTTTTTTTTTTTTTCTTAAAAGCTGCGCACTGCAATAAATGAAAAATTAGTGCCATTTATGAAACCTTTAGAAAACAATTTCAAAGGTGGAATTCCACAGCCAAATACTTCAGAGTTCTCGATGATTTTTTTTTTTTTTTTTTTTGGCTCACACTCCCAGAAAGTGGTACGGTTTGCACAAAAAATCTGATACTCATTTTGTCATCTGATGTTTTTATTAACCTTATATAGAATGAATTAAAATAAAGGCATATTTTAATTCTCTTTACCCCATATTTTGTCTTTTAATGCGTTAAAGGATATTAGTCATTCATATGGGGGGAGGGGGGGAATTGTATACAATTTTCGCTGTGTTCTCAGTTAGAAGCACGTGTCATTTCTGACTACTTTTGCATTGGTTTCAAAAACGGAATATATTGATAGGTAGTATAAATACTAAGCAAATTTGCTTAGTATTTATACTATGCAAGGTAGTATAAATACTAAGCAAATACTGCAAGCAAGCAGCTTAGTATTTATGCTAAGCTAATCGTCAGCTTAGTATAAATACTAAGCAAAGGTAGTATAAATACTAAGCATAGGTAGTATAAATACTAAGCAATACTAAGCAAGTTTCTCGCATAATGGCGGCACTTTTTTGCCAATTTTTCATGTTGCAAGTCTAGGTTTGACTATTATGCGGAGGAAATCTACTCCGTAATATTATAACTCTCAAGCTATTTTTTTTTTCTGCTTCAAAAGGGGGGTGCGACTATTATGCCTGGGCGACTATTACGCGAGTAAACACGGTATTAAGATATAATAAAAGATTTATTTTTAAGCTTTAGAAAAGGTATGAATCAAGTTTGAAGTGGGAGTGGGTGTATTAATATAGCTTTGTAAAAATTTCTGAAAATGACTATTTTCATGATCTTTCGTCCACTTTCCCATTCAGTGTTTGCGCTGGACTTAAAAATCTGCGAGTCAGGTTAACTCACTATGAATAAAAGTAAGAGTCAATTTTTAGAACATGCGAGTCAGTTTAATAAGTTTTTAAAAATATTTTTTGAATATAGCTTTAAAAAATACGTTATTTTATTTATTTTTTCCTTTTGCAGTTTACGATTTCATTGCTAAATATGTCTAAAGAATAATATTTCAAGAAATAAAATTTAATTATAAATAAATTAGGTAATTTATTAAGAATATATGAGTTTTTATGATTTTTTCATGAATCAGCGTTTTTTACGAGCACTCAGTTATAACGAGCTAATATCGCGGCCCCTTCACGTTCGTTATAAGCGAGCTCCACTGTACTATACGCAGCAGTGAATATTTATCAAATTATATTTGGTCTTATTTACATTTAATTTTTTTCTTTCACATTCAAATTAATATAATAATAGCTAATGACATTGCGTTTGAAACTGTTTAAAATCGCTATATTCTCTTCTTTGCTCTTGTATAGGAAAGTGTTTTATAATCGGTGTATTGCATCAAATTTGTTGATACATAATATAGTTAGAAAACGAACGAAACCGCCATGCTCGGTTTACTACATAATCGTAGTGGTTCAGCAGAAAAGTTTCATTTCATGAAAGAATGTTAAAATGGGTAATACAGAAGACCTATTTCAAGAAAGTGCTAATTTATTTTGATTATGATGTAAATGACTGCGACAGAAATTATTAATTTCATGTGGCCTTTAATTTTCGACGTCAAGCTTTTTAACTATGGATATTACAGAAGTATTAATTCTTCATTATTTATTCTATATCCTAACAAAGTAACTTGGAGTGGTAAAAAATTGCCAAAAATTTCAAGTAGGGAACAGATTAGTTTAAAGTAACGCATATTTTTATTTATTTATTATAACTGAAGTACCCATTGTTCATGGGTTAGTACTGAATGCAAATTTCCAAAAAGCAAGAACTTTCGTCAGCATTGTATAGGAGTGCAATGAATGGGAGTAGCATTTTGTTAAAAGTAAAGAAAGAAAAGTTATAATTTTTGTATATTGTTCAAAGATTACAGGTTAGAGAGTAATTAAGTAATTTTATTTGATTCGCGTTAGAGGTTATTTTGTGATGCGCGAACGAATATTTATGCATTTTGAAATAATTTTCATAAAATGTCGAATCTAATCCTTAGCAAAATTGGAAGCCTAGTATTGAATTTGAGCGACCACTTATTAAGTCGCCAAATTTCGTTCCATTCCCTGTAGTCTTTATTTCGAAATGCTGACACAAAATTTACGAATTTTGAAACGATTTTTGCAAATCTCAAAATGTAATCATATTTTAAAAATTCAACGCCTATAATTTAAGCGGAGCAACCACCTATTATGTCACCAAATTTCATATCATCAGAGGTACGGAATTTTTGTAAATAAAAAAAACAGAAATTTCGCAGAAATAAAAATTATATTTTGAAATTTTGCTAACATTCGCATAAAATACGTATAAAAAAAATTATTTGCTCTTAAAATTTATATTCAATGTTAATTAAAAGCTAAATGTAGTGTTTTTAACATTTGAGTGTTTTAGAGTCGCTCTTTTTTCTGTAACGACGAAATAATAATCACGAAAGAAACGTTCTGGCTCTCCGCTACATTTTCAAGGAGTGCTTTGAAAAAAGGAATTTTCAAAAAGCTTTCGACAGATATAATTTGTCATAGTTGCAGCCACAGATGGAGAAAATAATTGACAAATATCAAAATAGGCTTCATATGTTGTCATGAATTTCATGTACAAGGAAAGTTTATAGAAAGTTCTTTCAGATACGACTTATAGCATTCTGCTGTATTAAAATGAAAATGCGCTGATTTTGTCTTTCAAGTATTGTTTTTAAGTCTTCTAATTTGTTCCACAAACGGTAAGCAAATGAGTAACTTAAACGCCACGTCAGATTAGATTATAGTTTTGCCAATTTCTCAAATTCTGATTAGCATCTATATAAAATAAAAGCTATGCGTAAACTATCCGTTAGTTCAGTTAGTTTGTCTGTCTGTGTCTCGCGTAGCTCGCGACGGGTGATCGTTAGAACCTACCAAATTTTGTACGGGAATTCTACAGCTTGGGTCCCGACACACCTCGAAGCGATTTTTTCGAAATTCGAATTAGTTTAGGAGATATTGATAAAAAACCCCGTCAAAAACACCAGTTTTTACTTTCCGCAATACCGCAATTGTTATCCCTACAGTGAAAAAGTGAGAAATAAGCATCGAGGTTGCATGTTTGGCAAATTTATTAAATGATTTTAGACTCTTTGAATTAAGAATAAAAAGAATAATCTTTTTTTTTCTGTTTGAATATTTGTAAGGCTGTTTTTTAATTAAAATATCGTGTACATGTGAAATCAGAGCAGGAATGAACTCTTTTATACTCAAATTATAAGTAAGATTTGGAAATTTTCCGAGACTAAAATGTGCAACTTTTTAATTTGGCGAAAAATAAAATGGTTGATATGCGATTTTCAGAAGATGATTTCTAGCGCTTGGCGCAATTTAATGAGAGTGTACTCTTAAAATCAAGCGTGAGGTTATCTTATAAATAAAGATGAAATTCGGGGTGCCATTGTGCGAATTTGGTAGTATACAAATCCACAAAAATGGACCTATCAGCCTGAAATTTATGCATCAGATATGGTAGAATAATATAGAATAAATGATTATCACTTTAAACTTTGAAAATCCACCCGTTCCCGGAATTTTTTATGTTCTCCACGCAGAAAGCTTTCCGTAATTGTAACCCCTGTGGTGAAAAAAGTGAGAAATAAGCATCGTGGTTGCCGTGTGTGGCCGATTTTGCGAATAAAATTATTTAAGTTCTTAAAGTGAAAAATGAGAAAGAATGAATATGTGTTTTGGTTGGTTTATATTGCAAGGTTATGTTTTTGTTTTAATTATGTTATTTTGTGCGTTTAAGATTATGAGAGATGGATTTTTTTTTTATATTTTAGTACAGCACAAACAATGAGGCAGGATTATTTCCGAGATTAGGAGACTAATATGTAAATTTTTTTAGTTTGGCGAAAAAATAAAATGGTCTGATAGGCCGATTTTTAGAAGAATGTGAGTTTCTAGCGGTTTGCACAGTTTTAGGATTTTACTGAGAGCTTAAGAATATAGCATTTTTGAAAACAAGTGTATAGGTTTTATTAGAATACAGCATTAATTTTAAATTATCCGTGCAGAAATAATGCAGTTATTAGGGTAATTTCAAACGATCTCGCTTCAGAAATCTCGCCAATTGTGTACATTGATTTAACTTGGGGAGAATGCCGCCAAATTTCAGAAAATTGAACTCTTCTCATCGAGGTAACCATGAATAAAACACGTTATAGTTGATAATTTTAAAAATATGCCTGCTTTACTGTTTGGCGGTCGAACCGTTTCCCATTTTGATTGCTGCTAAGTCAATGCTTCGAATGATTCCCTGAAAAAACTCCAACTTCTTCCCTGAAAATACCAACTTCTATGCAAAATGGTGTATTGGCACTTTGGCGAGACTTACATTTGAAACTGGATTTTATTTGAGACTGGTATATATAATAACACTGGTTATAGATAAAAATGAATGTTGGTATATGTGTATGAGGTTGAAAAACTCCAGCACCGTTTCACTGATCGCCATGAAATTTGGTTCACCTAAGTCTTTTATCATGGAGAGGTTTTTATGCTATCCGTTTTCCTTCTAACTTGTTCACTTGTGGTGGTGCAGAAGAACGTCGAATTCTATTCCGTTTAGCCGTTTGCTATGCGAATATCGTCCAACCAATTTCGATGAAATTTGGTACACGCGGATATTTAGAACTCGGAGAATATTTTTTCACTATCCATTTTGCTGTAACTTGCCGCTAAATGGCGCTGCAACGCATCAACTTCTTATACCGTTCGACCGATTCGGCATAAAATTTTTTTTATACTTACACATTTTGAGCACGAAGATATATTCTAACTGTGTTCCTTTTGATGTCACTCACCACTAGATGGCACTGCAATGCATTATTTTTTAAACTCGCCACTAGATGACTGCTGCAGCAGGCCAAATTCTTGACCATTCAAACGTCGTCGCTATGAAAATCAGTATACATAGCTATTTGAACAATGAGAATACATTGGCGTTACTTCTACAGAAAATAAAGAATATCAATCTAATAATTCATAGGCCACAAAGGGTTTATTATTATTTACACTAGCTGCAGTACCCGTTCTTCGCACGGGAATGAATGGACTTTTGAATACTACGATTTCTTGTGATTACTATTTATTGTAATAAAGAGATATAGCAAAAATGGATATCGCGTTATATTGTGTTCATAATCATGCATACCGAATTTCAAGGCAATCGTTTGTATGGTGTAGAAGGCGATGCGGCGTAGCGCAATCTACTGGCGAGTTTTAGCAAAACGGATACGGCGAAAATATTCTTCGCATTCAGATATCGATGTATACGAATTTTCATGACGATCGGCTCGATAGTCCTGAAGTTCATGTGTTGACGTGACATCTAGTGTCAAGTTATAGGAAAATGGATAGCGCCAAACTCTGCCCTTTGTTCAAATATCTATGTATACCTATTTTCATAGCCATCAGTTGCACAGTCAAGAATTGATACACTGCAGGGCCATTTAGTAGTTAATTAAAGTAATGATTTGCTGCAGCGCCGTCAGGTGGCAAAATGGATAACGCCAAAATATTCTCATTGTTCAAATAGCTATGTATACTGATTTTCATAGCGACCGTTTGAATGGTCAAGAATTTGGCCTGCTGCAGCGTCATCTAGTGGCGAGTTCAAATAATAATGCATTGCAGTGCCATCTAGTGGTGAGTGACATCAAAAGGAACACAGTTAGAATATATTCTTCGTGCTCAATGTGTAAGTAAAAAGTTTTATGCGATCGGTCGAACGGTTAGAAGTTGATGCGTTACAGCGCCATTTAGCGCCAAGTTGCAGCAAAATGGATAGTGAAAATATTCTCCGTGTTCTAATATCCGCGTGTACCAAATTCATCGAAATGGTTGACGATATTCGCATAGCAAACGGCTAAACGGTATGAATTCGACGTTCTCTGCGCCACCTAATGCAAGTTAGAGGAAAACGGATAGCATAAAAACTTCTCCATGATAAAAGACTTAGGTGAACAAATTTCATGCGATCGTGAAACGTTGCTGAGATTTCAACCTCATACACACATACCAACATTCATTTTATCTATAACCGTATAATTTATATACCAGTCTCAATAAATCCAGTTTCAATGTAAGTCTCGCCAAAGTGCAATACACCATTCTGCAAGAGTTTTTTCAGGAATCATTCGAAGCATTGACTAGCAGCATCAAATGGAACGGTTCGACGCCAACAGTAAAGCAGGCATATTTTTAAATTATCACATTCAACTATAACGTGTTTTATCATGGTTACCTCGATGAGAACAGTCAATTTCTGAAATTGGCGAAATCCCCCAAGTTAAATCAATGTACTCTGGCGAGATTTCTGAAGCGAGATCGTTTGAAATGCCCCAATAACTGCATTATTTCTGCACGGATAATTAAAATTTAATGCTGTATTCTAATGAAACCTATACACTTCTTTTCAAAAATGCTATTTCCTTAAGCTCTCAGTAAATTGCGCCAAAAATCCTAAAACTGTGCAAACCGCTAGAACTCACTTTCTAAAAATCGGCCTATCAGCCATTTTATTTTTCGCCAAACTAAAAAAATTTACATATTAGTCTCGGAAATCTTCAATCCTCATTGTTTTGCGTATAAAACATTTGATTCCTGCTCTCATTTCTTATGCGCACACGATATTATAATTAAAAAAAAATAACCTTGCAAATATAAACTAAAAAAAATCATTATTATTCTTTTATTTTTACTTTAAGAATTTAAAACATTTTATTCGGCAAAATCGCGACACACGGCAACCACGATGCTTATTTCACACTTTTTTCACTACAGGGGTTACAATTACGGAAAGCTTTCTGCGTGGAGAACATAAAAAATTCCGGGAACGGAAGATTTTTAAGTGGATTATCATTTATTCTATATTATTCTACATATCTGTGCAAAATTTCAGGCTGATAGGTCCATTTTTGTGGATTTGTATACCATCGTGGCGGCCCGTGGTCAAAAATGTTAGTGAAGCCGGAAGCATATGAGCCCCCCCCCCCCTCCTCCGGACAGGAATGGAAAATCTTTGTTATTGAATTCGAAAGCTGGCGGATTAAGCCCTCACCGAGGAAAAAAAAAAAAGAAATTACATAAAAAAATGTAAGAGATCCTATTTTACTTTCCATAAAATGGACATAAATTTCAACCAGCCGCTCTTATCCTCAAAATTGCATTAATCCGTGTCTGATTCGAAGTTTCCTTAGAATTTTCTTTTGTAACGATAACTTGAGAAGGAAAAAAAAAAAAAGAAAACGTACTTATTTTTTATAAGTCAAATCAATCCTCCTTTCTTTTAAACTTGCGAATCGGTCAGTGATGCCCTCATAAAAAGGCGTTGTTTTAATTCAGATATCAATAATTTTAAAAGCTCTTTAAAATTTCCCATGTTTAAAGAATTTTCTCGCTCGCCATGTCCTCTGAATGCCAGTTCTTGCTTACTTAAAAACAATACTGCTTTGATGGGTAATTGTCCATTCATAAGCGTCTATTCAGGCTTACCTTCTTGATAAATTCAGCAATATAAAGTCGAGAGTTTGCCGAACATATATTCTCCTTACTCCCTCCCTCACTTCTCTCGAGCCAATCAGAGAGTCGAATTCACAGGTGCTGCCGACCTTTCAAAATCTTGAATGAGCTGAGTCTTAGCTGCGTACCCCCATTATAGCCTATGCCGGAGGAAATGCTTACGTAACCGTTGTCATGGCAACGGTGCTGCCAATTTTCTTATCAGCGCTCTGGGCTGAACCAAAGATTTTCCCAATTGAATTGCGGGAAGATTAAAGTGCTTTTTTTCTGAATGAGCGATCTGGCCACAATACGGTTTTTTTTTGTTTTGTTTTTTTTTGGAGATTTTTTTTAATTTACCATAGGAATTCCATAATTCTAATCTGAATTTAGGAAAATTAGTAGAATAAATTATTTTAGAGTATGTGCTGATAATTTCAAGTGCAGCCCGGCTGTACTTGCTGTATCCCACGAGCCGCCACTGCCCAAATCGACAAACTGGCAAACAGAATTTCATTTTTATTTATAAGATAACCTACGCTTGTTTTTAAAAGTACACTCTCATTAAATTGCGCCAAGCGCTAGAATCATCTTCTGAAAATCGCATATCAACCATTTTATTTTTCGCCAAATTAAAAAGTTGCACATTTTAGTCTCGGAAAATTTCCAAATCCTATTTTTAATTTGAGTATAAAAGAGTTCATTCCTGCTCTGATTTCACATGTACACGATATTTTAATTAAAAAACAGCCTTACAAATATTCTAAACAGAAAAAAAAAGATTATTCTTTTATTCTTAATTCAAGAGTCTAAATCATTTAATAAATTTGCCAAACATGGCAACCTCGATGCTTATTTCTCACTTTTTCACTGCAGGGATTACAATTGCGGTATTGCGGAAAGCAAAAATTGGTGTTTTTGACGGGTTTTTTTTATCAATATCTCCTAAACTAATTCGAATTTCGAAAAAATCGCTTCGAGGTGTGTCGGGACCCATGCTGGAGAATTTCCGTACAAAATTTGGTAGGTCTACGATCACCCGTCTGCGAGCTACGCGAGACACAGACAGACAAACTAACGGACTGTTTACGCATTGCTTTATTTATATAGATGCTAATCAGAATTTGAGAAATTGCAAAACTATATCAAGTCTGACGTGGCGTTTAAGTTACTCATTTGCTTACCGTTTGTGGAACAAATTAGAAGACTTAAAAACAATACTTGAAAGACAAAATCAGCGCATTTTCATTTTAATACAGCAGAATGCTATAAGTCGTATCTGAAAGAACTTTCTATAAACTTTCCTTGTACATGAAATTCATGACAACATATGAAGCCTATTTTGATATTTGTCAATTATTTTCTCCATCTTTGGCTGCAACTATGACAAATTATATCGGTCGAAAGCTTTTTGAAAATTCCTTTTTTCAAAGCACTCCTTGAAAATGTAGCGGAGAGCCAGAACGTTTCTTTCGTGATTATTATTTCGTCGTTACAGACAAAAGAGCGACTCTAAAACACTCAAATGTTAAAAACACTACATTCAGCTTTTAATTAACATTGAATATAAATTTTAAGAGCAAATAATTTTTTTTTATACGTAGTTTATGCGAATGTTAGCAAAATTTCAAAATATAATTTTTTTTCTGCGAAATTTCTGTTTTTTTATTTACAAAAATTCCGTACCTCTGATGATATGAAATTTGGTGACATAATAGGTGGTTGCTCCGCTTAAATTATAGGCGTTGAATTTTTAAAATATGATTACATTTTGAGATTTGCAAAAATCGTTTCAAAATTCGTAAATTTTGTGTCAGCATTTCGAAATAAAGACTACAGGGAATGGAACGAAATTTGGCGACTTAATAAGTGGTCGCTCAAATTCAATTCTAGGCTTCCAATTTTGCTAAGGATTAGATTCGACATTTTATGAAAATTATTTCAAAATGCATAAATATTCGTTCGCGCATCACAAAATAACCTCTAACGCGAATCAAATAAAATTACTTAATTACTCTCTAACCTGTAATCTTTTAACAATATACAAAAATTATAACTTTTCTTTCTTTACTTTTAACAATATGCTACTCCCATTCATTGTACTCCTATACAATGCTGACGAAAGTTCTTGCTTTTTGGAAATTTGCATTCAGTACTAACCCATGAACAATGGGTACTTCAGTTATAGTAAATAAATAAAAATATGCGTTACTTTAAACTAATCTGTTCCCTACTTGAAATTTTTGGCAATTTTTTACCACTCCAAGTTACTTTGTTAGGATATAGAATAAATAATGAAGAATTAATACTTCTGTAATATCCATAGTTAAAAAGCTTGACGTCGAAAATTAAAGGCCACATGAAATTAATAATTTCTGTCGCAGTCATTTACATCATAATCAAAATAAATTAGCACTTTCTTGAAATAGGTCTTCTGTATTACCCATTTTAACATTCTTTCATGAAATGAAACTTTTCTGCTGAACCACTACGATTATGTAGTAAACCGAGCATCGCGGTTTCGTTCGTTTTCTAACTATATTATGTATCAACAAATTTGATGCAATACACCGATTATAAAACACTTTCCTATACAAGAGCAAAGAAGAGAATATAGCGATTTTAAACAGTTTCAAACGCAATGTTATTAGCTATTATTATATTAATTTGAATGTGAAAGAAAAAAATTAAATGTAAATAAGACCAAATATAATTTGATAAATATTCACTGCTGCGTATAGTACAGTGGACTCGCTTATAACGAACGTGAAGGGGCCGCGATATTAGCTCGTTATAACTGAGTGCTCGTAAAAAACGCTGATTCATAAAAAAAATCATAAAAACTCATATATTCTTAATAAATTACCTAATTTATTTATAATTAAATTTCATTTCTTGAAATATTATTCTTTAAACATATTTAGCAATGAAATCGTAAACTGCGAAAGGAAAAAAAATAAATAAAATAACGTATTTTTTAAAGCTATATTCAAAAAATATTTTTAAAAACTTATTAAACTGACTCGCGTGTTCTAAAAATTGACTCTTACTTTTATTCATAGTGAGTTAACCTGACTCGCAGATTTTTAAGTCCAGCGCAAACACTGAATGGGAAAGTGGACGAAAGATCATGAAAATAGTCATTTTCAGAAATTTTTACAAAGCTATATTAATACACCCACTCCCACTTCAAACTTGATTCATACCTTTTCTAAAGCTTAAAAATAAATCTTTTATTATATCTTTACCGTGTTTACTCGCGTAATAGTCGCCCAGGCATAATAGTCGCACCCCCCTTTTGAAGCAGAAAAAAAAAATAGCTTGAGAGTTATAATATTACGGAGTAGATTTCCTCCGCATAATAGTCAAACCTAGACTTGCAACATGAAAAATTGGCAAAAAAGTGCCGCCATTATGCGAGAAACTTGCTTAGTATGTTAGTATTACCTATGCTTAGTATTTATACTACCTTTGCTTAGTATTTATACTAAGCTGACAATTACCTTAGTATAAATACTAAGCTGCTTGCTTGCAGTATTTGCTTAGTATTTATACTACCTTGCATAGTATAAATACTAAGCAAATTTGCTTAGTATTTATACTACCTATCAATATATTCCGTTTTTGAAACCAATGCAAAAGTAGTCAGAAATGACACGTGCTTCTAACTGAGAACACAGCGAAAATTGTATACAATTCCCCCCCTCCCCCCATATGAATGACTAATATCCTTTAACGCATTAGAAGACAAAATATGGGGTAAAGAGAATTAAAATATGCCTTTATTTTAATTCATTCTGTATAAGGTTAATAAAAACATCAGATGACAAAATGAGTATCAGATTTTTTGTGCAAACCGTACCACTTTCTGGGAGTGTGAGCCAAAAAAAAAAAAAAAAAAAAAATCATCGAGAACTCTGAAGTATTTGGCTGTGGAATTCCATCTTTGAAATTGTTTTCTAAAGGTTTCATAAATGGCACTAATTTTTCATTTATTGCAGTGCGCAGCTTTTAAGAAAAAAAAAAAAAAACTTGAAAAATTCCGAATTTCTATCGCATTTATCTTATTTTGACTTGTGTCCATCAAAGGGCTGTTATGCAGTTTTGTTTTTTGAACAACACCCTTATTACAACGTTAATAAAGTGCTTTAAGAAAGTAAAGCCAGAGTATTCTTTCATAGACCGATCAAGTCCCTTTTGCAGTTGAAGGAGAGCTTCCGGATACGATAATAGACATCCATTAATCTTTTGACTTTTGGCCATCCGTATGTGCGACTGTGCGGCAGATGTTTTTTTTTCTTTTCTCCCCCCCCCCCCTGAAGCGCTGGCTTTGGAATTCGATGAGTTGGGCTATAAGCGTCTGCCGAAGACGGGAAGATAATCGGGAATTAGAGCAGGATGCAATAATAGTAAATAGTAATAAAACCCCTAATTCTCGACTCTCCTAGACCCAGAGCACACAATGGCTAATGACCGTTAATTGGTTTTCGATCTTTTGGGATTCGGTCAGTTGGGGTATAACCTCTGGATCCGCCACTGGGTACGACTATTACGCGAGGAAAATCTACTACATAATATTGTGCACTCTAAAACTATCTTTTTCTGCTTCAAAACGGGGGTGCGACTATTACACGAGTAAACACGGTAATAAAAGGCGCATGTGTAGTTCTTTAAAATACGCAAATTAATGTACACTAATAAATAATATGTGTTAATCAAATTTTCCTCGGTCAGTCAGATATATATTCATATTTCACTTTCAAATTTTTATTCCTTCAGATATAAAAACATCTCAGATTATCAAAAACTCGAATTCATTCGCTTGTGCATTCATTAATAGCCAAATATGGGGTCACTTCAAATATTACACGCCAAATACTTAGACGTCAGCAAGGGATAAAATAAGCGGAGTGATACAATTCTCTCAACCCTCAATAGCCACCAGTGTTATTTCTATGTCCATAGCC
Organism: Cheiracanthium punctorium; assembly: GCA_038373885.1. Taxonomy (NCBI): domain Eukaryota; kingdom Metazoa; phylum Arthropoda; class Arachnida; order Araneae; family Cheiracanthiidae; genus Cheiracanthium; species Cheiracanthium punctorium. Next base: position 450,837 of record JAWZYV010010460.1, on the reverse strand, counting down.
CCTGCCTGCCCCTGTGGGGGGGGGGGGTTGTAGGTGTAGTAAAGCCTTTACTACATCCCCCCCCTCAAGGAGAAACAGAAAAAGTTGAAAGCATCTCCCTCTCGCCCTTGAAATGACCTGCGGAACCAGTCCTGCCTTGACCATTTGTTTTCACGGAAGCACGGACTAAAGTCCGTGCACGGAAGGAAGCGCAATTCGTTCTTTCAGCTCGTGCGAAAAGACGAAATATAATGTATATATATATTTTAAATATTAGAAATATGATTTACTCTAGCAACAATCTAGGTCATTTGCTCCTGTTCGTTGGCAAACCGATCAACAAAGTTCTCTAGGATAGGATGAGATTTTTAACAATATCTCGGTTAAAAGAAAGCAGGACAATATCTTATAAAAAAATAATAAATCTTTAAGCTACTTTGTAAGGATACGTAAAAAATGTCTTCTTGAAGCCAACTTTAAAAAAAAAAAATTCTCTGGTACCTGTACCAGGAAGACACTTTGACAAAATGCGTCCCCAAAATGGTTTTGTGGTACTTTATTATCCCGGTCGTCATTCCCACCTAGGGTTGGAAAAAAAGGGTTTTTTGGTTTAAACCAGGTTTATATTTATACATAAAATTTTTTGTAAGATGTTCAAATAAAAATTAATATTTCTTCTGAAAATAATTAAAACAAAGTAAATAAACAATTGTTGTCATAGTGTTAAACGATAAAGTAATTAAAAAACTTTGTAAAAAACACACATAAGAAGTAATAGGTAAGAGGATACGCACGTTTCGTTCAAAAATTGTTTTGAACTTCATCAGTCCAAGCCCTTCGTCGTAAAGAACACAGGGAACTGAAACTGTCGTTCAAAACAATTTTTGAACGAAACGTGCGTATCCTCTTACCTATTACTTCTTATGTGTGTTTTTTACAAAGTTTTTTAATTACTTAATTGTTGCCATACTTATGTGGACATTGAAATCATCCAATTTTAATATTTTATTTAGAGATACTATTTTTTTTAATTTAGTATCTTCTTATATAATACGCTAATGTATGCGGTACCAAAATTGACGATATTTTTATGCTGGAAGCAGCAACAACTAGATGTAAACATTAGCGCAATAGCAATAACACACACGCAAAAATCCAAATTAACAGCTCAATGACGTCAAGTGAAGCAGGCATATTCGTTACTGGTTACGTATGTCACGCAGTAACTAGATTACAAAATAACAATGCATACGCGAAAAAGCAAAATCTTTCGGACCTTTTTATTTCACGTTTATCGCACATAAAAAAACAAAAAAAAAAAAAAAAAAAAACCGCTTTGGAGTGGGCTGAAGCATACTTTAGCCATTTCCTGTTTCCATACACGATAAAGCAAAATGTTTCTGTTTGGTTTGATTATGGCAATGCTACTCTAGTACGATCTGCCAAGGATCGGGGGGTGCCTTAGTAAGAGGACTTTCTAAGGGGTTCTAATGCGTATTCACGTTACATCTGCAGAAAAAAACCTACAAAAACTCCAGACTGTAGATCGACAGCCGCGCGATGGGCCCGAACCTTGGACTTTCAGCCGTCTATCATGTTCAGTGTCTTATCTACTCGGCCAAGATTAAATCCCAATGGGATTTTAAAACTTTGTTTAATGTTCAAAATGCACACTCTGTCATATACACACTTTAGTCTTAGTTATCAAGATTTAAAAACTTTTTTAAAAATATTTAATTTCTTCAAAAGGGCTTTTTACTTCAACATTTTTATTTTTTCAAATCACATTTTCTGTCTATTTTTCAAAATATTTGGAAGAAGGGTAAAATTTTTCCGTGTGGGGGGGGATTTTTTCAGGTAGTGCTGTCCCTTAACGCACCTCCTGGCTACGAGCCCGGACGTTGGTAGCATAGGGCAAGGCGGAACTTGACCCCCTATGCCTTTTTGTATGACGTTTGTCTTCCTACTTTTTTATTCTTTCCAACATGATAATCGCCCGCTCAGTGGCCGAGCGCATAGCGCTCTGAACTGGGAGATGGAAGATACCTGGTTCAAATCCAGGTCGTTTCCATGACCTAACCATAGATATAATACACCGATAGATATTATTTCTATGGACCTAACCGTCCGGAGTTTGCTGTGGTTTCATCCAAAACTTAGCGTAAGTATGGGTTATCCCCCCTGCAGGTCTAGATCTCAAGCGCAGATAATTGGCCGTATTCTTCCAAACAAACAAACCAATATGATAATTGGCGTGTATGTTGCCCCACCCAAAAGAAAATAATGGCTAAGGCATCGGCCTTTCTGAATGCTCTTAACTGCTTTTGATCAAATTATTTAAACATTTTCAAAATTAACTTCCATTACAATTCTTCAAGCAGATTCCGCACAGCCAAAAAGTAAATGTACTGGATTTTTTTGCTATCGCTGAGATTAATTACCAATAGCGTATTGGAAAATACCCGTGCACAACAGAACCGAAGATATGGTTAGCATAATCAGTCGAGTTAAAACATTTTTTTTTCTAATGACGCACTTGACCATCAGTCATTCGGCGCTACTAAGGCTCGATATACTGGTCACTTTATTATAGAGACACCTAATAGGTAGACCGTTGAGCGGATAAAACGACGCCGGAAAACTAAGCCACGGTCTAGGACACCCAAAATTTTAGGGGCGACAAGAGTACTCCATCAAAATTATTTTTGGTAGCATAAGTCATCAATTAAAAAATATCAAGGTATAAAAGCCGGAAAGATAAATCACATCGAATCCATTGAGAATGCTGCCCTCCCCCAAATCTGAACTAGGCCCTACCTTAAGTTCATAGTTTTTCTTGAATATTAATGCGCAAGTATATATTTCTAGAGTCTACATCCCATCCCATCCCCACCCCCATCAACACACGCACACACTCACAAAACTTGAAAGATAATAAATTTGATTAATTTTTTTTTTTACTATAAATAGAGTAATGCATTTTATTTTATAATAAAGATAATGTGTTTGGATTTTAAAGTATTTATGAACTTAAAAATAAAAAAGATAATAAAACTACTCTTTTTTTAGATTAGTTTTATCCCCGGTCAGTTTTTAATGACTTAAATCACCTTTTGTAAATTGTGTCACTTTCATGTTTTATTCATTTTCACAGTAACAAGACAAATTAACAAATTTTTTATTAAAAAGAAACTAATCTTTTAAATCATTTTTACTTTTTCTAACAGGTACTTCGGCTTAGCTGTAAAATTGTATCTGAAAATTATTTTATTTTTAATGATGTGTATCACTTTAAATGCTTTTTAAATATCTTAAGCATTTCATTTCATTTATTTGACAGCATTTTAAGTGCTTCCAGATAAATCACCATACTTTTTATCTGTTTTTGCAAGACCCCCCCCCCCACGCACACAAATAAATAAATAAAGTTTAAAAAAAACTCTTCTGAACTATAGTTTTGTTATAATTACTTCTATTTGTATCAAAATACAACGAAATTTTGCAGTGTAAAATGATTCATGCCTATAATACATGTTCTGTTGTAGATTAGGCATCAACATAATTTCTTTTTCATTTTTAAACAACCAAGCACTTCATCTTGAAAATACTTAACTCAATTAAAGAAATACTTAAACTCGTTACATAACTTAATTCATTATAATTTTTCAATTATTTTATTTGTTTGCTGTGTTGAACAAGAACTAGAATTGATGATCTAGAATCGGCCCATCAGATTTAACGGGCACATTTATCTTGTGTACATGTTTTTCTTAGATCCATAGTCAAATTCCCTATCAATGGCCTGTATTTACCTCAAATTAATATTAATTAAAATCTGTTTCTATTAGTTCCCAACTAAACGCGATAATCTAAATAAATAAAATAAACAGGTTTTTTTGTTGTTGTTTGCTTGTTTGTCAGTTTGTATGTATGCTCATTCGCTATGAGCGCCAAGACTGTTTGTCGGTTCTGGACTAAATTTGGCGCACTGGACAATTGATTTCTAACCAACTACGGCTTATTATTACTCGTTTATTTTTATAAGTACAAGATTATATTCTGATTCATAGCAATTTATCTTGTTAGCTTTTTGGTCTTAAATAATAATTATTATAATAATAATGAATAATTTCTAAGTATACAGTGATGGCCAAAATTGTGGACATTTCTAGAAACTTTTTTTTTCTAAGTTCGTACGCGTATAAAAATATGTTATGTTCCACAAAATGCAAACTCTTTTACATCATTTTAGAGATAATTTAATAGCGATTTCAATTCAAAAAACAAAATTAAAATATTTGTAGTACAAAAGAAGTTAAACAGAGATAATTATGGAGATGCATTAGATATAGAAGATTGCAGTGAGTTATCAGCAGTTCGTAGGGTAGCCTTAATTTTTTATTACAGCTTGGCATCGATGTTTTATTGAGCTGACGAGAGATTATTCAAGCTCAGAAAAGTAACAGTGATTGACTTGGAAAGATAGAAATTACAATTAACTTCATCACTGTATTTGTTTTTCAGATTAAAGTAATTATAACTTTTACTCTAGTGCACACATTTAAATTTAGTTTTATGCATTGAAATTAGTTATAAATTCTCTTTAAAATGCTGTATGAATTTGTATTTTGTGAAACTTAACACATCCTATAAGCATACAAATTTAAAAAATCTAAAAATTTCCAAAAGTGTCCACAATTTTGGTCACGACTTTATATATAAATATTTTTGTTTTTGAAAATATTCATTTTAAACATTAGTGCTGTTATTTTGATATTGTTTTTTTTTTGAAGATGCTTTTAAAAAAACTTAAATTATGCTATTAATGAGGCATTAAAAAAAACCTCTAAATTAAATGCTAGTGTAATTGTAATGTTTTTAAACAAATTTTCATTTCTAAATGCTTAAAAAAAACAAAATCTCTTTAAAGGAAACTGGTTTAGAATGATTTAAAATTCATTTCTTAAAATGTAAATATTGGCTATATATAACTGTGATTAAAATTAATGGTTTATTAGTTTTATTAGAATAGTTTTAATAATTATATATTTTTTTACTATTATTGATATTGCAAAGCTTATTGGCCCCCAGTAACTTTTAATAAATATATCTGTAAGAATTTTCTATGAGAAAAGCTCAAACTTTCTACATCACCTCACTAATATGTGAGGGTATATTTTACTTATCGGGGATTTTTGTAAGAGTGCTGTATAAAAAATAAAAGTTTGTATTTATCTCCATTAAATCTCATGAAAATTTTATTCGATACCATAAACTGTGTAATTTATTCTAAATGTCTATGATCAATATTTAAAGAAGAAAACCGTAGGTCAGGGTTTTTGGACACGCTCAGACAGTAATAGGGATTGGAAGTGATTATGATTTTTATTTAATATTAAACATATCAAACTTTTTACTTTCACTGTAAATTTTCATGAAAATTATTTAGATTTTGTTGTTAAGACAGATCTACACGAGAGCTGTCTGCTTAATTAAGGCATGCCTTTGGCGGAGGACTTTGTAAGGGGTTTTAACCCAAATTCACGTTACATCTGGAGAAAACAGCCGCGCGGTAGGCCGCAACCCTAGAAATTCACACTTTAGTCGTTATCAACTGTGATGAAATTTGAAAAAGTTATTTATACTATAATGTAAAAGTTACTTGATTAATTTTTTTACAGTCTTATAAGATAATTTTATATCTTATAAAGCTCCCTTTCCCTTCTTTATAAGGCTTATAACTTATTAAACTTTTAAGATTTAAAAAAAATACGCTGAAATACGCAAGAATGACGATATGTAAATAATTAGAAGGATAACTTATCAAATATTGAACTTCATATATGAATAAAGTAAAGCAATATATATATATATATATATATAATACTCTCATTTATATACATATATATATATATATATATATGGGGGAAAGTACTATTTACTTTTTTTCAACAAATACCTTTTTTGCATAAAATATTTTGTATTGAATTAAAAATAAAAATAAATAAATAAACGTTTTAAATAAATAAAATAAGCCCTAAAATATTTAGAAAGCATTTAAAAAGAGTACAGCCGATGTGAATCGTGGTGGACAGGTTTTTCTTTTTGGCCCAGCTTGGTGAAAAGAAAAATTTTGTGAGCCCACGACCCTACCCCCTTACACCATGCGTGTGAAACCGTGAAATACGGGGTTACAAGAAATCAACAAAGTACATTCTCGCCAATACCTAAGTTTGGCATGCTATGGAAGCTTTACTTATAATTTTTTTTTCACACTTAATTTCTAAATCCTTTTAATTATTTCACTCAAGTAACCCGAACATGAAATATAAACTTTATTTCAGACCTTAACAGTTGAAAAGTATCTTACTGATAACGCTTACTTTTTTTCCCCCAAGCTATTCATACGATACGAACGATTTAACAGCGGCGGATAACAATGCTGATAACGCTTACTTTCAGTGTTGTTTTGTTAGTTGTTTATTATGTTTGGGTATGATGAGATGAGAGTATTGAGAGTGTGAGGTAAAGGAAGACTTCCAGTTTCCTGGCTTTCGTGTTGTTCGGATTAAAAAGTAAAGAGACAAGTAAAAATATTTTTCACTAAGACTAATTGGATTAAGACAATTGTTAAATGAATAATTAAGTTCTTTAACATTGTTTTAATCTTTTTGGTTAGCCCTATATAACTTGGTAACAACGGTGAGCTTCAACAACAGTAAGTGAAATATTTATCTAACTATTGCATTAAAAATTATTTTGTTTTTCTTTATAAGGTACATGGGGTAAACAATTTATTTCTTTATTTATTTTATTGTATTACTGTGCTAGCTCCAATTTTCAACGTTATTGTATTTTTTAGTTATAGATAGTTTCTTGTATCTGTTTTTAAGGATCTTTATTTTCAGATTTTTTTTTAAATTTTTAAATTTATTTAGATCATAAAAATAAGGAATAAAACAGTGCTGTTTATACTGACATTAATCTCACTTAAGAAAAGACACAAATTGTATCTGCATTCAATATATGTGCATTTTAATCGGAAAATATCTGCATAAAAAATATCAAGCTTTTTGACTTAGAAAAAATAGGAGGTTTTTCAATTTTGGAAACTTAGCAAGTCTGTATTCAGCAGGGGAAAAATTGTTACAAAAAGCTATTTTCTTCTTTAGAAAGAAGATTATACAATGAAATATAAAAGTACATAAATATGAAAATAGATCTTTGCTTGAAGTTTATATTTCTTTTTAATAACAAATAATGTACATTTTTTTTTTCGTGGGTAAGAGGAACTGCTCATAAAATAAAAGTTAAGTAATATAAAATAAAATATTTACACGAAATAAATACTTTTCTCATAAAAAACATGGGTTTATTAATAATTAATTCTATAATTAGTTCTCTACTGCAACAATCAACCCATTAAAAGTAATGATTATTATTATTATTATTTATTATTATTATTATTCTTATATCAATGACTATACCACTGGGACTAATTTTGTTAAAAATAATTAGTTAAATCAAAAAATATTTGTATGCTTTCAGGAAAATGTATGATGAAATTAAAAAGGAAAGCTTTTTGTGAAATTAACCGAAATTAGTTGGTGATTCAACAAATATTGGTTAATTCTTCAAATAATACCCTTAGTTTCAGAAAAAGCTTTTAATTTAAAGTAATTAAAAAACTTTGTAAAAAACACACATAAGAAGTAAAAGGAAAGAGGATACGCGTTTCGTTCAAAAATTGTTTTGAACTTCTTCAGTCCAAGCCCTTCGACGTAAAGAACACAGGGAACTGAAAAGAGAAAAACAAGCAAGATGTTGCCACAAGGGGCAAAGAAAAGACGAACAAAACCACGGAGAGGGGAGAAAAAAAAATTAAAAAAGGGGGATAAAAAGGAAAGGAAAGAAGCACAAAAAATACAGAAATAAAAAAGGAATAAAGAAAAATAATAAAAAAGGGAACACACAAGTAGAAACACACACACAAAAAAGAGAAAACAGAACAAACAAACAAAAAACAAATAGCACACTTTTTTTTTTTTAAACCACGAACAGGACAGCACAATAAATATATATATGAGTATTTTTTTTTTATTAATAAAAACGAAAAAGAAAGACAGTAACACACGTACATACACAATAAAGAAACAGGGGGAAAAAAAGGGGGTTAGACGAAGAAAGTGAAAAGAACGAATTAATTGTACTACCTTTCTTTTCACCTTTATGCTACAAAATTTCTAAACTTCTCAAAAATTTCGGTTTCAAAGTCATTTTTAAACCTGTTAATAAACTTAAATTTTCTTCCCTTAAAGATCCTATTCCTACTGAGAACCGTTGGGGTGTTTATTATATTCCTTGTGAATCTTGTGATTTGGGCTATATTGGTCAGACCAGAAGAGCTCTCAAATTTAGGCTCAAAGAGCATGAGAGATATGTCTCTAAGCACGAACTTTCCAAATCTTCTATTGCCTCACATTGTTGGAATTCCAATCATCGATTTCAGTTTTCTAAGGCTAAGATTTTGTGCACTCCTCAGTCTTTGTCCCATCTGGATTTTTTGGAAGGTTTTTCCATTACCCAGCACTTAGATCGTCTTGTGAACGATGGTTCTTCCGTTCCTTTCGTTCATTCTGCTTGGAAGTTGCTGTTGTAAGGTTCTTTTCACTTTCTTCGTCTAACCCCCTTTTTTTCCCCCTGTTTCTTTATTGTGTATGTACGTGTGTTACTGTCTTTCTTTTTCGTTTTTATTAATAAAAAAAAATACTTATATATATATTTATTGTGCTGTCCTGTTCGTGGTTTTAAAAAAAAAGTGTGCTATTTGTTTTTTGTTTGTTTGTTCTGTTTTCTCTTTTTTGTGTGTGTGTTTGTACTTGTGTGTTCCCTTTTTTATTTATTTTTCTTTATTCCTTTTTTATTTCTGTATTTTTTGTGCTTCTTTCCTTTCCTTTTTATCCCCCTTTTTTAATTTTTTTTTCTCCCCTCTCCGTGGTTTTGTTCGTCTTTTCTTTGCCCCTTGTGGCAACATCTTGCTTGTTTTTCTCTTTTCAGTTCCCTGTGTTCTTTACGTCGAAGGGCTTGGACTGAAGAAGTTCAAAACAATTTTTGAACGAAACGCGTATCCTCTTTCCTTTTACTTCTTATGTGTGTTTTTTACAAAGTTTTTTAATTACTTTATCGTTTAACACCAGTATTTTGAGTGTTTTTTCAGCTTTTAATTTAATCAAACATTTTTAAAAAACAAATAATTTTATTGATTTAGCTAAGTATTTTTAACAAAATTAGTCCCAGTGGTGGAAAGTTATTTATATATTAATAATAATTATTATTACTGTAATGGGCTGTTTACTGCCCTAGAGAACTAATTATGAAACTAATTGCGGTATTTTGTAAATATGTAAGGTGCTGGCCGGTTTTCGATATTTTGTCGTTGCCGATACCGCACGAAAAACGTTATGGCTTTGGTTCAAAGATGACATAGGGCTGGGCCGACACCGTTGTCGTTTTTGCCGACACCTATCCAAAACCACCCCATCCTTTCGGCCCGACACACGCCCAGGCGGACGCAAATTTGTCGTTTTCGGCACCGGCTGAGCGATATCGCCCCGGCACATTCTGCGTCGGCATGCCGATGTCGGCCCAAAACTTATCCGATAGGGCTGTGTTTGCTGGGCAATTAGGTGACAAAATAGAGGTTGAGAAAAATTGATTTTATTAATACCAGTTGGCACTGGAAATGAATTCTCTTATTAATATATCCCATTAACTCCCCCCAACCCGTGTTTGTGTTCTGTCAAGCCTAAATGAGGGGCATTTACCTATAAGGGGGCTTGGGCGGTGGACTTTTTAAGAGAGTATAAAGCATATTCACGTAAGTACTGGAGAAAATCGCCCAAAACTCTAGACCACTAGATGAACAGCCATGCGAGGAGAAAGAATTCCGAACCTGCACACTAAGACGCTTCCCAGTGCTCAACTTTTTATATATTCGGCCATTCGTCGGCATGATTGAATAGAAAAGAAAGACTAGAACTACTGTAAATTCGCACTTCAATGTATCTACTACTTTTTCTTTTTAATGCTTTCTCCTGGGATCAAATTTCATAATGCTCTTATTCATTTTAACGAGAACTACACTCGCGTTACAAAAACTGCCCTGAATACAGATGTAGGTTTAAATGGCATTAAATTATGTAAAACATCGGTATCGGCCGATACCATAACTTAAAAATATCGGTATCGGCGATTTCTGAAAATGAATTTATAGGTAAAGTATCGATGTCGGTCATCGGTGAAAATGTGGTATCGGTCGATCCCTATTGATTACCAACACTAGGTTAGGATGTAGAAACACAGAGTGATGAGTGATTATTTTTAAAGTTTTACAACGCTATTAAAAATCACTGATTAGAATGACGTAAAATTTGAACGGAATATTATTGGAGAAGGGGGGAAAATGCTATTATAAGAAAAAATAGTTCCGAATTTTAGCTATAGGTGGCACTATGAGCTTCAGAATATGTAAATGAAAATACCTGTGATGTGAGCAACTCATTGTAGTTGTTATAAAAACGTCAAGTAAACAGCTTTTCCTCATTTCGTGTCTGAGAAGTTCGCCATGATTGACTGTCTCAGTGAAGGATCGCACACTGCTTTAAGCTTTTTTACAAGAACGATGACTGTACACTAATAGCTCTGCAGAAGTTTCGGAAAATCAAGAATGTGAAAAAAAGGTGTTGTCCCGATGACTACAGTAGGTCTGGAGAAAATAATTCAGAAATTCAAGAAGACAGGTACTTTTGATATGCAATCAAGTACAGAGAGGAAAAGAATTGATACAACGTCAATTGAAGAAGTGGCCATAGCAGTGCAAGAGGAGTTGAGCGGTGGTGTGCAACCGTATTCTGCATGTGGAATTCCCCGAACATTGTGCATATCTGTGAGCTCGGTTCATAAAATTCTACTGTGTGAGATTTACTTCCTGCTGACCTGCCAGCAAGAGAGATTTATCCTTTCAAATTTCTTGCTCGCATGGAAGTGTACAATGAATGGCCGCAGAACATTTTGTAGACAGACGAAGCCTATTTCCAGATGAAGGGATATGTCAGTAAACAGAATTACCGGTTTTGTTTTCTTTCTAACGGGTGGGAACTTGCCGAGAATTGCCGAATATGGGCAACAGAAAATGCATTCGCAAATCAACCAGTACCACTTGATTCTGCAAAAATCACTTTACTACATCATTTATCATAGGGCCATATGTATTCGAGGAGACGAATATTTCATTCCTTTTACCTGTACCGTGACTAGTAAGCGCTATGAGTCTCTTTTGTGCAAACACGTCATTCCAGCTCTTCAACAGCTTGGATGTATGCATCGGATCAATTTTATCCGACACTGTGCTCCTCCACAGATTGAAAATCCAGTGAAGCAGCATTTTGGAAATGCTAGAGTTATCAGCCGTCATTTCCTTACAGCCTGGTGGTTCCCGATTACTTGATCTTAATCCGTGTGACTTCTGTCGGGCTATCTGAAAGATGATGTATTCAGCGCTCCGATTACAAACTGATCTGAATTGAAGTCACTGACACATTGAGCAACACATTCTGAACGTGACCCCGGAGACACTTCGATCAGTTGTGGAACATGCTGTTTTTCGATTCCAACTTGTTGCAGTAAACGGTGGACAGCATACTGAACATGCTTTGCGCCAGACCTACTCAATTTAAAAACCGATTTGACTGATCCTTTGCATGCGGTTTTTGGCCTCGGGGCAGTTATAAACCGATTTGATGAATGCTTCCTTCAATGCGGTTTTTGTCAGGATAATTAACCGATTTTTCCCATCCGATATGATATGTCGTTGCAGTAATAGGTATCGGTAACAAGCTTTTTTCATGTAGCCAGTATTCAATCTAATTGCATGCAATATGTTGGTGTTAGTGAATGGTGAATATTTATTAGGCAGCCGCCCGGGTTTTGCATGGCTAAAAAATCATTCTACCACACCATGAGCCCGGGTTCGATTCCCAGCATGGCCTGGATTGTCATTTCTTCCATCCCTTCATAGGAGGCAATGCTGGTCCACCTATTAGGTGCTACCATAATAAATTGACCAGTACTCCGAGCCTTAGTATAGGCGAATGACTGACGATCAAGTGCCCACACTTAGAATATATATATGTATATATCATGCAAGGTTACCTAATACCATACTGATTTCGAGAGGGCAATTATTATTCGGTACATTAACTACTATCATTCACACTTCATTATTATGGATATTACACCAGAGAACGGAGCCCTCAGGAATACCATAACCAACAGGGCCGTCGCGGATGTATCAGGCGCCTTTGTGCAAACACCGATTTAGCGCCCCTACAGAAAAAAAAATTTCGGCCTTCGAAACTAAAGTATCATTTTACTATTCCATGTACTTAGTTGGAAAATATCATAATTAAACCGAGTCTCGGGAGGTAGCATTTTATAAATATTCAGTTTTGGAAACAAAATTTTGATTGTACAATGCCATATTAGTATTCAAGTAGAGAATATATGGCATTGCTCTGGACTGCAGGGTTGCCCGATGGATATCCGGCATCGCCGAAAACTCACTCAGTACATGCGATATACGTGCTCGTAAGTAGTGGAATCAAAAACACTGTAGTAGGTAGCTAACAACCATGGGTGCGGAGATCAGATTTGCTTCCATCTAGACTAGTCTTTTGCAGACTTCTAGTGATATGGAATTCATTAAGTTCAAGCGTGGACTTGGGAGGTATCCATCAAGGTATTGTGTGTTCTTTACATCCCCCTCCCCCAAAAAAAAGGACGAAAGAAGGGAGAGAAGAGAATAAAGTGCCTTTTTTTTTCAACAATAATAATAGAACACTGCCATATAATGTTTAGCTAGTGAATGCGCTTCACAACTCGCAGAAAACTCCCTTTCGTATAACTTTTCCGATTTACACAAAGACACCAAGACATTGATTCAAAAGTAATGAGAAATTCTTAAATCTAAATAAAAAGAATGAAAATGTTTTAACTTTATATGTGCACTGTTTGTTTATAAATAAAGAAATATAACACAAGGAAAACTACAAACGGCAAATTTTAACATAGTTAATAATTCCAAAAATGTCCATATTATTTGGAAGCATCGATTATTGAAGCTCTTTCTTTATCCAGAATTATATAAGTTAGGTTTGAAATTCAAGTGACCGATTTTTGCGTAGAAGATAATGGCAGAGAGTTATTAAATAATTTACTTTCAAGAACAGTAGATGTTTTAATAAAAAGTCAAACATTTAAAAGGGCTGATTAATTTAACTTTCACATTGATAACTCAAATGGAAAGTGCAGTATATCTTATTACAACATTATGGCAAAATGAAAAAAAAGTAAAAAGAACATGGCTTATGTACTTTATTAAATTAAATTCTGAGTTTTATTTTGAATGTAAAATACTTTTCTACTACAGAATTTAAAAATTTGCGCACTGTTCAAAATGTTTTCTAAGGCATGGAAATGCAATAATAAAATGTTTAAAAGCATGGTACAAAATAAAAATACGCATGATTAAAAATTATGGCTCTATCAATAAAAACGAAATAAAATTCGTTTAATGTTGATGGAAAAAACGTTGCAGGTAAGCTGTTGAATTAGATCTTTCTGAAATTATAAAAGAGTTTGCACGAAGAAAACCACGAAAATCACATTATAATGTCTAAAATTCTTTTTAAAAAATTAATATCCTTAAAAGAGTACTAACGTTTTCCCTGCATATGTAAAATTTGTTAATATGTCCGAAAAATATATTCACAGTAAAAATATTTCTTCGTAAGAGTAAAAAACTTTAAATTACAATAACAAATTTAATTATTTGATAATTAGGGTTGTATTGCTTGGAATAAGCTGGTTTAGTAAGAGATTTTTTAAAAATTAAACACTAGTATTAATTATAGTAAAACTTTTCTAGCTTTTGCACTAGCAAACCTTTCAATTATATTACTTATGTCTACTTTATCTAATTCTTGGTATTCTATTGAAATGATTGATAAATTTAGCACCCGTTCTTGGTTCATTTATGATAGTAAATAATTTTTTTTATAATTTTTCATTTGGAAAAACTTCTTTCTTCAGAAGCAACTGTAACTCGAAGTGATAAATATATTCATAACAAGATTGCGGTATTTGAAAAATATTTTAACGATATTAGCTCCTCGAAAAGAAATTCCCCATTTATATCATCAATTAATATTAAATGCAAGTCTTTGAAATGCTTTAAGTTTTCTTTTTCACCCCAATCACACAACATGTTTATTTGTGATATAAGTATATATTTCTCTAAAATTTCTAATGAAATTGTCGAATTAACAAGATTGTTTATGACGAGCATATATAATAATAATCTTTCGAATTATCTTGCTCAATCACCTATTGTAGCAATTCCTTTGTTTAACGCGACAGATACTGTCAGTTTAACCCCTTCTTTGCCATAGTTCACACAAGAGAAGGCGTAATTGGTGGTGAATACATAGGTTTGCTTCAAAAATATAAAAGGTGTATTTAAAATGAATTATTCAAATGTCAATAAAATTAATTATTATTTTATTTTACAATTGTATTCACCTATGCTACTCCTTACTTCTTCTTTATTAAAGTGTAGTCGTAAAAAGGACGAAAATAATTTACTACTCTATATACGATTGGAGAAAAGTAAATTGAAGTTAATAGTAATTACATTAATTTTAAGTGCAGTCACGAATTTAAAAAAAAAAATGTGTGGAAAGGGCTAATTTTAATGTAAGAGCTTATTTGACCTAAACAAGTTGTACATGAAAGCAAACTTTTACCCTAAAGCAAAGTAATCAGTTTCAGTTTGGTCAAATTTTTAAAAAAGCTTATTTTACCTATTCAAAATGCATAATAAAACAAAATGTTACACTTTAGGATTTATTTATTTTTCATTTTTATTTGGGGGGTGCAGCACTGTTTGAATATGTAATGTAAAATACTACCTGAATCAAAAGCTATTTAAATATGGCTCGACTTGTTAAATTGCTGATCAGTAGTGGATTCAGAAATACTTGAAGGGGGGGATACTATGGGATACTACCTTCAGGAACGGCCTACCTATTTGGTTTAAAGCCTGTTTTAGTTCCTGAAGTGTTCTACTGTTCTACTGAACCCAAGCTCCAGGCTCAGGTCCAGCAAGCAGCGGTTTCCCTCATTTTTATTTTTTTACAGTACAATTTTTGGATTACAATTGGTAAAATACATCAGTGTTATACAATATAAAAGCATTTAGTTTACAATGGTTTATAATTGCTCACAATATTGTTCTTAGTAACATTTGACCATACATACATATATTTAACACGTTCCTTTTTTTTTTACAATTTTGAAAGTTCAATAAATAAATATCTAAAAGTAAACAATAGGCTTGAGAATAGTAAAATTGTAAAGTAATTTTGAAACATTTAAGCATAAATAAATACATCACAGAAGGAGAGACTTCTCCATTACTCTTTTCAATGATGAGAGCAGACAAAATAAAGCTGGGTTCAAAAGTGGGTTAAACCCCAAATTTTTAAACGTGCTCAGGGGAAAAGAGATCGCAGTCCTTGGATCCCATACTTCGGATTTCAATTAATGTGTAATGCAAATAAAGTAGATTGTATTTATGTATTTTAGAAAATAATGAACAATTAAACGCCAATTCACGTTACTTTTCTGTTAGGTTGGTAAATCATTTTAAATTTTGAGCATTTTAAATTTTGAGACCCATGCAAAAATGCCTATACTAGTGTTTCTATGAGGGAAATGCTCTTATCAGGCTGCAAAATACCACAGAATGTCCTTGTACTAAAAGAATACAAACTTCGGTATAGAACAAAAAAAAGAAGAATTAACTTCAGAAACACCTGCGGAAGGGGCACGATCTACCTTTCCATATGAGCACTCATTAACGTACCAGGCAACTTCGTTTAGAAACAAATATAAAACGTATTTCTCTTTGCGCCCCTTTTGGTTTATGACCATTCCCAGGTTTGTATTTGTCATCATTGACTCCCGGATCGCCTCTGCCCAAGCCGTCCGTATAGTGAATTAGTGTACCGGACTTTTTTGTATCCTTTTACAACTGAAGTGCGGGAAAGCCAATTATGAGCCCCTCCCATCAACAAATGCAACAGCGCTTCTCTCTGAAACATCTCACCCCAGGTTTACACTCAGCCCACTTTCACGGCAGAGAGCGGGAGAAATGGCAGTAACAGGAGTGTAAACACCTCTGTCGTCCTGCAAATGCCATAACCTTTCTTCGTGACCTCTTTGCCCGGAACGATACCCCTTCAGGGGATTTTTAAGGGAGGAGGAGGGAAGTACAGTAAAAAACTACCTACAGGAGAAGGCGAGTACAGCTGAATGTAAATGCTCACTGCTTTTGGAGCTGACGCAGAAGTATTTCCTGTAAAAAAAGCTGCAGCGAGAGAAGAAGTGGGAAGGGCTGAATGTAAATGGGGCATTAGGACCTCAGGCAGACGCCCATGTAATCCAGGGCGCCCCATCGTTTTCCAGAGAAAGAATCTGAAAACGATCATCCATATCATCACCATAGTAAGTATAGTATCACATATCAGTAAATTTCACCTTGTGGATAGCACTGAAAGACAAGTTTGGGGAAACTCGGAGAAGGTTTTTGCCTAAGGAAGGGAAGGGGGGGGGGAAGGATGCTAAGAAAACAGTGCTGTATAGAAGAACTTGTAAGATGAAACGTTGCAAAAACATTGTAGAGGGGCATTTCAACGGGAAAAGCCCTTTCCTAGGTGTCTGCAATATAAACTTAAACAAAAAAATTTATTTTTTCGATTTTTTTTTCAAAAAATGTTAATTTTTCGCCAAATTCTTCTTCAGTCGTTTCGGCGCCCCCTTTACCTTGGCGCCTTTCTGCGGTGCACAACCTGCACACCCACTAGCGACGGGCCTGATAAATAATAAACACGTGCTTCGTTACCCGGCTTTTTGTTCCAAAGTCATGCTGAAAGAGTCGGTAATAATGAAAGTACCCCAAGGTGAACTGTTATCGATCGGTAAGAAAAGAAATAATCTGTTTGTCCTTCTGTAATCAACATTTGAAAACCAGTGTATTGAGGGAAAGAAAGATACAGACTATGCAGAGAGAGAAAGTGAGAATATTTTGTTGTTGTTCATAAAAAGTACGTCGTTTGAAAATATGCTGATAATTCATAAGCATGTGCAGCTACTAGTTCTTCTCGATAGCTTGAGATCGACAATTTCTGTGTCCAGAAAAGATACAGAGATGGGGTAGTCAGGTTGAATGTATTTAGTTTTCTTCTGCTTCGTTTTATAGCAGAGAATCAGAATTCTAAACTGAATTTTTTTAAACTTTTTTTACACCATTCAACGAGTTCGACACAGCCTCTGCCAACCGTACTTCTTTAAACGCAGATGTTTTATTACTGTTATACGTTCTGTATATAAATGTTATTTATGTTTTACTTGGCATTGACACCAAGCTATGCTGAACTTTTTATCTTCAAACTCTATTGCTACAAGTGAAATCTGTGTACAACGATATTTTAGAGACCTGGGAAAAATATTATTATAAACAATTTATCGTTGAAGACAGTTTGAGCTTTTGCGTGTTATTTGAACATTCAAGGTGTTTTTAACTATTAAAATAACGATAAAAAATATTTATCGAGTAGAATAAGCAAAATTTCAATCATCACTAGACAAGTCTTGCACATTGACTTCGGGAACTTTTTTTTGGAGTAGAAGTTTACTACATTACACATTCTTTCACGATTCGATAGAGTGGAAATTTTGTATAAAATTTTTAATATCATTTTACATAAAAATATGTACAAAAGGTGCATGTACAAATTTTAGTATAGCACTCCAGAAAAAGTAACTTTCCTTCAAACCACAAGGTTTTACACCACGGCCGTCACAGCTTATAGGGTTCCTCACATCAGAATCAAATTTCAAGGAACAAGGCTTTCGATATGTGATTAAAATGGTTTACTAACTTTTTCACTCCCGTTGCGCTATCTTTTATTGTCGCACATTCTGGAACATAGGTAGTTTAAAAATAGTTGAAATCGAGTTATATGTACTACAAGTTTTTTGTACGAGTTGAAAGTATTGTTATACAGGGTGTCCGTCCTTAATGTGACCCAATAGCTAATTCCAGAACCGTTCGGTTTAGATATGCACTTCCAGTTTGAAAAATGTCTTTAAAAAGGTAAATAATTTTTTTACGTGCTTTTCGAACCAAAAAACCCATTTAGAAAAAAATTACAAAAATTAAATTTTTACACGGTCCCCAGGTCCTATCACTTATATTTAGGAAAATATGCAGTACACAAAAACAAAGTAAACACAAAAAGTTTCATTTTATTACGATAAAAACTGACCGAGTTATGGAACTTTGAAAATCATACATTTCATACATTTTCTCGGCCATTTTCAAGAAGCTAGTGAAAGATCGTCTTGAAAATGGCCGAGAAAATGGATGAAATGTATGATTTTGAAAGTTCCATAACTCGGTCAGTTTTTATCGTAATAAAATGAAACCTTTTGTGTTTACTTTGTTTTTGTGTACTACATCTTTTCCTAAATATAAGTGATAGGACCTGGGGACCGTATAAAAATTTAATTTTTGTAATTTTTTTTTATGGGTTTTTTAGTTCGAAAAGCACGTAAAAACATTATATACATTTTTAAAAACATTTTTCAAATTGGAAGTGCATATCTAAACAGAGCGGTTCGGGAATTAGCTATTGGGTCACATTAAAGCTGGACACCCTGCATATGCCTAGAAAAAGTCAGTATCGTTGAAGACAGGTTCAAAATACAGTGAGTAAATAAGAATTTCGTCGGGACCAAAGAAATTATCGTTATTTACAGGTTTCACTATGTGACAAAACCATATTTTCATAGATTTCAGATTCCGACATTTATTTGATTCAAATAAAATTTTATATTCCAGTTTTTATTTTATAGGTGCTAGTGCTATGCATTTTGCCATTGCTTATGAAAACAGCAAATTAGTTAAAAAATTAGTTGAAGTAGGTGCCAATGTTCTCCAAAGAGCTAGTGGAAAGTTTTTTATGCCAATAGATCAGCAATGGCCGATACCACGTCCAAAAACGAATTTTGAAGGTAAGATTCTTTTCTGATTTCACATCATCAATTTTTCTATTTCTTAGCACAACTGCTATGCATGTGCAGTTCATAACTCCTCAATCTAAAGGACCTCCGTATAATAGTTAATGCAACTTTAATATGATTATGTACTTAAAGAAATAAAGCTTCAGTTTATGTGTTTGAAGTGCTAAAAGTTAACATTATAGCCATTCTCATATGTTCTAAGAAAACAATTTTAACTTATTTAAAGCCGACTGAAAAAAAGTTTTCGTACAGATAGAGCAGCTTTTCCAAAAAATGCTGGCTTATGTAAATCGCTCCTCATTGATAAACTGGTCATAGTAGGTTTCTTAAATGGCAAATAATTTTTCTGCAGTTGATGAAATATTTTAGTCTTTTACCACGGTGGCCAGTTAAATTCCGTGAACGCATCTGTGTTATAATGGTGACAGGTATTTAATTTTATATCCCTAGTAAAATATGCATAGTATTCTACTCACCATTAGGTTTGGGATATAAATCGACAATTTACGAAAGATCAGTTTCAATTCAGCATCTCAACGTCGATTTCAACATTTTCATTTTAGAAATTTATCGTACGGTATCGTACGATCACGATAAAAAAGAAAAATATCGGAATGTCTGTAAAAGATGAAGAATTGTGTGTACAAGTCAGTGGCGGCCCGTGGTCAAAATTGTTAGTGCAGCCTGAAGCATATGAGCCCCCTCTCCCTTTCCACCGGACAGGATTGGAAAATCTTTGTTACTGAATTCGAAAGCTGGCGGATTAAGCCCTCACCGAGGGAAAAAAAAAAAAGAAATTACATAAAAAATGTAAGAGATCCTATTTTACTTCCATAAAATGGACATAAATTTCAACCAGCCGCTCTTATCCTCAAAATTGCATTCATCCGTGTCTGATTCGAAGTTTCCTTAGAATTTTCTTTTGTAACGATAATTTGAGAAGAAAAAAAAAAGAAAACGTACTTATTTTTTATAAGTCAAATCAATCCTCCTTTCTTTTAAACTTGCGAATCGGTCAGTGATGCTCTCATAAAAAGGCGTTGTTTTAATTCAGATATCCATAATTTTAAAAGCTCTTTAAAATTTCCCATGTTTAAAGAATTTTCTCGCCCGCCATGTCCTCTAAATGCCAGTTCTTGCTTACTTAAAAACAATACTGCTTTGATGGGTAATTGTCCATTCATAAGCGTCTATTCAGGCTTACCTTCTTGATAAATTCAGCAATATAAAGTCGAGAGTTTTCCAAACATATATTCTGCTTACCCCCTCCCTCACTTCTCGTCTGAGCCAATGAGTTAGTCGAGTTCTCAAGTTCAGCCGCCGTTAAAAAATCTTCCATCGACTGTATCAGCTGCATACTCCCTATGCCGGAGAGGCTGCTTACGTAGCCGTTGTCATGGCAACGGTGCTGCCAATTTTCTTTTCAGCGCTCTGGGCTGAACCAAAGATTTCCCTAATTGAATTGCGGGAAGATTAAAGTGCTTTTTTTCTGAATGAGCGATCAGGCCACAATACGTTTTTTTTTGTCTGTTTGTTTTTTTCGGAGATTTTTTTAATTTACCGTAGGAATTCCACAATTCTAATCTGAATTTAGGAAAATTAGTAGAATAAGTTATTTTAAAGTATGTGCTGATACTTTCATGTGCAGCCCGGCTGTACTTGCTGTATCCCACGAGCCGCCACTGGTACACCCTCCAAAAAAAGTATTCGAGCAAGAGAGAAATTTCCTACGTTGGTTTCGTATATTAAAAATTAATTATCATAGAATATGAATTAGGCTATGTATAAATATGACTTTCCATATTTCTATCAAGTTGTGCGTTTTTCAAAAACTCAATTATTATTCTCAAATCTAACATAGGAAATTTCTCTCTTGCTCGAATACTTTTTTTGGAGGGTGTACAAGTTTTTTCTTCACGCTTCCTTCCTATTTCATGAAAAACGAGTTTCGTGGCTTCTAAACTAAACTCACAAACCGTCTCATAATTGTCACCGTCTAGAAAAAAAAAAGGTGGCTGGCGAGTTTTACCAAGTATTGGGGAAACAAATTTTCGGCGTTTCCAAAGAAGATAGGGGTCTATACTTTTGGGGTAACATAGAGTAAGCCTCGGGAAGTATGTGGTGCCACAGTCGTGGTGGAATAAACAAAAGAGATATCTGCTGTTCTCCAGCGGCTGGTTTTCTGCCCTGGGAGTTTGTTTTAAGGATGACATCCGTTCGAGTTTCCTTTCTGGAATGGCAATAATTAAACGCTGACTAATTGCTGACAGAAATTGCTTTTTTAACTTATGCAGTTTGATTTCATTATCTATTTTTATGCAGTCCTTTAGAAAACATTTTGTTGATTCACAAAGTAAAATACGAGGGCTTTCTCTAACCTACCCCCTCCCCCCCCAAAAAAAATAATAAATAAATAAATAAATCGAAGGATAATTGGATTGTTTTATTGTGAGGAGAGGACAACTCATGTCACCGAAAGGTTTATGATCCCATATTATAAAAGATGCACTGACTGAAATAAAGCAGACCTTGTCGCTTCAGGGCGCACGGCCTTTCCTATCCTCGATATGAACAGTATGGTGAGCCGAATTTTTTTTTTCGATTTTCGATGACGGATGATGCAGAAAAGGTGCCATTGCTGGAACAAAGTGGACATGGAAAATTCGAATTGGGCTTGCGTAGCTGGGAAAGCAGGTTGTAGCTCTTTCTAAAATTGATCGTGATACTATGTTTTTCATATTCTTCTGAAGATTTTTTTGTTATTTTAGGCTCTCTGATGTTGGTTGAGAACCAGTCGATACAATCGTAGTATTCCGTAGCCCTAAGTTAGAATTTCCAAATTTTAAATGCTTGGACTCTGCTGATCTTTTTATTCTTTGAAGTTTGGCACTTATTTTTTCCATACCAGTATTCTAATATCTTGTTTCATCAGTTGCCCTTGCTAAAAGTGAATTTTCAGGATGGACGTAGTACGCATTTGTCTGAACTACTGAATGCACCGTCTTCATTAACTCATTCGGAAGGAATGTTCAGAAGTTGAGATTTTTACCACAAACGTCTAAGTCCGTCTGCGTATCTGCCAGTATAATATGTTTCGCCACTTGTAACCATTCACAACTATGGATCACCATGAAAGAAACAACCAGTTTTCACAGGTGGACCTAGATATTTATTTAAAATAGTTTAACTCTCAATTTTCTTCCTTGATGAACTAATGAAGATAATGCATTCAGTGGTTCAGACAAGTGCATGCTTTGACCATCCTGAGAATTTACTATTAGCAGTGGCGGATCCAGAAATTTTTTTTTTTTTGGGGGGGGGCTAAATTTTTAAAAAAGCTTATTTCACCCAATTAAAAATGTACAATAAGTCAAAATTTTAGTCTAAACCAATGTATATGCTTTTGGGAGGGGCTAAGTAATAAAATATTATCATTTTAGCTATTTAAAGTATAATAAAGCAGAATGTTACCCTTTAGCAATCTCTTTTGGGGGGGGCTGAAGCCCCCTAGCCCCTCCCCTGGATCCGCTACTGACTATTAGCACTGACAGCTGAGACAAAAAACAAGATTTTAGAGCATTGGCAATGAAAAAAATTACGCGATTCAAAGAAAGAGATCAGCAGAATGTGAAAATTTTCCAAAACTGAACTTTATGGCTACGGAGTACTAAACATCATCGACTGGTTCTCCGTCGATATTAGCGAGCCTCCAATAACGAAAATTCTTTCGTCAAAAGAAATTGAATGTAACGCAGCATCAGGATCAATTTTAAAAGATGCTACAGTCTGACTTCCAAATCAGGCGCAATCTGTGGAAAGAACTATTAAAATAGTGACAGAAGCTGCCATGAAGATATGTTACCATGACGGAACACATTTTTTCATCACAGCGAAGCTACAATTAACCCATTTATGCCTAGTGTCCCTTTTTTGGGACGGCATTTTCGCTATTAGTCGAAAACATTATTTATTTTTCCTAGGCTTTATTCATGAGTATTGAGCCTCAAATCTACAAAATATTTTAACATGACCAAGTAGGATGTTGATATTTCGATTTTTATGCATAATGATTTTTAAAGAAGTCATCCCTTGTTCAAGAAGTTGACATCAGAAAGTTATCTATTATTTCTGTTATCAGTAAAAATCGAAGTAAGTCGCAAAAATATCCAGGCACAAATGGGTTAAGAAAAAATGCCAAAATGAAAAAAAAAAAAATGTCGGAATGTTCCGAAGAAATATCTTGTTTCCTAAAATAGCAACAAGTAGCAGGCTTTAGTTTTTATTACTTTGCAAACACGGAATCGCCTTTTGTTGCAGAAACGCCAAGCTGCAACTCAATTAGTTTGCAAATGTGTCATCACTTTCCACCGATTTAACACCCATTCTTTCCCACGTTTTTAAAACGTTTCCCAAAGATAGCCGATAATGCACTCATTTAATCGCCATTTTAGAACGCTTTAAAAAATTTGGTAAGACAGATAATACGCCTGTTTAGCTACTGTTTTGCAACATTTTAAACCGTTCTTGAAATGATGTCGCGACGCTTTAGGAACCATTTTTCAACGCTTTTAATCAGTTAAAAAATGCTCATGCTTTTATGTAACAACATTTTTTCTACGATATATAAAATTTATAAACGATAACGAGCCTAATCAGCCACCTTTTACATCTACACTAGCAGCGTGGCCCGGCGTTGCCCGTGCAATAGAGATGGCCAATGATTCGATGAGTCGAATCAGTGATTCGAATCTTGGTACTGAGTGGCTCAGTCTTTACACTCACTATCTACTGATTCGAATCTCAAGCCCTCAACTGTGGGGAAATACATTCCAAGTGCGAAGGGAAGGAAAACTTATTTTCCCTTTGCCGTTCCCAGAGATTTTCCCTTACTCTTTCAACTCTTTTCGACTCTTGTCGACTCAATACGACTCTGAGTCGATAGATGATTTGAAACAGCAAATGAGTGGGTGTGGGTGAGGTGGTCACTGAGTTGGTCACTGAGTTGGTGCAGCAACGAATCTTTACTGATTCAGTGTTTCGCTCTGTTTCGGTGATTGTATACGATGAATCTCAACTCAGTAGAATCTCAAATGTTTCAGTGATTGTATGCGATCGTTGAGATTCGTTAGTTTTTCGAATCTTCTATCGACTCAGAGTCGAAAGGAGTCGAAAAGAGTTGAAAGGATGTTTCATTTAATTGGAGTTTTTTTTCGAATCTTCTATCGACTCAGAGTCGAAAAGAGTTGAAAGGATGTTTCATTTAATTGGAGTTTTTTTTCGAATCTTTGGTGTTTCATTTCTTGGTTGGTGGTCGGATTTAAAGTTTTATCTGTCTGTGGGTGTGCAGTAGGTCGAACATCGCTTGCTTTTGGCGGGGGGCATAGGCGTTACTTCCTAAGGGCAAGAGGGGTCAATCCCCCCCCCCCCGAAAAAAAAATTAAGAAAATTCAAGTATCAGAGCTATTTAATAATGATATTTTCTACAATCGGAAACACTTTGTCACCCCATCCAAATATTACATGCCAATTTACGCCAATGCTCATGGAAGAGCGGGGGGTGTCTCAAAGTTGTTTAAACCTTTTTCCCTCGGATGGGGATGGGGAATTCCTCCTTCCAAGTTGTCTAGCTGGTTTAATATTTGTTTAAAATTTAATGAAACATCCCTTTTCTACTTTTAACTTCAATATATGCCCCCCTGCCCCCACCCCAAAAAAAAAAAACCGGACACGTTAAGTTTACATGGTTGGCAGGTTTTCATGTGAAGGGAAATAGAAAGAAATAAAGTTAGGATTGTGCTTGTCACTTTTAATGAAGGATACAGGGGCGGTGTAAGCGCTCCGACAAAATTACTTTGTAGTAAGCAAAATAATATTTCGCTTTATTGCTGCCGATTTCGTTTAAGATATTTTTGTACCTTGTTTGTCGTTTAAGGGGAATGATTTAATTTTCTTTCCTAATTCAGAGAAATACAAAATAGTGTCTAAAGCAGTGGCGTAGTTAGGGTTATTGACAGTGGCGTAGCCAGGATTTTATTTCGGGGTGGGCTGGGTATCAAATTTAAAGATAAAGTTCAATTGTAAGCTAAGTAAAGGGTCCCATTTTGGGGAGGGGGGCAGCAGCCCCTCAGTAGGACTGGGCCAAAAATCGATAAATATCGACATATCGGTTTTATTTCAACATCAAATATCCGATATTCCCATTTTCATTTCAGTGAAATCTCGAATTCGATAAAGGTAAAAAATACAGGCCGGCGATAAGAAAATCCTGAGATCAATACCAGCTCGTGATGCTTTTGCTACTGCTTTCTCTCCGTTGATGACGATGCCGGATCGCGGAAAAAACAGCTCCATGGTTTTTAGTCTAATTACCATAATTAATTAACGTATATCTCGGAAACTATCCACCGGAGCGCGTTTTTATTGATTCTCGACCCCCCCCCCCTAGACTCAACACCCCATCGATACTTAAAATTTCGAATGCTTTAACACCAAACTTAACCTTTTAATCTTACAGGCCCAGGGGGTCATACGAAGCTCCCCTGTATTTTCAATTTGGGCAGTTTGGAAACCATTCCAGAGCCAATTTCTACATGTTTGCAGTCCTTTTAAGCCTCAATCATGGTTAATTAGTCTAATTACCATAATTAATTAACGTATATCTCGGAAACTATCCATCGGAGCGCGTTTTTATTGATTCTCGACCCCCCCTAGACATATACCCCCATCGATACATAAAATTTCGAATACTTTGACACCAAACTTAACCTTTTAATTTTATAGGCCCAGGGGGTCATACGAAGCTGCCCTATATTTTCATTTCGGGCGGTTTGGAAACCATCCCAGAGCCAATTTCTACATGTTTGCAATCCTTTTAAGCCTCAATCATGGTTAATTAGTCTAATTACCATAATTAATTAACGTATATCTCGGAAACTATCCATCGGAGCGCGTTTTTATTGATTCTCGACCCCCCCTAGACGTAAACCCCCATCGATACATAAAATTTCGAATACTTTGACACCAAACTTAACCTTTTAATCTTACAGGCCCAGGGGGTCATACGAAGCTCCCCTATATTTTTATTGCGGGCAGTTTAAACACTAGTTTTACTTGAACCGCCCTACGACGGCATCTCCAAGGCCTACAAAAAGTCCCAGAGCAAAAGGAGAGAGTGATGCTAGCTGCCCGAGAACTCAGCGGAGAAGAAACCCGATGAATGGTGAAGGGTGTTTAAATAGTACAGCTTTCGGCGCAAAGAGAAGGAAAATTTCTTTAGTTGTTTTATTGATTCAAGATTCGAATCACTGATTCGAATCATCGAAGTAGTGAGTGAGTTGAGATTCGAATCAGTAAAATGAGTCGAACCGCCCATCTCTACCGTGCAATAGAAGAGACAGGGCCATTGATCTTAAATATAGATTGTAAAGGGAAGGAATGTGAATCCTCCTGCTTCAATGATAAAAAAGGACACAGGGCTTCCCGCTGCAACGAAAAAATAATGAATGCGGCACCTGATAGTGTACAGAAGTTACCGGAATTGAACTTGGCTAGGCTGGAATGGGAATCCTCCCGCTGCAACAAGGACATTGGACTCCCCACTGCAACGAAAACAAAGAAAGAAAAAAAAGAACATGGCACCTGATAGTGTACAGAAGTCACCGGAAATTAGACGTGGCTAGGCTCGGATGTGAATTCTCCAGCTGCAATGAAAAAAAAGGACAGCGGCCCGAAGGGGGGAGGGGGAGATTAGGACGCTCGCAGTCTAATCCCATATCTCTGTTTTCACCCTCCACTTCTCTTCCCACCCTCTCTCGTTCGCCCTCTACCTCTCTTCACACTCTCTCTCTTCCAAACTGCCTGGCGCCAGAAGAAAATTCCAGTTTTCTGTTGTCCTATTTTGTCAGTAGCGGACTTAACAGCGTTTGCAAACGTCCCACCACCGCTAACAACCTTGGGTAATCTGCCAAACTCCTTAAAGTCGCCATCCTTAGAACAATAACTTTTATTTTCTGCATGTGACCCGTGAGCGGGCTCAAACCTCGCGCTATGAGCTTCTTGGAACCGGAGAGGTTGCACAAATCCATCCCATCTCTCCTACCTGACGTCAGTTGCCTTGGTAACGCTTCAGCCAATGAGCTTTCAGCTAACGCATTGTATTCCTCTGGCTATAATTCTCTACCCGGGAAGAGATTTTTAACCTGTGATCTTTTCAGAAAAAGAAATTTAAAAAAATCTAATTAACATTTCTGCTCGGTTAAAAATTTAAAAGAGGGCGAAATAAATATTTTATCAAAGGTAAAATGATGGAAAATTTTATAACTACTGAAAATTTTAAACTACTAAGCGTTGTTGTTAAATATTTTGAAAAATTCTGGCATTTATTTGGATTTGAATTAACTATGTTCAAAAATACATACAACAATACGGCTTATTTTTTTTTCTTAAAGAAAATGATTATTGCTTACCTTAGATATTTATCTGACGGTTGGAAATTGCATCTTGGAATACTTCTTATCCATTTATTTTTTAGTTCAGTATCCTTAGGAAATCCAAACATAGCAACTCGAGGTCCATTTTTATAATTTCTTTGGCAATGTGAAACACAACACTTGAATGGCATCTTAGAAGAAATATTTAACATATGCTAACAAGTAAAAAATTAGCGTGTGATACCTCAGAATATGGAATAAACAAAGTATAAAAAATAAAATTCAAAACACGTGTGATTTCAAGTGAGAGCAACTTGTAGAACGCAAAGGACGTGGTGAAACATACCGGTAGAAAGACTTTCAAAAATGCTCTCCTTCCTTAGGGGAAGCATGGGCGTAACTTGGGCTTCGAAACTGGGGGGGCAAAAGTCATTTTAAATGAAAGTCCATGTATGCGTGCCCGTACACACACATGCATATATATATATATATATATATAGTGAAACCTCTCCGAGCGGTCACCCCTCTAAACGGCCAATTTTTCATGGCACGAATTTTTTTTGACTCATAGACTTGATGTTAAAATAACCTCTATCAGCGGCCACCCGACCCCCTTAAACGGCCACCTCATCGCCCATCTCATTTTTCAGGAAATTTTACACACTCTATGCTGTAATTTTGAGCGGAAAAACTCAAGGTAAGGTTTATGTCGAATATAAGTCCCAGGAATACATGGAATTGAATCTGTTATATCTCTTTTGTATTCTCCCCACACCCTTAAGGTGGGTAATCACTTGGACAATCAGCCATTGAAATTGTCCTACAAATGAATTTTTGTCCCCCTTTCAGGGGCTAATTCCGTGTCTGACGAGGAATTTCTCGATGTTTGTAATGGCGAGCAAGCTAAACTTTCAACACAAGCGACTTTAGGGAAAATCGATGGAATTATCGAAAATTCCGAAGCGGTTACAAACTAACCAGTTACAGATCCGATTTTTAAAGTAAAAAACAAACTAGAAAAAATGGTTGTTTCAAAGAAAAGTAAAAACTTAAAACGGACACAAATTGTATCATTTTTCCAAAAAAAATGTAAAAAAGCATTAAATAAAGTACTATTTTCTCCTTAGATAAGTTTTATATTTCATTTTAAATAAGGAATATGTGCCAGACTTGTTTATATTACGCATTATAACAATTATCTTATAATAGTAAATAAAACTCTTGAGAGCGGCCACCCCCTCCGAGCGGCCAAATATTCTCGGTACGGTGGGGTGGCCGCTCAGAGAGGTTTCACTTATATATATATATATATATATATATATATATATATATATATATATATATATATATATATATATATATATATATATATATATATATATAAACTATAAATTCGGTGTTTGAGCTTCGTCAAGGGAGACCCCCCTGACCCCCCTAATTTTTTAGTTTCATTATTGCCATATTAAAACGATATTAATGGACTATGTCATTTTATCTCTCACCCCTTTTTCTGTTTCTTATATTCTTCCTTTACATTTATTTCATCGACTGGAAGTAGGAGGGTTTCCTGGTCTTTCCTTGCAAATGCAAAAGTGGGTCGATGATAACTGAAGTAACTTATATAATTTTTAGTATCTATCTTAACACACCAAAAATTTTGCTTTTCGTTGTTGGATATTGTTGAGAGAGCTATAGGCGCGTAGGGTTGCTGTATTTCGCATGGTAACTCTATTGGCGAGTCATCCGAGTGGATAAGAATCCATGCTGTTAGGCTTAATGTTTAAAATTATTCTTTTTTCTACTTTCACATTCCGTAACCCAGTGCTCGATGCGTTTATACCTTTTACAAGTTATTCTTGATGTATCCTTAATTTTATGAGTCGGCTGGCCCGAGTATTTTCCATAATTTTTATTTTTAGACGCATGTTTTCTAGGAGCAGCCACGAAAGCACCTGAGTCTTCCGCTTGTCTATCATCGTTACGCCTGGCATTTGATTCTGAGTATTTCTGGCTTCGGAAGCTCATCTCTTGATTCCATAGCACATCGGAAATTGTCGAAAGTAGAAGGGAGGCTATATAACAGCATTACAGTCAGCAAGTCGTCGTCTATTTAAATATCCATTTCTGAAAGTCTGTCCACTATGTCGAAGAATTTTCTCAAATGGTCGTGAATTCCATTAGACGAGTCGGGTATTTTATATTGAATTAAAGATTTCATCACGCAGCTTTACGAGCAGGTCCTTTAGACTGATAGATTTCTCCCAGTTTTTTCAAGACATCTGATGAAGTGTCACAATTTTTTATTTGTTCGAGTTCAGATGGCGATTTACATAGAATTATATCTGCTTTTGCTTTTTCGTCCATTTGGAGACCCACGTATCGAACTCTTCTTGCGATTTTTCGTCATTTTCCAAAACTTCAGGTTTAGGCTTTGAACCTGATGCATAAATCCAGGCATCATTCTTTATTAAAAGCGCTTTCATTTGCATTTTCCATGTTTCGTAATTATCTTTATTCAGCGTTTCAATTCGCCAAGTTCCAGTCGCCATTTTGAGGATGAATGATGCAGCCTTGAAACGAACGTTAAAAATCAGCAGATAAATAAATTAATCCATCTGGTGTCCATAACCTTTTAGAAATGTTAGCAGAGTTATGGCACAAACATAGTAAACGTGGGATTTTAACATAACATATTATTAGAACGGAAGAAACAGGCACATCACATAACAAGGTAACATCAAGAAGGGAAAAAGTATATTTGTTTGTGTTTGTGGGATTACGGCAGATTAGCTACGCGTGGGCTCTAGGCCTATGGGTGGGGTGCCCTCCGTGGAGGTCTTTCTAAGGGGTCTTAACACGTATTTACGCTAAGTGAAAAAGGTATAGTAGAAGTAAAAAGAATTCGTGCGCAAGCACAGTTACAGTTAAATAGATAAGTATTTATTGAGGGATACAGAATTCAGGAGGATAAGACATATATAAAAAAATAAACAATTCATTATTCAACAATTTATTCTTACTTTTATGTCGCATTTTTGGGACACATTTTTCGGACAATTTTCAATAAAGGGGGCGAGAGATAAAATGACATAGTCATTAATAAATCATAAAATATTTCTTCTATAACAATGCAAAAGGGTTTTTCCAATAAGTAAGAAGATGCATCATTTTTAATTTAAACAAAACTGCATTTTCCCCCTCAAAATGCAACTATAATGGATGTCTTCTCCTTAACGAATTCCTGACAAAAAAAAAAACCGAAAGATCAGTACATTGTAGTATTTTCTCCAGACTAATACTCAATCTTTATTTAAAATTTACCGATTTGACACAAAAATTACGAAAACTACTTACCTGTACTCATACACAAAACAAGTTAATATTTCACTGCAAGATACAGAGATATTCGGCTGGTAAAATTCATTTAACTTAACCAAACTTGACACACAGACATCATTTACCTATTTAGCTTTAGCTCTTTGTAATCCATTCTTTGCATCTCATTCAATAATCCCTCCAACCCTCTTGGACATCTCCCGAGTTCTTTGTCGGTATTTTCCCCCTAACCAGGTAGCAAAAGATTAACAACAGACTTGAAATATAAAACATCATGTTACATACAAAAATTTTTAAAGCTCCCTTCTCTCACAAAGTCGATATGCTTGCGGGAAAAACTGGTCCTAGTCTATTTAAGTGAACACAGATGTGGCTGATTTTTGAGTTAACGGGAGATAAAAGGGCCGCGTTCGGCATTTAAATCACTCCAATTTTTCACAGAATCTTAATGGTCATTTAGTGATGACATGTTCTTAAGTTTAGTTTGTAGGTCAAAAAAAAAAAAACCGATTATTTTATGCCTTGTTAAAAAGCCTCTTCTTTTGCGAGGTTTGAAATACATTACAATGAAACTGATTGCACTGCACATTTTCTATTTTCTGTAACCTCTCTTCCCGTGGCACTTTATTTAATGTTAGCAACCTGTTAAATTTACAGCATTCTGAGCTCAATGTTCGTGTTTTTCCTCGACTCGGACAGAAAATTTAAAATTTTTAAGAGTCCAGTACGTTATTTTTATTTATTTATTTTTTATGTTATCTTTTACTTTTATTTATTTATTTATTTGGGGGGGGGGTGGTATTGTAAATATGCTTAGAAAAGTAATGTGGAAAAGATATTTAATAATTTGAGGAGCTGGAACGACTTTTAGCGTGATTTCATTAACCAAAAGCTCGGCATATGCGGGAGACAGGGGTCGATACAAACAAAAATTGGGTCCGCTTTGTGGCTCTTTCACAAAATTACAATCGATTTAAATGGAACCCCGTCACAAAAATACAGTCGATTAAAAATGTCCTTTATTGGCATTTTACCCTACATTTTAATGTGTTTCATCAATTAACAAAAAGAAGAAGTGACTTTTATTAAAATTTGGTTTTAAATTCACAAAAATAAGTGCTGAAATTCACAAAATTAAGCATTGAAATTCACAAAAATATGCAGTTTTTACAAAAATTGGACCCTGGAAAATATTCCTGGACCGACCCCTGATAAATTATGTAAGGTTTTGAGTTGAAGACGTTTTCACGAAAAAAAAAAAAGGGAGGGGGTATATAAATTAGGTGAATGCACATATACTATGTACTAAAGAAACTAATATTCTGAGATATTATCATAGCTAGACTTTTTTGAAATGCTAGAAAATAGAATTATATGCACACATGGGCGCCCATAAGGGGGGCAAGGTAGGGAACTTGCCCCCCTAATGTTCTAGGTTAATATCTCATGATGTTAACAATGGCAAAAACAGAACTAAAAAAGTTTGAAATTTCCCCCCCCCCTCTAGAAAATTTTTTTGAAGTTTGCCCCCCCCCCTAGGAAAATTACTATGGGTGCCCATGTATGCACATCAGCAGATCGTTATAAACAATAGCTGTGAAGGTTCCCCTTCTGTGTCGAACATTGCTTCTCAGTATTGCTGGGAGCAACGCTGTTAGCTGGAAGTAATGAGGTGATTTGTTGCTATATTTTTCTAATGCATGAAAATCTAAAAGGGTTAAAGGTATCGAAATACTGACTTAGATAGTGCTGCAACTAGAGTTTATCTCTCACGACGAACCAAATAGAACGGCCTCCTCCCATGGAACCGTATAACTTATTTTGGAGCGTTCTACCAAGTCTGGGGCACGTGCCCCTAGTTTCCCCTGGCAGCAGATATAAATAATAAAATCACAGATCGTTTCTTGTTCTCTTAAACTGCGTCGCATTTGAATACGCAATTAGTCGTCTAAGTTGTGCACGATCACACGATCACGTTGTTGTCTCTCTGCTACTGACCTTCAAGCAACAAAATTAGGTTCACTAAAATATAAATGAGAAACTGGCCCCAATCTGTGACAGGGCGGCAACTAAAGGGGGGATAAGCGGAGACAAGCACCGGGAGACATTCTAAAAGGAATGCCAAAATCAGTTATAGTTTCTTGGGATGGGGCGCGGCTCCATGCGAGGGGGCACACGACCATGGACGCCCATAAGGGGGGAGGGGGCCAGGTAGGGAACTTGCCCCCCCTAAAGTTCTAGGTTAATGTCACATGATGTTAACAAATGGCAAAAACAGAACTAAATTTGTTAAAAGTTTAAAATTTGCCCCCCTCTAGAAAAAATTTTTGAAGTTTGCCCCCTTGGAAAATACTATGGGCGCCCATGCACACGACACTAATTATGGTTTGCCCCGGATGACATAAACTCTAATTGCGTCATCGCCTGTGAAAATGACCTCTTTTTGCTCACTTTTTACAGCAACAGGTCTTTTTTTCTAACGCTGAACAATTGATTTCAGACAAGTTTAAAATCGCTGCCCCTTGATTTTTGCTTTCCTGAGAAATTATCTAGCTTGGTCATTTGGTAGAATCTGCCATCGTTCCTGTTGGGTTGAAAAGCTTCTGTGACTCTATTCTTTTGTTGATTTTTGCAGGGGATTTTTTTTTTCTTTTTTTTTTTAGAATCTGATAGTATATTTGGGTTCTAAATGCATGATTTGTGTTCAAAATCATAACTTTGCCCCCTGACTTTTTAGAATAGGGGGGCAACTTTTACAACTGCAGGGGCAATTGCCCCCCCTTGCCCCCCCCAGATTACGCCTATGAGGGGAAGGGTGAAGAATGCCTAGATATTGCTACGTCACACAGCACGCTAGTTCCTGAGCTCAGGCTTTGTTATACATCTGCCGTGTTTGCCGACTCAACTCTCTTTATATCGGACCCATTATTGTTACAACAGGAGAAGACAAAGCCATTAAAGAATCAATACTGATATTTTTTAATCAAATAATATAGGATTAAATGAGCTAATAGTAATTGGATGCGATGGAAAAAATGTTAATACTGGGCAAAAAGGTGGGGTTATTCACTTGACAGATCTGGAGCTCAATAGACCAATACAACGGTGTATTTGTTTGTTTCATACAAAGGAGTTGCCTCTTCGACATTTACTTAATTCCTTAGATGGTGCAACCGATAGTTCTACAATCTTTTGTGGACCGATTGGTAAAGTCATTAAAACCTGCGAGGAACTATCTGTAATTAATTTTTCTTAACTAAGTGACGAGAATGCATCCCGCAGTGGTTTGGGCGCTAAACTCCGTTCCCGTAAGAACACGGCAAGTGAAGTATCATCCGGCTTGACCAGTGCTTGGGAGGGTCAACTCCCTCTCGGCTCGACTGCTGTGGAACCTTGTACGCTAATGGGAGCTGGTGCATATAAAATCCGACGTAGCTCCAATGGTCTCCATGTTTAACGCTACCTCTGGGTGTGGCGATTTCAAGTGGTGGTTGGTCCCTGATCTGGAATTGGTTGAAAATTAGGGACAACGAGCAGAAGGCCAACGCCTTCGGGGACAATGACACCTATTTCCGGAGATAGTGCAATCTTCTAACCTTGGACACGACAACAACAACAACAACAAGTGAAGAGAATATACCAGATAATATTGACAGTACGATTCTCAGCAATGATCAACAATATTTATATGATATGTGCCTCGCAATATCACGTGGTGAATGTACTTATGAACTGGCATTAAAAAGAACCTAGACCAGTTGATCACTCAAAGCGGCTGACTGCAAGTATAATTTTTAGACTGTATGTGGCTACAGAAAAGCCATCTGTCATCTTATCAACGCATCTGTGTGGTTTTATGTTTTAAACAAAACCATCCATAACACAACGAGCACGACGGCATATTTGGAGAATTATCTCCTTTTCCAGAATTTTGAAACCGAACATAAGAAAGATAAGAGATAATGTTTTCCAAAGAAATAGCTTCTTTTGTCATCCTGAAAATTTGTTATTGTCAATGCTCGCAGATGACAAAGAGCATATGAGGTCCTTAGGAGAACGAAAACTAATTTGTGTTAGGAATGAAAACAGAGAACAATCAACGCTAA
This sequence comes from Cheiracanthium punctorium, assembly GCA_038373885.1. Lineage (NCBI taxonomy): Eukaryota > Metazoa > Arthropoda > Arachnida > Araneae > Cheiracanthiidae > Cheiracanthium > Cheiracanthium punctorium. The sequence continues at coordinate 415,784 of JAWZYV010010460.1, read as the reverse complement.
GAATTTTTCAAGTATCAAAATGCACTTCGAAGCAAAAGAGTACATTGAAGTTATCAACTGGCAACGAGTTGAACTCCCGCTTTTGACGAATGCGTCGTGTGAAGAAACCGAGTTCGTAGTAAAAGATTGAAAAAGGGAGGAATGGTTAAAATATCCTTGCCATACCCAAGCAATTGAAAGATGCGTCCGCCAACCTATGGAGGCATCGGCAAGAGTACACGGCTTCATATTAAATAAAATAAAATCAAGAAACTATATTAAACATTTTCATAACAAAAAAGTTTTTATCTATTAGAAATATTTAAATCTTCAAACATTGAAAAATCTTTTATTTCAATTTTTAAAAGTATTGTGATTTAATAATTTGATTTTGAATTTATACGTCAAATATTAATACAAAATTACTATAAATATTATTTACATTTTTACTTTAATACCCGAGTACTCTTCAAAATAAAAAAAATAATAATTATTTGCTTTACAATTTTTAATACACTTTTATGAAATTGGTGTGTTTTGGATGGGAGATATGAATGGTATTAAATTTATATATATATGCAACATTACAAATCAAAAGCCCATCAAAAATCCCATATTTCTGGAACCACGCAGTTAATTGAGTTGGAACAAACAAATCCGCGTTAAAAAACTGCAATTACTACACGGTCCCCTGCAATTCCTTTGCAATTTTGTAGTCGGTCCCGTCAGCCAGCCACAAAGGCGTCTTAAAAGTCATAAGAAACCTGGAAAAACCTCTGTCCAGATTTAGCTCTTGGCCAATAACTGCAACGATTTCTGATTATGTGACACGACGTCAAAAGTTGATAAAAGAAGCTGCAACAGTGCAGGAGCGGATCTCACGCCTGACCCAGCTGCTAAGAAAAGATGTATCCAGTCGTCCAATAAAATCATGTAATCGTACTTGGATTCCGCCTCATTTCTCCCATCCACCGGCGCGGCCGGCCGGGGGGTATCTAAGCCAGAATCCTTACCCAGTCGCGCCGCCTCCTCCTGCTCTGTCCGTCAACGCCTAGCCTAGTACTCCACGCCGAGAATGCGCCTCAAAAGCCACGAATCATCCGGTCCACGACTACACAACTCTCCCGTAGCGCCCTAATGCTACAAAGAGTCGGCAGTGATCCATTTTTGCGTGCCTATCACGGAATTTTTTTCCCCCGATGTCGAAATCACCTACAGCATTATTCTAACCAAAAGAGTAAAAGCGATCAACCTTTATCGACGTTACTTTCACAATGAATGTCTGTCTGGCGGTCGCATATGGCGAATTCTCCAATGTCGTCAATCTTCGTAAAAGAAAAAAAAGTGTTTTCCGAATTCAAGGTTTCATTTTACAACCTGCTAAAGGAAAGATGCACTTCTTATTATGTGTGGTGTCTGGAGAAGAAGAATACTTACGAAAAATAACTTCCTGTTTTTGACTGGCCAGTGTGCGGTTTACGAGCTTTTATTATTATTCTTTTTTATTTCTTCTTCCTGCCCAGCAGTTGTGCGTTCTGCAGACACAGTGTCACCGTCAACCAATTCCCACTCTCACTTTTGTGGAAAAAAAAATCAAAACAACAACTTCCTAATTATTACTGTTACGATTTTTTTATTTACCTACTTTTTTGTGTGTGACGAAAGAATGTTCTTAAAAATAAATCCTTATAAATGGATCGTTACGATTTGCAACTCTTGTTTGATAAGGATTTAATAATTAAACAAAAAACTGAAATGTTTGCTGTTTTAATCGGGGGGAATATGCACTTACAGGGTTTGTTTATTATAAAAAGGGATTTTACGATATATGAATGAAATTCAAATATCTAGTAATAGAAAAATATTTATAATAGAAATTAATAGAAAAATATCTAGTAAAAATAAAGTTGCAGGATTAGAAATCGTACATAGATATAAAGATTATGTTGAGCAATTCATGCAAGATGGTTGAATCACTTTAATCTAAAAGAGGACATTTTAATCTAAAAACAGGACTTCCATTTTTGGAAGTCCCTTTTATTTACGCTTTCACTTAAAAGATGTGATTAACACAAAAGCATATTTTTTTGTCACACTTTTTTTCAGGCTTTTCGTTTAAATCGGACTTCCATTTTTGGAAGTCCTCTTTTTCACGCTTTTTGATAGACACGCTTTCTTTATTTTTTCACTTAAAAGATGTGATTAACACTAAAAACTGGATTTTTTTTGGTATAAAATTATTAGTCACACTTTTTTTATGCTTTCTTTATTTTTCGCTTAAAAAAGAGGGGGTTAGAAGTTTATAACATTAAAAAACGGTGTAGAATCCCGTTTTTTTCGAGTAAAAGATGAATGCGCTCGTAAGATTATTAATACTACTCAGATTCTCAATTAGGTTTAAGTCCGGGGAGTTTGCTGGCCAGGGGAATACGGTAAGTTCATCCTGGTGCTCTTCGAACCAATTACTACACTGCGAACTGTATGACACCTCGCATTGTATAGCTGGTAGATGTCGGCATCCTGAAGAAAAACAATTCGCATGTAGGGGTGGACATGGTCTGCAAGGACTGATGCATCCTTGTGTTGATCCATCATACCTTCCACAATGATGAGTGCACCCATATAATTCTACGAAAACATTTCAGTTTCGGTACTGACGGGAAACTACCAAATCTTCAAATTTTACTACCAAATCTTCACTTAAGATATAGTAGTAAAATGTTTATCTCAGTTTTAGTGAGTAGCAGTACCCTAATTTGGGACTTTCCTTAAGTCCTCATTGGGTAGTAAACGGGTTAGACAGGGCAGTTCCACGTTTGTTTTTTTTTTTTTGTTTTTTTTGTCTAGTTACTGGTCGGGGCCTTAAATTTTGATTTTTAAATAGCAGTCCATTAATTTTTCATTTTAGTTGCTGGCTGAGCCGGCATGACCACACTCAGAGGATAGACTTGAACTTTCTTACCGTACAGATCTCGAGCATGGTAAATCCTGGGTTCCGAAAGTCTTCTCGGTTTTGTTAGTAGTTTTCGAGACATGCTACTATTTGGAAGTATTTCACTTTTTCATGAGGATTTAAATTATGGTGAGAAGCAATGACGTATTTAGGGGGGAGGTCCAGGGGGTCCGGACCCCTCCGAAATTTGAATTTTTGTTACTAAAATGGTAATGAAATAGTATTTTTGTGTGAAATGCTGCCTTTTTTACTGTTTGGACCCCCTCCCCGAAATTTTCAGACCCCCCCCCCCAAAACGTTTTTTTGGATACGTGCCTTTTGAGAAGTAAGATTACCGTAAGATTAAAAAGGCCGTACATCGTGCCACTGTGTGATAGGTAATGTTATTACTCTGTAGTATTTATGATTGTATTTTCTTAAATATTCAGCTCTAATTGCGCTTGCAGAATGCTCTTGAAAATAAATTTGAAAAAAAATATTGATTTATCGCAATATAGCCAAAAATAGCATAAAATAGCCAAAATATCGATTTCAGAAATTTGAATGTCATTCGAATGTATATTTGAATATCAGAAATCCAAGCCGTGCTCACAATGCTCACTAATAATAATACTCTTTTGTCTTAGATACTGGAGAAGAATACCTGCTGTTCTTGAAAAAATTTGCCTTTTAGTCTTGTGTTGATAATTTAAAAAAATAGTTTTAAACATGATAATACACAGATTTTAAAGTTTTATGTTAACTATTTTTTTGTGTGTTTGCTCTCATATTAATGAAATAATTGCTATTTAGGTTTAAGTTATTTTGGAGAATACCCTTTAGCATGGGCTGCATGTTGTGATGATGAATCAAGTTATAATTTATTGCTAAAGAATGGTGCTGATCCTAATATGCAAGATACTTTTGGAAACAGTATACTTCATGTTTTAGTTATTCGAGACAAATTAGTAAGTAGAATTAAGTTAAATTATTATTAATTTAATGCCTTTTTGTATTTCTGAGACTCTTAATCTACTCTCAGTGGCGTAGTGAAAGTCTCATGAGTTGGGGGTGGGCAACATGAAATGTGCGAACGGAAATCTAGAAATTTCCCAACTGATCTCAATCCAATTCTGTTGATGTAATCTACGTCTCCCTATAAGTTTTTTAAAAAGCATCTTTCATATATTATTTATTTTTGTGCATTACAATGCAGTAATGGTTAGCTCATTATGCTACCGTGTCACAGGTTCGGGGTTGAATTAATGGGCTGCGTAAGGCTGTATTCAGCCTTTCTTCTTTTGAGTGCGGATCGATAAAATTAGAACCAAGCTTTCTCTTCAACTAAACACTGGAGTCTCTGCTTTAGGCTGACCGGGTTATATTTATTGCACCCTAGAGCTCATGGTAGCGAAGGCGGGGATAGACTGCTTAGGCCTTGGATGCACGTTTGGGCTGTTACGACACTGAGTTTAGTTAGCGGTGTATATTAGAAGCTGCCTTTTATTTTGTGTTGCGGTCTTTAAAGTTACATATATTTTTTTAGAGAGAAAAGTACATAAAATAGGTCAGTGATTTTGAGTTTAGTTGGATATTTTAAGTTGAGTAACCTAGGTAGCAGTAACGAACGATCGTGTACCCAGAAACAGCAAAATTAAGTTGTTACGGGGGGGGGGGGGGATAGAGTTGCTCGACGTGTGTGACATTGCAGGAAAATTTGTATCTTCAGTAAAGTTTTATTTTTCTGTTTTAAAATACCGGGTTATCCAAAAGTCAGGACAAACTTTAGAAATTCAGTAAAAAAGAGCAAATAATGATAGAAAATTGCGGTTTGCACAAATAGGTTTAGGGTATAATGGGACATTTTTTAATGACAAGAAAGTTTGTAGTTCAAAATGTTACCGGTAGGTGGCGCTGACATGCATAATGGGAACCAAATTTTCAATAAAAAAAAATTCGAAATCTCTGTATGCTTTCTACGCAAACTGCAATTTTGTATCAAGATTTTTTCTTTTTTAATGAATTTTTAAACTTTGGCGCACCCAGGATGCATCAAAAGCTAGTGAAAAGTTCAAATGCATTAATAAAGAACAAATAATGATAAAAAATTGCAGTTTGCATAGAAAGCATTACAGAGATTTCGGATTTTTTTAATTGGAAATTTGGTTCCCATTGTGCGTGTCAGCGCCACCTACCGGTAACATTTGGAACTACAAACTTTCTTGTCATTAAAAAAAATCCCATCATACCCTAAACCTATTTGTGCAAACCGCAATTTTCTATCATTATTTGTTCTTTTTTAATGAATTTTTAAAGTTTGTCCTGACTTTTGGATCACCCGGTATATTCCTTTAATGTGTGATGTTCTGATTCTGCAATTCTTTTTTTTTTTGTTGCGGAGATGTCTTGTTAGTCATATATTGTAAAGGATGAAATTTTTCATAATCTCCTTTCCGTAGTCCTACGGCACCAAAACCATGGCTGTTTGTGTCAGTGAGCAATTCTAACGTAGATCTTTGTTTAAACAAATGTAATACTGACTTTTGAGACAACATTTCTATCAATTTAGCAAAAATTTCTTCTTGTTCAGCATCAAACTTAAATATGGAGCCTTTTCGCAGTAGATCATTCACGGTCTGGCTAACTGGGGCATAGTGGGGAATACACTTACAGAAATATCCATGTAACCCTAAAAGACTGAACTTGCTTAGTTGATATAAGTTAAAGAAATCTCTGAACGGCCAATGGCTTATTGGGTGAAAGTCGTATCGTTCCGTCTTCAAAGCCATAACCGAGAAATTCAACCTTTCTTTTCAAGAGCTGGCACTTTTTAAAATTAATGCCTAGCTCGTATTCCAAGGCAACGGTCAGCACTCTCTATAATTTTGCAATCCCTTCCTGTTCATCTTGAGATGGAATGATTATGCCATGCATGTAAATAACAACAGTATTACCACGCTACGAATCCCTGAAAGCTCTGTTTATGCATCGTTGAAATTGACTTGGCGATTTGCTTAACTCGAAAGGACATTTGAAAAATTCATATTCGCCATTGTATATAACAAACGCAGTGCACTTTCTGTTCTTGTCATCTATTTTGACGTGAAAATCCGTTCTTCAGATGTAAAGTAGTAGAAACTTTCGACTTATCCAAGTGATCTAACACTCCTTAATTGATGTCAAGGGGGAACAGTCTTTACCAATCTTTCAATGTAACTTCCGGTAATCTACACACAACCTATACGAGTTATCTTTTTCCTCACATAACACCACTGGTGCAACATACATAATCCGGGTAACTAGGTCTAATTATTCCGCCCATTAACCATAGATGAATTTGATCTTCTATTGTTTTCTGTTCTTTCAAAGGAATCTTCGTGATCGCTCGTTCAACAGATATATCGTCAGTTAAAATGATGCTCATCTTTAGTTCAGAAGTCTTTGTTTTCTTGGTTTGTAATCTGCGATCCTTAATTTGAATATCTTAATTTGAATATCTCTATTGGAATTTAGGGTGTAGTTAGTGATATTCGCTTCCGTTTTGGTATGTAAAGGGGATACTTTGTGGAAATTTTTACTTTGTCGAGAATCATGGCGGAAAACTTGGCAATCAATTTTCCTACTTAAACATTAAGAGGCGACATGCCGTAGGAATTGCATGCAAAGCACTTAATTTTTTATCTATCCCTATTTTTTATAGCACAATCGACTTTTGAATTGAGACTCAGAAATTGAGAGGGCTGAGGGCACAGTTTCTGTCTCAAAGTTTAAGCTAAATTTATCTTAAAATATCTTCCTTATTTATGCATTACTTCATATCTCTAACGTTGCATCGCAATATACGGAGTAAACTGTGCCCTCTCGGTTCCTGTGTGCTTTTTTAAACATCTTTTGCCGTTTACGTGAAAATAATGCCTGTTGTTATAGAATCTACTGTCTCTGCAATAATTGCGATAATACTCCACTGACTCCAAAACACATTTTTGACTGCCCTGCCAGTTTAAGATCTCTGGCTCAGCTCGGGGGATTCTCCCCCTTTGACATCGAAAAGAGTCTATACTCCGATAACATCAAGGAGATAGCTGTGTTCTGTACACTCATGTATATGTTCTGTATGGTCATGTATAGATCTCCCCATGGACACGACACCAACCAACCAATGCATGTTGTTCATTATGGAATATTAGAAATAAATTGTAGCGAATTTACATTCTTTATGAATTACATCGTTTATTTATTAGATAATGCAGAGAGGGGCAGACTCTTCGAATGATATCACATGCTTTTTTTGTCAGTTTGTTTAAGCTTGTTCGGAAGAGGGCGGTTTTAATGCTTTTTAGGAGTTTTATTGGATATCAGCGTTTTATTTTAAATATAGCAATTTAAGAAAAATTAATTCGGCTCTAAACTATCGTATCAAGTATACTAATTTATGCATCACAAAATTAAGAGTGTAATTAGAAAACTTTCATCTTCCTCAACGGGATACAAACACGCCAGCCGCTGATCACGAAACTTGAGACGACTGTCTTATCGACTACTCTACAGAAGTGGTGGCTTGGTCTTCCAAAATTAAACTTTTGATTAGTAAGGTCGTTGAAGTGAAGCTACATTCTCACTAGTCACACATTCATTGAAATTTTCGTACTGCAGTTGGAATCACCTACACCCTAGTAGCACAACTAGTTTAAAAAACGTTAAAATTACGCTGGAAACACGTTTTTTGACGTAAAAAAACGTGTTTTAAACGTCTTTTGGACTAATTGTGCTACTAGGGCAGCGATAAATTGAACGCTAAAACATTTGGAATTTCGTATGTTTGTTTATAGTTGAAATTTGGTTTCAATCGTTTTTGTTAATATTGTTTAAAAAATGGGATCCATAAATTTTCCGTAATGAAAAAGTTTCATTAGCTTTAGAGAAATACTTGGTTTTTTATTTGAAATTCAACATTTTCCCCCCTTTTTGAAATCCTTTTAGTAGGTTTTCATTGGTGACATCAAAAGAGCCTACAAACCACATTTCGCCGAAATAGGTCGAGTTGTTTAGTATATAAGAGTGCTAGTGTGAAAATCCAGCTTGTAGGTTGAACACCCCAAGTTTTGACACTTGCACAGAAAGAAATATTAGTTTAATCTATTTGAAACTTGGTATGTTTCTATTTTGTAACTCAAAAATGACCCTTTTCCGGACATTTTTGATTTTGCCAAAATTTTAAGTAAAATTTATTCTTTTTAATTTGCAATTTTAATTAAACAAATTTTAATAGATTTTCATTAGTGACACCCCCCCCCCAAAAAAAAAACCCTATATGCCAAGTAAATTGGTCAGGCCGTTTTTTTATATTAGGAGTCTACTCACAAAATCCAATTTTTATTATTTCATGAAAAAGCAGAGTTATTGAAATTCCGCGAGTTTTCATCGTACAAACTTTGTTCAGATCTCATTTTAAAGTGCGTAAAATTCGTAAAGAAAAGTCTCTTACACTATTTGAATACAATGAAACCTTTTAGAAAGTCGCATTAGCGACAAGTTCAACATCAAAGGAAAGTTCTATGGAGAGTAGATAGCACTGATGATGCACGACGTTGCCACCTTTTTACTTTGAGGTTTGTCTGGTTGGTTTCTTGTTTCCGTTCGGAGAAGGCTGGAACAGAGCAAGCGCTGCGTTAGATATTTTTCGTTGCTACAGATTTAATTTTTTTGAAAAGAAGTTTTTTTAAGCAATCTTCAGATTTGGCAAGGTGATGATTTGTGCAAATTAAAAGCATGGAAAGGTTGTTTGTTTTTAACAGTTTTTGCCAATTTTCGTGTGGGTCCGGAAATCAGTTCTGTGTTTTTCATATAAAAATTATAGTTTTAAAGACTATTTTGCAATCTATTAAATTAAAAAAATTGTAATTATTTATAGTAGCTTGTATATCTCTCGTAATACTATTTTATCAACCTGTGATTTCGTCATGTAATTTTGCTAACTGGAGTATCTGAAGTAAAAGATTGTTCAAAGGTGCATTTTGAATGTCCTAAATCTTTGAGAAAAAGGGGTTCCTAATTTTTTTTTTCACTCCTACTCTGAATTTAAAAAATCCACCTTTAGCCTCGTATTTTCCATAAATTGCAAGAAAATTTATTAAAGCATTTAAAAAGGCATGTTGTATAAACATTTTTTTTCCCTTTTAGGATGTACGATGTTATGTATTCATATTCCTTGAAAACATAAAACTTTTTGGTTTCTAAAACATAAAAAAAAACTATAAAATCTACTGAAATAAACAACATTTGGTCAGTTGAAGTGAAAGTTTTCTTAAAAGCAATAAAGTAGTGATTTAGATGTGTTGCTCAACAAAATAATTCCATTTAATCAGCAGATTTAATTTTATTTATCAAATGCCAGTCATTTGGCCGCTGGGCCACTAGACCACGGGCTCTCCAATCATTGTTGCACTTGAGTAGAGAGAAAATATAGTGCAGATTTCATTAATTTTAGCAGAAAGGAATTTTAATTTTGTTAAACATTTTGTTTAAAATAAAGAATATATTATGTTGACTTAGCGAAGCATATTTATCGAAATTAGTTCCAGTGGGATGATGCAATAATTAAGTGTTTTTCCTTTTTTTAGTAATGGGGTAGATTTTGCTTTATAAGCGTATTTAGGAAGTCAAAAAGGTGTAAAATGTTGTCTGTTTTCATCTTCTCGATACTAGACCTAAAATATAATGTTATGGGTTCAAAGCTGTAATACAGCTGGGACGGTGTCGGCATCCTTTTTGCCAACAACGGTCCAAAGCCAGCTCGCTATGACGGACTAGCTTTTCCGGGCGCGGGCATAATTTGGACGTTTTCGGTACTGCTTACCCGATCCCGCGTCATTTTGTATTGCGCCGGCATGCTGGTGTCGATCCAGAATTTATCCGTTTACGTTGTGTTTTCTGGATGGTGTGTTCGGTTGAATTACGGTTTAACTAACTGGACTGCTTCTTTAGGTGCAATTAAGCAGCCACCGGATTAGAAAATGTAATCTTTCTTGTATGAAAGTACGGAGTTCAATCAGTGTTCATTTCACGCTAGTCAGGGAAGCATCCAGAATTGTGATTCTTCGGTTTTAACATATGTTTTATTGAGTTCTTAAGCATACCGTGCATTTTTACGGAATTATTGAGTTTGAATATAATTTATGTTTCTTGTGACGAGCTCTTATTCAAGTTTGCATAAGTATGATGGTTTATTAATCCGAGTGTTAATGATCGAGTTTTGTCTTTATTGAGATAGTCCGACAGCTTTTTACAATCCGCTGCCTTATATCAAGTGGAGTTTTCCAAAATAATAATTTTGTTTTAGCTCGAGAAATTAGTACTACTAGGAGAGTAATGGAAGAAAAAACAATTTCGTATTATAATAAGAAATATATTTACAAAGAAATAAAAATTTACTGTAATGCCCTTTAATTCTTTTTTAAGGTTTACTTTTGAATACCTACTTAAAAAATTTTATGTAATTTTCGTTACTTGACATTTAAAAATTTAAAGTTGCGGTGTAGTCGCGTTGTTTCGTATCGGTTTTCTGTTAAATCTTGAATATTTTGATTAATTTCCTAATTAAAAGTTTGGTGAATATGTCTGTAAGTGTATTTAGAGCTCTTGTATGGAATGTTATTAATGTATTCATCACTTATTTCCAGAAAATGTATGGATATGCCTTACGTCATCCGATAAGACCTGCTTCCGATCGTTTATGCAACAAATTTGGACTTACTCCTCTTACTCTGGCTTGTAAGCTGGGACGGAATACTATTTTCCGAGAAATGTTAGAGTTCAGTTCATTGGTAAGTTATAATCTTTGCTTAATGGAAACCAATTCAGATTTTATTCATGGAAATTAATGACGAGGCCTTATGTCATTTTAATCACACACAAGAAACTTAAAACTCCGAAGCATTTGTTTATTTAAAACTATGCTTCCTCAACTGATCTTTGTGTACCTTTTATTCTCCGGTTATTCTTACCAACGTCTCATTACGATGTCAGTATCATTTCAGTATTACAAATAATTCTTTCACGCATTTATTTTTATTTAATATGATCGTTTAACATAGAAATCTTATCTCGAAATTATTTTTTAGTATTGTTGTTCTACTTAAAATATCACTGTTAACCCTTTCCTGACGGGCGCCGCGTATACGCGTTCACCGGGAATTTGCGGCAAAGTACGGCGAACGCGCATACATGACGAGAATTATTTTGCATCAGAGGACGGCGGCCACGAGCACGCGTTTTTAAGCGGAATGCTTTGAATTTTCTGTAAAGTATGTGTGACACCAATCCCAAAATAATCTCTAAAGTTTACTAATTGTTTTGATAATGGGTTTGGCTTACTAAATGTTTTGGTAATGTAAACAAAGGCATATGTTGTTAATTGCACTGCACAATCCGCTTTTTTCCAGTTTGCAGCTTCTGTTTTTTTTTTTTTTTTTTTTTTTTTTTTTTCAGAGAGATGGGGATATTTGTTCTATAATAGTATTTTCATAGTCCAGGGTAAAAAAAAGTTAGAGTAAGCGAGTGAGAATATATCTAAAACAAAAGGAGGAGTAATGCAGAAAAACATTGTACCTCAATTGGATCAATCAGATATAATAATTAAAGTACAGCGGCCCGTATAGATCCTTGGACTTCATATCAATCGTCTGCAGATGAATGTAATGATGATGATAATGGTACTGTTTTTCAAATTGTATTCGTACTTCAAGCACCGGTATCACACACAAAAGTTCTTTTAAAATAATTTTTAATGTTCCGTTTTTAAGTGTACACAAATCTTCCTAAATCTTCCTTTGAAATATAAATTCACATTACTTTTTAAAATAAAAGTTAAATTAGACTAGGGTGAGTTTCAAACTCTACCCTAGTTTATCAAAGGGAATATATTTTCTTAAGCAAAGGACTAATTTTCATACTATCTCTTTCACTTCTAATGTTGAAATTACTCATGAGAATAATCAGAATATAACATGAAAAACTTTTTTCTCTTTCATCATGAAGAATAAAATTAATATGAATTGCAATCTGATTTTTAAGACTTTTATGCATGTTAATCCTATCATTGAAAATCTCCCGTCCTCCAAGGTAATTCGCACAGTGGCACTTTTCGTCCTGGCAGTATCTTCCGCAAAATTCGGCAGCCATCCGAAAAGGTTTAAATCTCTTATAGGTTTTGATATTTATTGTGAAATGATCTAATCATTTGAAGAATTATTTCGCTAGAAACAATTGGAATTGGGACACGGCTCAAAATTAACTGTAATCTATGTGCCATACTGCTGAATTCTCCGCTCGTTGTTAAAATTTTGTCGTGGTTAACTATTCCCTGCCCTGAGGTGGAGTTTTAAGGAGGAGCGTCGAGGGGTACTTGTGATTGGTTAAAAGACCTCCCGATGACCTCCGGAATCGTTAGCGCAGTCGATAAAGAAACAACTGGTTCTACCCAGTCGACAGCTAACTACCGACGATTTCGAAAACATCCGGGAAACCAAATTCCACCCATAGTTAAAGAAATTTCGCTGATAGTGGTTCCTTAGAATTCTTATCAAGTTTCAAGTTATTCTTTACAAACAAACAAATCTGCATAATTTTTTCGTATATGGGCAACATATAATCACTCAAATGCCTTGTTTTTCCAAAAATTGGATCTTCAATATCACTTCTAGTGTTTATGCTCAAATTCATGATGAGTTGCGACACGATCTCACGACAATCGTTTCATTTCTGCAGTAAGTACATATAGGGAATGCAATTTCGATCCCGCAGGAACGGGATCCTGCGAAATCTCGCACAAATGTTTGTGGGACTAGTCGCGCGGGATTAAGACCGTAATCCAGGGGGATTGAAGCTGAGAAATAAATTATTTTTAGTACAATTTCACGTCACCTTCCCAATCATCAATTGGCCAAACAGTTTTGCATAAGAAAAGAATCAATGATCATGGGCGCTCATACCTATTGGCAAGGAAGAGCCATAGTCCCCCCCCCCCAGTTCCCATATTGTTATGATTTACGTACTGGTATAATGCAGAAGGGCTTCAGCGCTAAATATTGTGTCCTTTCTGGGTGAGGACCCACAACTTGTTCCTCCCCCCCCCCCAAAAAAAAAATCATATCACCACCCACGCCAGTGATGTCTTCAAAAGGTGAACTTCAGTTAACCATGCAAAAATGTGTGGCTCCTTCAGGGTTTCATACCCAAAAGAAAAGAGAGCCTTTTGTTAAGTGCTTTTGTATTCTCTATCAAAATTTGATCAAGACTAGGAAAACGTGCCTCTTTACGCTGTCTTGTTTATATTCTTCTTTTTTAGCGATTAAGCAAATAACTAGCAAATAATTTATATTATTTTTATGAATATCATGACTATAATTTTTATATTTATACAAGGTATTGTATTAATTATTAAGTAAGATGAACTATTATTAAACTTAAACTTGATAGGGCTTGAAACCTTGCTTTTTCCTACTTTTCTCTATTGAAATTAATTTTTAGTTGAATGAAATGTCAATCTCGTGGGATCAACGAATGTCAATTCCGAAATCCAGCGAACAAAAAATAGTGCAAGATTGTATTCCCTAAGTACACTGTGCGGAGAAAATATAATCAGCGCCATCTGTTTCTCATAAAAAAGTGAATTTTCACTCTGTTCTTATTTGTACTTTGTCGTTGACTGTCCAGATATTTCAATACTTTATTTAATTATAGTTTGTTGTAAGTGGGCAATTAAAACGTTTTTTCGTTAAGCAATTTTTTGTTTAAGAAAATGATTTATTTATTTATTTATTTATTTATTATATTAGAGTTTTATTTATTGCTTTTATGCACTTTTTTGTTCGCTGCAGTGGACCCTCAAGATATTTTCTGACAATTCTAAAATTTTCTACAGTCATTGAATAACATTTAATCCAACTGTTTTTTGCTATTTGATATTAGGAATCCTATTTTTTAAAATATTTGATAAATAATATTAAAATACCCAATTTTCCGATTTTTGGGGACATTTAGGTGCAATAGTGGACCCTCAAGATATAATTTTGAAATTCGGTACTTTTCTTATTCAGTACAAAACACAACTTTTGGTCACTATTGATTTTGAAAAAAAAAAAAAAAAAACAACTTCTTTTCACTGCACCCTATGGACTAACTTTGGTGATTACAAAGGACCAAGTAAAGGTTCTGCGCAAATTTAGATCGAGGGTCAAGCTGTGAGTACCGAAGGTTGGTATTTTCGTGCCATTAGCGGCATAAAGGACCAGACCTTCCTTTAACGGAGGTTGTTTGTTAGGGTTAACAGGGATAACAGAAATATCCGGTTCAGTGTCAATCAAAAATTTTAACTTAGATGAAGGATCGGCCAAAAGAATGCGATTAACTTAGTGGTTGCAGTTATGGCCGAAACACGATCGCTCAATCGGTTTCCCTGGTTATGAAACGAGCATGGTGTGGTGTATTTTCTTGCCTTATAGCCAAAATTCGTGTGATAAAAACATAGGTTATCTGCAGGGTCTTTATAGCGTTTTCTAGAATTACTACGATTACGGCCAACAAGCTCCTGAAATATATCATTAAAACGACCACGCCGGTTTACGATGGTGGTCAGTTCGCTAACTTACTGAGAGAGCTGTGCAATTTGAGCTTCCATAGGAAAATTTTGGACAGGTTGCATGCTGCTTTTGGCATTAATTTGCGGAGTCGCCGATAAATCGTGAATTTTGTCTGCCACTGCAGCTACACGCTTAAATCTATTGAGTAAAATAATAATCAAACGGAGTATATTTTTACTCAATTTTTGACTTCAAACAGCCATTCTCCCGATTGAGTAAAATTTGCTCAATTCATCGACAAAAATCAATGGAGCGAAAAATTCTCAATTTTTGAGCACTATACAACAGCTCCATTTAGGCTAAATAATAATCAAAAATGAGGAGTGTCTGTCCCTTTTTGATTAATATAACTGTACTCAATTATGATTATTATTTAAGCTATAGAATGAGCGTTTTTGCAAAATCAGCCCTTTTTTAATTAACATATCTGTATTCAATTAAGATTATTATTTTAAGCTAGATAAAGGGTGTTTTATTAAAATTTGCTGTGTTTGATTAATATGTTGAATGATTCGTTTTCTTCGTTTTTTATTATCAGAGCTGTAATCTATGATTATAAGCCCGAGAAAATAAATTTTAAATCAAGGCAAATACATTATATATATCTTACTCACTATAAAAAAGTATTTTTTTAATGAATAGAATATAATTTCACTATACACGGTAAAAAAAAAAATTCGGAAACGTTACCCCAAAAAATGGGGCAGCTCTTGTAGTTTAAAATTGCAGAAACGTTTCCGAATCATGCGGGTAAAGTATTTAGAAACGTTTCTGCACATGTCGGAAAAATATTTACATATTTTCCTGCTTTTTAGGTAAGGTTTCTGGAAAAGATGGGTAACGTTTCTGTATACTTTGGTAAAATATTGAGTAACCTTTCTGTGTATTTCACAAAGGTTTCCGAATTAATGAGTAACCTTTCTGAGTTTTTCAGAAAGAGTAACATGCACTAGATGAAGCGTTTCGAGTAACCTACACTAGATGGCAGCACCAAACTCTAACGGAAGGAGCGCGCAGGACGAGCGATCAGAATCGAACCCTGGACGTACGGGTCCATAGGACAGCACGTTACCTCGACGCTGTGATTGTCTTGCCGGAATTTGCTTTAAAAGTAAACTGACTGCTGTTGTGGTATGGCTTGTTTTGGAAACTTAAAATTTTTTGAAATATTTTATAAATGGAGGGAAAATACCATAATTAATAAATATAAATTAAAAATCTTAAATCTTTTTTCCCCACATAAATTATTTTCAGGAGATAATGTGCTGTTTTATTTAAGTATTCATCCGTTTTATTTAAGTATTCAGCCGACGACGTCACCTGGTAACTGGTCACAAATAAACTTCACAGTGAGCACACAGTGGAGTTACATCACTCACACGTTACCAGACCCTTATTATCGCATGCGCAAATCGGGACTTTGCCCAGGGCCCCCAGTTTCAAATGTTGTTCTGAAATATTCTTTTATATGTCAAAATATTATGAAAAAGAAAACAAATTTTATAGATGGGGACCCCCAAATTCAGCAATGCCCGTTGCCCCTGTTGGTCATAATCGGGCCCTGCAAGTTACAATGCGGCAGTCCTGCGACAATTGTGACCCTCTGTGACGTCACAGCGACTCTTTTGTGACCATGTGTGCTATTAGGGAAGACGCGTCCACTCTTATCCCTCTGTTTCTTGGCACTTGGCGCATGCGCGCGAAGTCCCAAATAAAGATTTCCTTTCCTCATAAATATTTTACCCCGAAATATGGGTTATGTTTCCGAAATCGTGAGTTCGAGTAGAGCAGCGGTAGGTTACGCTATACTTTCGGAAACCTTTCCGCTATAAGTATGCAACGTTTCTGAATTTTTTTACTGTGTAGTCTCTAGTTATAAAACGAATTCACAGTGCAGTCAGAATACAGAAATGCAATCATGGTTAAACCAGCTGCGAGATTTAATTAAAGCAGCAACCCAATTTATTGACATGAAAAAGGTAAAATACTACTTACTCACTTTGGGTGGATACATCATAACTTCATTGGTTTTACAACAGCTTTTTATAATCTAATCGTAAGAAACTGAAATCTTTACCTAAAGCATCCCCTCCATATCTAGGCTGAATTTATTTCACAACTCTGAATATGAGAAAGATGCATTTGGTATTCGGATATAACATAAAATTATCACCAGCGAATACACACACAACTATGCTCGCGTTTGTTACTATGAACCGTTATCCGTTAAGAGCAATGGTCACGTGATAGTAATAGGATATGGGTCGTGGGGGAGAAAGACAGAATACTCAAATAGAGAATATTTTTGTGAAAATTGAGCTAAGTAGAATCTAGCGAATCGGGAGGATTGAGGAGATAACAAATTATTGTCTTTAATGAGTATTTTTTAGCGTAATAGGATTTAAATCAGCCGATAAGAAATTTAATCAATAAAGGAGTGTTAGTTTTAAGCGTGTAACTGTGACAGCTCGTCACTTAATGCGTCCACTGCGCGTAGTGATAGGAAGGCGTGCAAGCCAGACTTTGGGCCCGTTCGATAATTCACCGATTGGTTTTGCACTGGTGCTAATGGTTGTGATCATTCTTTCAACACTTCTCTAATAACCGCTATAACCCACCTCGCTAGCAGGGTCATTCTGGCTACTCTGAGCAGACAACCGCTAAATGACCGAAACGTTTTAGAACGCGGTTATTTTTAAAACTCCGCCCAAAGCTCCGCCTTTTCGAATACTCTGGTCATGCACCGGTGCACAACCGTTGAATTATCGAACGCACCCTTTAACAGCGCTTCCCCGACCCCGACTGCCTGTCCTGCGAGAGAGCGCAAGTAAGTGAGATGGGCGTGAGCAAGGCCTGATTACTGAAAAGGCTCGGAAAGCTTGAGCTTCCCCTCAGAATTTGAAGGGGGGCCGGAAAATGACTGAAAAACTGTGATAAAAATGCAAAATTTTGTTTTTAAATGATCTTTTTAAGTTATTGTAAACATTTTTAATGAAGAGAAGTGGTGCTTTTCAGAAGTCTTGATACTTCATGTCGCAAAATTTCTAAATTGGTTGTTTGCAATGTCTTTGCCTGGGACATCTGCTGCAGTTGACAGTTTTTTTCGATTATGGGGATTATTTGGCCGGCAGAAAGGGGAAGAGTTTTAATATGTAATATTAAACATCTTCTAAATGTCAAAATTAATTCTCAACTTCTGTGTTGTGATTTTTATGATGTCATCAAACAAACAAAGATTTCCTGAAAGAAAGCCATGTCTAATGAGAAATAGGACTAAATTAACAATAGGACTAAAACAAATTCCTAAAGTTTATTGTTGCATTAAGGTAAAGTTTTTAGTTATTTGTTTATGTTTAAAGTAATTTCAAAAATACTGTAAAATCTTGTTACAATGAAATAAACTATTATGAAGATTAATGAATGAAATATTTTTTTCAAAGGAAAATGTCAAATTAATGAATAATCAATGAATGAATTTATCAAAGGAAATGATTAGAACTAATTAAATCAATGAAATTTCTTTTTTATGAATAAAATATTTTTATGAAAAAAAAATCATTAAAACTTTACTTTTCCCAAACAAAAAGGGGATGAGGGGCCCGAAATGAGACTGAGCTTCCCCTCACTTCAGAGGCTAATCGGGCCCTGGGCGTGAGTCGCCAAGCTCCATACCCTGCCGCAAATTGCGCATTATAGATTCCTAACAAGGCCCGGATTGGCCAGGTTGGCTGGTTGGCGATTACCGAAGGCCCCCATCTGAGCGGGCCCACAGCGAGGCCTCCAATAAAGGACATACTGCTTTATAATTAGAGTTTTATAGTTAATATAATCAGAGTAATAAGTATCAAAGTAATTTGATTATTTATTTCCCAGTAATCTTACGCCTTTATACAGTGGCGTAGCGAAGGACCCGTACACACGCCGCGGCGAGAGGGCCTCCCCGAAGAATCAGGAGCCTAATAGCTTTAAAATAGTTAACTGCTTCTTTTAGACACGTAAGCCTGATTTTCAGATATTGCATATCCTAATATTCTATTCAATCTAAATTCCGAAGTAAAAGACCACTTTTCAATCTCTAGCCGAGAACCTCGAAAGGTGCCAGTCCGGGCCTGTTCCTAACTTTCAGAGTGAGATTCTATAAGGCGTTGTTTCAGCGTTTCGTAGGGCTTACCACTAGGGGGTTGACAATAATATCACAAACAGCCGTTGGACTATACTCATCAACAGTCGCTACAACGTCATTGAATATTCTGGACTCGCACGTGAGTTTCTCGAGAGCAAACTGCGCCTCTAAGGGCCGTATTTACCAAACAGTGAGTAGCCAGCCATGATACGAGAGTTGGGAAACCTGCATTGCCGGTTTGTCTCGGAGACAACTCGGAAACTGTATTCACCAACTTATTTCCACCCAGGGTTACTTGACTCTGGAGTTGTCTCACCCAGCTTTGAAAGCTCGTCTGTGATTGGTCAGAGTAATGATTCCATGAAAAGAGTGAACTAGGTTTAATGTTCGTGAGATCGAACCCAGATCCCACCACACACACTTCCTTCATGATATTTAATTTGTTTTTATGAAAAATGCGCATTAAAATTTGAAAATTAATTTAGCTTTATTGTTTAAAAAAAAAAAACTGATTCAACATTTAATACAAAATTACATCCAATATTTTTTATAAATAAAATTTCATGTCTGTTATACTCTTTTCAAATGTAGGAATTTTCATATTTTTATAACAGACAAATACTAAGCAAAAATGTTTAACCTCTTAACAAGATTTTTATTATTTTTTTCAATCTTTTACACCTAAAAATAATTTTCTCCCGGCTCTTCTTACAAAAAAAAAAAAAAAAAAAAAAAAAAAGTAGATGAACAGTGCTCTGCCCAAATTGCCCGTCATCTGTGGAATAAATAGATAAAAGAAAATAAATAGGAAAGATCAGAATTTACTTATTTATTTTCAACATAAAAAATAATTAAATAAAAAAATAAGCATTAAATCAGAAAAAAAGAGGGATTGGACAAAGTAACATCAAACAAGCAAACCAAGATAAATCCGATAGATGGCGCCTGCAGTCTCTACAGAAAAAAAAATAGTCATTCTACAAAGTTTTTGAAGCCATTGTACAAAGATTTCTTTTCACTTTTGGCTACTTTTATAGCTTGCTGGGTGGTCCCCACAGCAGTTTCCGTCTCTCAAATCACAAAATATTGAAGTACTTGCAAATTTTCGGGATTTTTCAAATATATAAAAACTACCCTCGAATCCGCCATGTTTACAAACCCGAGTCAACCCTCCGATATTGCGGGGTTAGAATTTGCACCTGGAGTCAGGGTCAAATGTTGGGTTAACAATATGATATGGCTTCGTGAATACCATTTTCTCACTTACCCTTGAAGTGGCTCGCTTTGCTGGGTTAACTCTAGGGTTTAAAGTTTGGAGAATACGGCCCTAACCTAATAAACCACAATGATGGATTTATCTTCCAAAGTGAGGGTGGGATCAAGGAAAAATCTTATGCTGGGGGTGTTGAAGATTCTGGATCAAAAAAGAAACCTGCTGAATATTGGACAGAAATGTAGAAGTATGATAACTAATGTACAAAATAAATTTCAATGTAAAATCAAAAGTACAGTACCGGAAGACGCAAAAAATATGGAAAAAACGAGGCAAGAGCTTGTAAATAGAGATAAACTTATAACCTATGGATGTTCTACTGAATCTTCTAGGCTGAATCTTCTAGGTGAAGATATAACCCCGCCAACTGTAACAAAACATGTGATTGAAGTAGAAATGATATTTCCGCAATCATAATTCTTCAGCTGCTTGGCTGAAAGAGTGTAATAATAATGTGAAGCCCCAATTACGTTGTAGTACTCGCTGGAACAGCTTTTTAGAAGCTTTTATTAAGAATCATAGCCATTAAACAAAAATAATTAATGACCATACTTGTGAAATCGATTAAAATATCATCAGAAACTTTAATCTGTACGCCACCGTCAAAGGTCCGTTTTTACAGTTGAAACCTGTAGCAAATGCATTAAATATCATACAGAGTAACAGTTCAACGCTAGAAGATTCTTGCCATTTGTGTTGCTCTTTAGTGCAGGCCTCTGTGTTGCAGAATCATTAAGTCATATGGAGAAAAAAAAATTACGGGTCACTCTGCTTCCTTGGAAAATAATGGTTCACTTTATAGAATTAAATTATTTTTGTACAAAACAGCTAAATTATGCGAAGTCATGATTAAACATTCTATTTTCTTACATCAAGTTCAAAAACAATATAACTATTAAGCAAATAAGAGAAAAAAATACTTTTTGCACTACTATAAAAGCATCTTCAAAAAAGATTGTCTCTGAAAATCATGATTTTTTTTAAAAGACTCATATCAGTGAAAGATTTTGGAAAAACAATTTTGTTGGTGCTGTTTCTTAATTGCAGATGGTCTAAACTTTTCATACGCACACATATTTTTTCTTCATTATTTTTAAAATTATTTTTTAAAGTATGCTCATTTATCCCCCACTTTACTGGGGCAATTTTGGGTCACTGGGGGTAATTCTAGGTGAGTGATAATTTTTGATATTTTAGGTGTTTTTTAATTTATTTTTGTGTAAAAAATATTAGTATTTACTTTAACTGTGCTATTTTACCTTAAAACTATATTATACTTTAACTGGAAGATATAGACAGTTCCCCAAATGTAAAACGAGTTAATTTGGAACTTTTTAGGGATAAAGAACTGTCTAATGACAATGAAAATAAGATTGAAGAAGCTGCAGTATGTTGTGATATTTCTAATTTACTTTTGATTGTTAACTCTGTTGATCCTTGAATCCAGTTTACTCTAGAAGAGTAGTGCAACAATTCTTTACCTTTTCTGGATATTCTTGTTTCTAGGAATCCTGACAGTTTCTCTACTTCTGTTTTCCGCAAACCCTTTCCTATTTCTTTACCTCCTCATATCCTATCTAATCATCCTTGCCAGCAAAAACTTTCTGCTTTTTACACTTACGTGTTTCGTGCAATCAAAATTTGCTCCGACTCTTCATCTCTTAATAATGAGATTAATTACTTAAAACTCTTAGCTGTCTCTCTTGGTTTTAGCCCCTCTATTATTGATAAAGCTCTTTCTAAATTTAATAAACCTAATACTTCTTCTATTACTATTAATTTTCATAATCAATTAATTGTACTAACTTTCTTTTCACTTTTATGCTACAAACTTTCTAAACTTCTCAAAAATTTCGGTTTCAAAGTGATTTTTAAACCTGTGAATGAACTTAAATTTTCTTTCCTTAAAGATTCTATTCCTTCTGAGAACCGTTGGGGTGTTTAATATATTCCTTGTAGATCTTGGGATTTGAGCTATATTGGTCAGACCAGAAGAGCTCTCAAATTTAGGCTCAAAGAGCTTGAGAGATATGTTTCTAAGCACGAGCTTTCCAAATCTTCTACTGCCTCACATTGTTGGAATTCAAATCATCGTTTTCAGTTTTCTAAAGCTAAGATCTTGTATAATCCTCAGTCTTTGTCCCATCTTGATTTTTAGGAAGGTTTTTTCCATTACCCAGCACTTGGAACGTCTTGTGAACGATGGTTCTTCTGTTCCTTTTGCTCATTCGGCTTGGAAGCTGTTATTGTAATGTTTCTATTTACTTTTTTCCACAACACCCGCTCCCCTCTTTCTTTTTATTTATTTAATTATGTATTTTTGTTTGCCCATATCTTTTTCTTTTCTACTTTCTTTTTTAAAACCCCCCCTTCGCCCCTTCCTTTAATCTCCGTGGTTTCTCTCTTTTACTTTTTTCCAAGTGGCAACATGCTTATTTGTGTTTATCTTTTTCAGTTCCCACTGTTTTGTGAGACGAAGGGTTATGACTGACGAAGACTGAATAAATTTTCAGTAGAAACGAACATATCTTTTTTAAGTATCATTTAAAGCGTGTTTTTTACACAAAGTTTTTATTTATTTTATCTTCTAACACCAGAATTTAGAGTGTTTTTTCTGTTTCCTTTATGAATTTTGTCTAAGAAAGTTTTAACTTTATAAATTCAAGTTTTCTCCATAGGTTTTGTACATGGAATATAGGATTGACACACCTGTATTGGGAATAAATTCTCTGAGTAAATGTTAACATTACTGAGATCATTATCTATAACCCATTTTATTGCTTTATCGATTTAGCCAACTGTTTCGCTTGATAAATAATACAATTATCATGCATTCTCTCACTATATTCATGTAAAGTTCTATTAATTTTACATACGACAAATGCAAATGCAACACCCTGTGGCGCCCTTGATCCATCTATGTAGATTTCGATACTATTACAGGAAATTTGTTGTTTTAAATTTTTTCAGACAGTAAAATTTTAATTACTTTAGTCAAAATGTTAATTACTTTAGTTCTTTTTCACAAGCTCTTTATGTCAACTGGTCGAACTACTGCATTATTAATAGTTATTGATATTTGTTGTTTTAACAATTGATATTTTTTAACTTTAGATTCTAGTTTTATTTTCATGGAAGGATTACCCATTATGGCATGAACTTCACGTGTAGAAGTAAAATTGAATACTTTTGATATTTCATTAATAATTTTCTTTGAATAGTGGTTAGTTTTATCTTTAAGTGTAGTATTTAGTTCTGGGAACCAGATTTCCGATCCGTAATCAAGTTGTTTTTCAGCAATCTTGGGGTATCAGATTTTCAAGATAGAATTTCTACTACCCCCGCGATTACCAGTAACCATTGTTAGAGGCCTTGAAAATTCTAAAGCTTTAGATTATGAGTGGTTTATGTGTTCTTTCCAAGCTATTGTCTATAATGAGACATAAATATTTTATGTTCTTTACTCTTTTAACTGTATTTGCTCCTAATTCAAATATTGTGTTTCTAATAAGGTTTGGCGGGGTAATAAGTTTCTGACCCGGTAATCGTATATGACCATGACCATGGCAGTATTTTTTCCTGTGAAATTACCTTTTTTTTTTAAATTATTCTGAAAACACAGCTATTTGCGGATTGATTTTGTTTTCGTGTTCTGTTCTTGTTTGTGCACTTCCAATAATCACAAAATCGTATGCCTAAATATTATAAAAATTTAATATGTATGATTTCAAATTTCTTCTACTTCCAACTGCCATAATCGGGGCCTTCGCAATTAGTAACGGGCCTGCGCGTGTATTTTGATGAGTCATCCAAAGAGGCTCGGATGCTTGAGTCTTCACGTATACATCAGGCATTTCTTAAGCTTCCCAGTGCTTTCAAACGTTATTTAATGTAGTTTTAAGTAGTAATTGTGCTACTAATTCAAGTACGAACTCATTATTAATTTGTTTGCTATGATACATATTGGCATAAAGAAAATAGATGCATATAATTTGAAGGAAAAACAAAGTAGCGCTTACTCTCATGATTCACGATTGCTTATTTTAGTTTCACAAGTGGATATTTAATATACTTTAAAATAACTAAATACAGAAATGAGAAATATATTTTATAATGAATATTTCATGAACGTAGTCGTATTTCCTACGTTATTTTAAACAATTTAACATTAATCTTTAACAAATGATGTATTAAAGCGTATATCAGTGTTCTCGGGATATCCTGTATATTGGAGAAAATTGATAAAATACGCTCTATAGCGTGATCCGTGAATTAATTATTCTTTAATAAAAACATTTCATGTATTATATGTTATTCTTTTGTCGCTTTCTCAATCGAACTTTGGAATTGAGCAAGCATAATGAACGCTTGTACAAAATATTAACTACATATGAAGTTTCTATATAAACGGGCAAAAATCAGTAATTTATAATTTACTGTATTTCTGCACTGTACCAAATGTAAATCTGAATCACGTAATCAAGGCATATATAACTGATAAATAACATTTTCAACTGGCAAAATTAAATTGTCTAACTAGTATAACAACGCCATGCTTATTTACAAGAAGAAACTACTCAAGTAATACGATTTCTGATTAAAATAATTTATTTATAAATAACACATGAATAATTATTCACTAAACATGATTTACATACATATTTTTAGACTTTCTAAGTAAATTATAAAAGTATTCACTTACCTTTACATTCAGAGCAAAATGTTCGAATTTTATGATAAATTTTTATAGTTTATGAAAGAAAACGACGCAAGATTCACAAAACGATTACCTACATCTAAAGTTCTTTAGTACGACAAAACTATAAAAAATTGTTTTAAAATAATAAAATAATATAATATTTAGAATACTTAGAATAATAAAATAGAACACTGCGAATGGCGAAAACAGGCCTCAATGATTAACTCGTTTTTAGCGGTGGCAACTCATGAGCAGGCCCGTTGCCTAGCGACGGCCCCGCCATAATACTGGTCCCATTTCAGAGCCTTGGGGACAGCCTCCATATAGATTCAATAAGCTTGAGTAATATTATCTACAATCGCTATGATTTTTCTTTGATCTAAATAATTGCAGAAAATTTTACATAGGTCACACCAAACGTTAATGCATGAGCTTACGCAAGGCTCTAATGGCTGGATGTGATAACTCTTGGAGGTTTTGGAACACTACATAGTAACTTGTCGGGTACATACGGTCGCACTTTTTCTGTACGAACATCGCAGTATAGTTCCAGGTTTGGGCTCATTTACGGATTCTGAAGTTGAAACGATGCTTCAGACCTGGAAGGAATTTCGGTCAACTAATTATTAGTCGTCTGTTCCTCATATTGGCCAGATGGATTGCTGATTTCTGGATGTCGTTTATTTCAGACAGCCACAGTGTTATCGGGCACAGTAATATGTCTGATGTCGGTACAGAATTGTGAAATGAAGTAAAAGTGTCTGAACTGCCAAGAAGAACTTAAGTCTGACTTTTTTGAAAAAGCTAAAGTTAACGGTTTATGGTCAGTGTATATTATGAAATTTCTGCCCTGTAAGTCATGTCGAAAATGCTTTACAGCGGCATAAATTGCTAAGAGTTCTCCGCCATAAATGCTGTACCTTTGATCAGTACACTGTTGTAAATATCAGTTCAACGTTTCACAAAATAACCGGTGAAATCAGAGAGTTACAAGCAATGTCATATACGTTGAACCGTCTTAATGGTTCATACAAAAATGCCTTATAAAAGTCAAGTACCGATTGAACCCAGATTTCGGCTCAACTGTCAGAAACATAGTTTTCCGGTGAACTAACAGCCGCCGTTATCTCGCGCTAAGAGGTTAGCGGCGATTACAAAAAAATAAGAAAAAACTGCCTCATTAATTCTTCCAAAAAAATCTTTCAAAAATGCAAGAAAGAACCTTTCTTAAAAATGTAGGCTGTGTAAAGGAGCTACCACATTTGACATCAAATAAAACCATTTGGCAGCAATGGCTATCTACATTCACTTAAAAGAGAACAGAAACTGATTATAAATCATATCTCATCAATATTTTTGCATTACTATTAATTTCTAAAATCATGAGTAAAATGCCAGGGCTAAATATTCTATTTTTAAAAGGAATTTTTTTATTGCAAAGTAAGATAAAAGAATCCGACATATAGTTTAGTTTTGCTTAAAAGTTCTCCAGTCGTGGCTTAAGGCGCGTTTCGACTAGGTTGTTATTTTCCCCAAATCCCTTACCGCTGCTAAAAACTCTCCGTAAAGCCGGTTTTTCGAGCATTTTCGCCAATCCCAACCGCCCGGAAGAATACCGCGTCTGCGCATGCTCAGCGAGATCGAGAGACCGGAAACCGCACAGAGCTTTAAGGACGGTGCTGGCGCCATCTATTCGGTGAAAATGTAGTTAGCCCAATTTGGCTCAGGTACGGCAGACGCCCTGCGGCGCCAAGTAAGGCGATAAGAGATAAGATGTGTAGGCATCGGTTACCTGTATGGTAACCCAGCCGAACCTGTTTCCTTTGGCGTCCGCGCCAAGTGCGATAAATGCGAACAATTGAAATAGAATGTGTTCACGTTCGTGCAGAAGGGAATTTGAAGGGAAATTGTTTGTTATTAGTAGACGGGCGATAAACTGAGAGCACTTAAGACAGGAAACGCGCGCGCATTTAAAGCCATGTTTTGAGCAGACAGGACAAGGATATAAGCGTGCGTGTGAAGAATAGTAAAATGTCATTAAAAGATAGTTGTGTAAAATCGAATACACAAATGGATTTTTTTTTGTTTCATTTATACAGAGATAAACTTTATTATTATTATTTAACTATCATTATTAATACAAAATATTTATTATTATAAAACAAATAAAATTTAATTTTTAAAAATGAAATAATGCGGAAAATGTGTTACACGTTGGAGAGATTATATTGTATGGAAATTCCGAAGAACCACAACATTTTATTGTTGTAGAGGGAATTTTCGTTGCAACGAATTTCGTTTTAGAGAGTTTTTACTGTTTTTATTACGAATGGATCACACAAAAAACGTCTGAACGAATTACGGTATATGTATAGTAACTAAATTATTTTTTTTTTTTTTTTTTTTTTGCGTTTGGAGACCGTTACTACAATATTTGCAAACTATTTTGAATGTCCCCCCCCCCCCCCAAAAAAAAAAGCGATTTGTGTGATATTCATGAATTTTAGTCTACATTACTCAGAAATAATATACCTTTCTACATGTGAAAAATCTTTAGAATCGGTTCACTAATTGCCGACTTGTCCATAGAGAGTGAGCGTAATATGTTAGAACTATTTTGAGTGTTCCTGTAAACACTAATTGAATTAAAAAAATAAATAAATTAGTAAATTGAAACAAATTGTACCTTTATTGTACTATATCTTGAACGCTGCATATATTTAACATGTGATTAATATTAATTAATATAAATGTAATACACATTGCATGTTAATTAACATCAAATTCATTCAGACGTCGAATTAAAAATATTTTTTTTATAATCGTCTTACTATTTATTATTGATTACAATTTGACGGGCACAATTAAGTTCATGACAATTGTTTTCAATATAGCTAACTGCGTGTTTAAAGTAAGGTGGTAAAAGATAAATCCCTCCTTACATCCTTTGTTGGACGTTCTTTATAGAAAAAGTTTCTCTCTAAATTAGAAAACAATGACTGAAAGAAGAACTTTTTAGATTTTAGGAAGGCGAAAACCGAAATTGTGCCATTGTGGGTCGTATAAACGAAGCATTTTTGCAATAAAATAGAATAGGAATGAATCGGGACTTCACGAAAACGACGTGTAAATGAGAAATGTATATACGGTGCTTTACTGTAATACAAAGACAAAGTGTCTACACTGACATTTACTATAGAGATGGAAGAAAGGGAACTAATATGTCCTGCATTTCTATTATTTTGTTCGAGATGGCGAGTTAACAGTAAATATCCTGGCTAAAATAATATATTACAATATATGGGTTAAATATAAGGCTATTACGTTAGACAACATTTAGTATAATTTGCAACCTATGTAAAGGTAAGGGAGAATACGTTCTTTATTCGCGTTATATGTGGAGAAAAACGCCCAAAACTTTAGGCGGTTAGATCGACAGCTGCGCAGTAAGCCAGAACCCTAGACCTTCACACTTTAGCCGTCTTACCATGTCGACTGTGTATTTTAATCGACTTACCATGGTATTTACTGGAGCTGAAGAAAAAAAGGTCTATCACGTGGATGTTAATTTAACGTCTAGTGTTTTGAGTGGTTTTCTCCACATGTAACTCGATTAAAGAACGTTTTCCCTCTTACCTTTGCATGGGTTGTGAATTATGTCAAATGCTGTCTAATCTAACAACCGTATTTAACCAAGATATTTTAATATATTATTTTAGCTAAGATAGTTACTGTTAACTTGCCATCCCAAACAAAATAATAGAAATTGAGTACAGATTAATTCCCCTTTCCCCATCTCTACTAAATATCAGTGTAATAATGTAAATATTAATTACATTGCACAATCAGAATATTTTAATTACAGTGTAGTAATTAAAATATTCTGATTGCTTCCAACAGGTACTGAGAGCTGAAATATACAATGAAATGGCACCGGCTTTTTCTAGGGGATTTTTTTATGGTTGAGCTTTTTTCCATGCTTTACTTTTACCGGCTCCTGTAAATACTGTGTTGTAAAACTACTAAAATGGTAAACAGCTAAAGTGCGAAGGTCTAGTGTTCTGGTCTATCGCGCGGCTGGCGATCTAACGGTCTCGAGTTTTGGTCGTTTTCCTCCCCATGTAACATGATTAAAGAATGTTCTGTCCTGTTTGTGATTAAAGAACGTTCTGAACGAATTGTCTCTCCCTTGAAACTTTTCTGAACCCTGGATATTTTAGTTTAGAAATGATTTGTTCTGAACAAATCATTTTCTAAACTGAATTATTTTCAATTGGTGCTAAACATCATACTTCGTGACCAGGGGGGGGGGGGGCACCCTCTTGGATAAGCCACTCAGCATGTGTACATATATATTTGTACCCTCCCCCCTTTGTGGTGGGGTGGTGACCCCGTCAGGGAAAGTCTAGCGCCTCCACTGTTGTGAAATTAATATGGATTTTAGTAAAGAATGATGTGAAATATTAATTTTTACAATTGACACATCTAATAATTTGCATTTCATGAACATAGTCCTAAAACGTACTGAATAAGCACATTGTGACTTCAAAAATTTATCTTAAAATACAGCCGTTTAAAAAAGAAATTTTAATTTAGTCAATAAGAATTTTTTTTTTCAGTTTATCTTAAAAGTTTAATAAGCTATAAGTTTTATAAAGACGAGAGCTTTATAAGATGTAAATGTATCTAATAAAAAATTTAAAAAATCAATCAAGTATCTTTTACATTGTAGTATAAATAATTTTTACTAATTTCATGACAATTAGTAAACGTCTAAAATGTATAGGTCTAGGGTTCTGGCTTACCGCGCAGCCGTTTTCTCCAACTGTAATATGAATTCGGGTTAGGATCCCTCAAAAAGTCCTCCACCCAAGGCATGCCTAAATGAAGCAGTCAATCCTTGTGTAGATCTGCCTTCACCACAAAACATAAATAGCTTTCATGATAATTTACAGTGAAAGTAAAAAGTTTAATATTTTTAATCTTAAATAAAAATCATAATCACTTGCAAACACTATTATCGAGGATGTCTTAAAAACCCTGACTTAGAGT
The DNA here is from genome assembly GCA_038373885.1 of Cheiracanthium punctorium. Taxonomy (NCBI): domain Eukaryota; kingdom Metazoa; phylum Arthropoda; class Arachnida; order Araneae; family Cheiracanthiidae; genus Cheiracanthium; species Cheiracanthium punctorium. Next base: position 386,087 of record JAWZYV010010460.1, on the reverse strand, counting down.
TTTCTTCTTTGAATATTGATCATAGACATATAGAATAAATTTTTTAGTTATTTTATGGCATCAAACAAAATGTTCTGGACATTAAATGTAAATAAATACAAGCTTATATTTCTTATACAGCCCTCTGACAAAATTTCCAATACCCCATACATTAATGAGGTGATGTAGAAAATTTCAGTTTTTCTCATAAAAAGGCTTGCAGATATATTTCAGCAAAGTTGATGAGGGGGAATAAGCTTTGCAATACTAATAATGGTAAAAATATAATTATTAAAACTAACCTAACAACAAACGTAATTAAAAATTAATTTTAATTACAGTTATATATAGCCGATATTTTACATTTTAAGAAATGAGTTTTAAATAATTTTTAGTCAGTTTCCTTTAAAAAGGATTTTTTTTTTAGCATTTAGAAATAAAAATTTGTTTTAAAACAGTACACTTATACCAACATTTGATTTAAAAAGTTTTTTAAGTAAGTTTTTTTAAATTGACTTATTTAATTCTGAAAAAAAAGCATGTCTAAAGCAAAAGTAATATTTAATTTAAATACTTTCAAAAATAAAAATATTTATATGTAAATGTATATACTTATAAATCATCCATTCTAAGAATTATTATTTAAAACCAAAGGGTTAACAAGATAAATTACCATGAATCAGAATAAACTCTTGCACTTATAAAGAAAACCAGTAATAATAAGCCATGGCTGATTACAAATAAGACTGAATGTGGTAACATAATACAGAGAACGTGCATGTTATATCTGTGAAGTCTTAGATTCTTTTTTTAGGCTTGCCTGTTAGGTGAGAGATGGTATTTAAAATTTTCGAAACTGCTATAATTTGATACTGAATGACTAATTCTGGACTTTGTCCTAGGAATACAAACAAATTGAACAATCAGTTGATTAAAAAAAACGCTCTAGTTAGCATTATTGTTATTATTACTCCTTTGTTTATTTTCTATTCATTTTTAAATCTGGAACAAGGAATTTCTGTAGAGTCTGAATGGGAAAAAATCACACCGGCTTTTTTCCGGTGCGCTTTTTACCGGGTGTGCTTTTTTGCGCGATTCGTTTGTTATATGTATCAATGTACCAAGAATGTTTAAATATTATTTTCCATCATGTCCCATGCATATTATAGATAGAACTTTAGTAGTATATAGCTGGATATTCGGCAGAGAAGTTTGGATATCCGGTAGTTATGATTCAGATATCCGACAGTATTTCGTATATTAAAAAATCAGCCGGATATCGGATACTTGCCGGAAAATATTGGCTACATAAAAGTGTGCTTAAAATTAATAGTTAATTAGTTTTGTTAGAATAGTTTTCATAATTACATTTTTATTATTGTTGATATTGCAAAGCATATTGCCCCTGACCAATTTTGATTAAACATATCTGCTGCTCGTATTCACGTTACATCTGGAAAAAACAGCTACGCGGTAGGCCAGAACCCTTGACCTACAAACTTCAATCGTTCACCGAATTGTCATAGAATTAGTAAAAAGTATTTATACTATTACGTAAAAGATATAGAAAAATTTCAGTTTCATAAGATAAATTTATATCATATATAAAGCTTTCTCTTCTTTATAAAACTTTGAAAATAAACTTGAAAAAACTTGCTGAAATACCCAATAATGACGATTTATAAAAAATTAAAAGGATAAATTATCAAATATTGAGCTTCACACAGGAATAAAATACAGCAAGAAAAAAAAACAATAAATCTATTATAACAATTAATTTAAGTTGATAAAAAACTGCGAGCGAGTTACATAATTAGGAAAAGGGAAAGTGTTATTCGCTATTGTTCACCAAATAAAACTTCTTTTGCATAAAATATTTTGTATTGCATTAAAAAAAAAATAATAAAGAAATGAATATTTTAAAGACACCCTATTTATGTACGACCCCACGGATTTAAAGCGCACGTTTGCCTTGTTACTAGATGGATCATCGGGTTTCGACGCTATTTTTATGAATTTGAATTTGTCTAGTTCAGTGTACACCGGGAGAGGAATAAACATTAGATAGAATTTACCGAAAAATATAGGTTTGGAGGCGCGAATGCCTCAAAACATTCTCAGTCACTTCCACAATTAGAAGATAATTTTTTTTTTCCCCGTGCAGTCCATGTGCAATATTTGACCCCCCCACCCCTCCCCCCTCTATTCTATACCCACCCTGTGTTACATTTAAATAATTTTCATTCTATTCGCATAGAACATATGTTAAAGTGCATATGTAGTTGATTTCGACCCCCCCAATCCATTCTCAACTTGACATGTTAAACGATTTAGCAATATATGCTTTAACGTGCACGTGTTTAAGCAAATTCAACATTCGATTATAAACCCACATTTAATACATAAATGTTAGTACTAAAGTCTAAATTAACCCCCCCCACACACACACACACAAAAAAAAAAAAAAAAAAAAACTTTTGAAAGTGATATTTTTACCTCAATATACATCTATAATACTATTCATCTGTTCAATATTATGTACTTTGACTTTTGCATTTCATTTCAGTGATCATTCATCATCAGAATTAAGAATTACTGCAAAATTAATTTAAAAAATACTGCACAACTATTGGGTTGATAGGAAAGTAATGTCGTTTTCTTACGTAGAACTAAAACCAGGGGCGTAGCCAGAAATTTTTCATGGGGGGGGGTTACGACTACTGCAACTTACATATATGCATACATGTGTGTGATAAGAGAGTGAAGAATATACATTTTGTATGGCAAAAATTTCCTCATCGGGGGGGGGTTATGACCCCCTAACCCCCCCGTGGCTACGCCCCTGACTAAAACAAATACATTTTCAACAAGTATTGACTTACAAACAAGCTGTGCCTAGGCATAGGACCCCTATTTGTTAAATTTTAAAGGGATAATTTTATAAATAATATTTTTTTCTTTAAAAAGCACCCATCACTTTTTCTCGTGTCTACCCTCCTTGAAGAGTATTCGAAATGTTCTGAAATGGATTTTTAGCCTTTCGTGAAGGCTGCATTTTACAGCAAGAATGTTTTGGATTTCTCTTTTCTTTTTTGAGATCTTGTGTGCACCATCTGTACAATAATAGTGCAACAAATCTATGGAACAATTTTATTTTTATAAAAACTTTGTGACTTCAAATTTGACCTGCACGGGCCTGAAAATTGAGGCCCGGCCCGGCCCGGGACCGTAACATATTTGAAACAAACATCACGGCCGGCCCGGCCCGTACGGGCCCACAGTTGAGGAGTAAAATTTCGAAAATTCCAGGAATTAAAAAAATATGTAAAGACTACCAAATAGATCGACAACTAAATATTTATCAGGTATTTTATATTAAGCAAGTTATTAATATTAACTTTTTTTGCGGCTTGCAGGAAGGTGAAAAAAAAATTAACCATGAGTCCGGGCCGGCCCGTTAACAACATATTTATAAATCCCGTACCCGTGGGCTTTCACAAACCGGACCTGCCCTGCCTGTGCAGGTAAATAAAGGCCACCCAGTAAGTTGCACTTACAATGAGTCCCAAGGGAACCCCGAGCTTCATGCTCGGAACTGTCGAAACACCTTTTTGATTTCCCCGCTCATTTCACTTGGCCGTCTTTCGAAGAACTTTCCCAGACTTTCGGACAATGATTTAAAGATAAGGAAAATGTAACAAAAGAGAGGAGAATATCTTGAAAGAGGGAGATTACAAACTGTGGCAATTCGACGGTAGGTTTCGAAGGATGGGATGAAAAGAGGCGTTTTCTGTAAATTTGCAGTGTTTTATAAAACGTGTCTGTAAGCTATTTGGTATAGAAAAAACATGCGAGATAGAAAAAAATATACTAATAATACTATTGAGATATCAAATAATAAATAATTCGATTTATAAAAAAATAAAAATTTTAATTTTGTAGGACATTTTATCAGCTTTCATTTTTTAATTGGCGCATACTCTCAAAATTGGTGCTCAAAAGTGAAAATCTAGAAAAGGGAACTTCGAGAGGGGAGGGGGCTAAGAGGGGGGACGCGCCACCCCTAGAGGCGGAAATTTTCTGTTTCATACAACTACATACCCAATCAGTGTTTTCCCCAATTTTCAAATCTTTATGAATTTTTTTTCCTAGATTTTTTCTTGCACTCTGACACACAATGCACTTTTCATTCGAATTCCCTTAAATTTATTGAAATTTTCAAATTGCTACAACTTTTGATCATTTAAAAATACAATTACAAAAAAAAAAAAAAAAAAAAAAAAGCAATTTAAAGGTAATTGAATATTTTACAATTTTGCTTTAAATCTATTCCTGTAAAACTGATGGTAGAAGAGCTTTTAAGGCAGTGGTTCCCAACCTTTTTTTAATCGCGACCCCTTTTAGATTTTTCAAAACTTTTCGCGACCCCCCCCATCTGCCATGTTTGACCAATAAAAAAATTAATAATGAAAAAATATATCATGAAATTTAGAATTGATGTCTTTTTAACAGGTACTGATTATTAAAAGTAAGATTGAGGTTGAATTTGACTGACAAGTTTGGTTATTCCCAGACAGCACAGCAAACTTGATTTATCAAGTCAATAAGCTTGAAAATTCCAATCGTGTAAGCTTGATGCAAGCTTGAATCAAGTGTTCTAGTTTACACTTGCCCAACTTGCATTAAGCTTGACATTTCAAGCTTGAATCAAGTGTTCTAGTTTACACTTGCCCAGCTTGCATTAAGCTTGACATTTCAAGCTTGAATCAAGCTTGACATTTCAAGCTTAATAAATTTTCCAAAAACAAGCTTAATAAATTTTCCAAAAACCAATTTTCTAAATACACGGGGCGCCCGCTGGCGAACGCGCCCCACATACTTTACTTTTCCCCCTCTATGCTGTAATTTTAAGTTATTTTAATCTGTTTCCATCGAGTGTCCGTGGCTAGAATAGAACCCGGGACCTTTCGATTCGCAGCCGAGCGCATTATCCATTCAGCCACCGGAGTCTTGTGTAGCTATGACTAAAGTTTGAAGTGAATTTTAAGCGGTTTTCTGGCCAGATTGATAAGTGGGCGATATGTTATTTTTTTTTTTCCATGGGATGCATCAAAATAAAAATAATTTTATGTGTGATTTAGAGACTCTACTAATAGGGAAATAAACATAATATAAACTTAAGAGCAACACATGTTTTAAAACTTTCGCAGCACTCATGAGTAATACTGCCGCTGGCCAAAATCGAGACAAATGACTGATTTTGAAATCAATTTCGTAGTATAATTGTATTTTATTTTGAAGAATTTCCATATTTGGAAATATAGAATGGGTTTACTTACTTAACACAAATTTTGTGTTAAGTAATCTGAAATCAAAGAAACAGATAGTTAAACGTTACTTCGAAATGCTATATCACAGTTGCTAACATAACATGTATGGAATACAAACACTTTAGTCATTTTTGTAAATATTTCTTATTATAACAAATAATTGAAAAATTTTGCTATTTTTTAATGCTAAAAATTCTCTTTACAAATGTGGTTAGCTATTTTCCTACATATTGGTATGCTGTATCGATATAGAGCATTTCGAAGAATTAATAATAAGTTTAAATTGATTTATACAAATGTAAATTTGAATTATTTTCACTGTTCATACTTTATAATTAAAAAAATTATTTAACTTCTGAATTTTTTTTTATCCTTTGTAATTTTATTTTAAAATTACAAAAGTGTAAGATGTAAGATTTTTGGGCCCTAAAATCTGTAGGCCCTGGGCAGTTGCCCCGTTTCCCCTGCCGGTAATATGGCACTGGTAATAAAAAACCCATCCCCGTTAAAACACATCTTTTACGAACTTTCAACAAATTTGAGGACGCTAGACAATTAATGTCCATTCTCTTTCACAGAAGGCGCCATCACCGCACTTTGCAAGTGAAAATCCAGCTTAAGCCAACCTTGCATATCCAAGGCAAATCTCAAGCTTGATTTAAGATTATGTGCTGTCTGGGTTCTTGGCTGATTATTATGTGTGAAATGGATTTTACACGAGTGCAACCTCACGCAGTTCATCGAACTCTGGGAAATATCTTTGAATTTCAGATTCAAAGTTGCTACTAATTACCCCCTTTAAATTAATTGCAATTCCTATTTCCGATTCTTCTGTTTTAATGTAGGTTCTCAAGCATTAGTTAACACAGCTACATTCAACGATGTCAGTTTTTGTAGCTTTGATACAAAAGCGCTGACGAAAATAAGGAATTTTTCTTTCCAAAGGAAAAGGGAGAAATGGTGTCTCATGCCAAAGAAACATGAAATTAGTTTACTATTAATTTCCTACAAAAGCGGTCTGCGGCGACCCCCGGAAAAAGGCATGACGACCCACTTGGGGGTCGCGACCCCCCGGTTGGGAACCACTTTTTTAAGGCAAAGCTAGTGAAAAATAGTGATGAAAAGAAGCGTTTCCAAAAATTAGCGATCTTTTTTAAAACGTATATCTTGAAAGCTTTTGCATGCAAAAAAAAAAAAAAAAAAATCTAATAATCTTGTGGGAAATTTCATCAGTTTTCATTTTGTAATTGCACTTTTTTTGCGAAGACGCACGGTTTTTGAGATAAAAGTGAAAATCCAAAACAGGCACCTTTTTTTTGGGGGGGGGCGGGAATCGGCACCCCAAGAGGGGAAGACTTTTCTGTTTCATACAAGTACATCTCGAATTAATGTTTTCCCCAAGTTTCAAAACTTTATAATTTTTTTCCTACATTTTGTCGTTCTTTGGTGCGCAATGTAGTTTTCATTCGAATTTACTAAATGAATTGAAAATTTTAAGTTGCAATAACTTTTGATCGTTTAAAGATGAAGTTAACCCATTTATGCCTAGTGTCCCTTTTTTGGGACGGCATTTTCGCTATTAGTCGAAAACATTATTTATTTTTCCTAGCCTTTGTTCAAAGTATTTAGCCTCAACTCTACAAAATATTTTAACATGACCAAGTAGGATGTTGATATTTCGATTTTTATGCATAATGATTTTAAAAGAAATCATCCCTTGTTCAAGAAGTTGACACCAGAAATTTATCTATTATTTCTGCTATCAGTAAAAATCGAAGAAAGTCGCAAAAATATCCAGGCACAAATGGGTTAAAAATGATAATTTCTTTTAAAGGTAATTGAATACTCTACAACTTTGCTTTGAAAAAAATTCTGATAAATTGAGGATTGAAGAGCTATAAGACAAAATTGGTTATAAATTGGGATAAAAAGAAGCGTTTTCTAAACATTTGCGCCATTTTTAAAACATATCTCGAAAGCTATTAATGCATATAAAAAGAAATAACCAAATACAATCTTGTAGGAAATTTTATCAGCTTTCATTTTGTAACTGACCCCCTTTTTTTTTTTTTTTTTTTGCTAAGATGCATAGTTATTGAGATAAAAACAAAAATCCAAAAACGGGGGTCTTTTGAGGGGCAAAAGGTAGGACGGGGCACCTCAAGAAGGGGGAACTTTCCTATTTCATATAACTACATACCCTATTAGTGTTTTCCCCAAGTTTCAGCGACATTTCGAAAATTAAAGGGTACGGAAATTATGTTGGAAATTTTTCGCCGTACCTAGTCGTACCCATCGCGGCACGATTTTGGAACTACACATACAATATGCGAAAAGATTTTGAAGAATACACAACACTTCGAAAAATTCAGATTTAATACAGTTAAGCAAAATGCTTTTTTTGTGTTTTATTTAAAAAGAATATAACAAGCCCCCCCCCCCGTCCCTTGTGCTTTATGCAGTACAACAACTTGTTATTGCATAAACACATACTCAAGAAAATAATACAGAAATAATGCAACTAGTTACACTACTATGCAATTTATCTTATTATGCGATTAGCTTCATTAGTATGTTTCATAGAACGAACTCCACTTGTTTTTGTTGGGGAAGGGAGGGAAAAGAACGAATTGCTTTGAATGACAATAATGAAAGAATTCAGAGTATCATTTCTCACTTTACTAGATAACACTTTATGAAAGATATACCCCCCATACAATTTGCAAAATATGGCGTTATAAAGAATTTCTTGTAACTGACACATGTGTACTTCATGCCTAGTGAGAACTGGAATGACGATCAGGATTTCCACAACTCCTAGTACAGCACATATAAAAGGCGCACAAGAAATCAGGTTCTGCGTGTGTAAATAAAAATCTAATAAATAGGGATGCTTAAATTCCAGTGTAGGGAGAAAAAATAAAAATACAAAAAGAACGCAGGGAACTGCGTGAAAACAAAAAAATAATCAATCAAAAAGTGTAATGATTTGTAAGTATACAGTTCCAGATTAAAAAATAAATAGAAAATAAACAAAGGAGTAATAATAACAATAATGTTAATTTCAGCGCTTTTTTAATAAACGGATTGTTCAAATTTTTTTTTTTTTTTTTTTTTTTTTTTTTTGTATTCTTCCAAAGTCCAGAACTAGTCATTCAGTAACAAATTATAGCAGTTTCGAATATTTTAAATACCATCTCTCACCTAACAGGCAAATAAAGAGTCTAAGACTAGACAGATTTAACATGCACATTCTCTGTAATATGTAATCACATTCAGTCTGATTTGTAATCAGCTATGGCTTATTATTACTGGTTTTCTTTTTAAGTGCAAGAGTTTATTCTGATTCATGGTAATTTATCTTCTTAACTCTTTGGTTTTAAATAATAATTCTTAGAATGAATAGCTTGCTGAAGTAATGATTTTTTTTTCGTTATGTTAATGATGTAATTAACCTTATGAAAAAAATTAATAATGTTCGTAATGCAATTAAGAAGATGCTTATTCAACTGGTTTACTTCAATACATTTCTTTTTAAAATAATTAAAATGTCGATTAGTCTAGCCGAATTTTAAAATTTCACGTTGCTCATTTTCAATAGCTACAGAGAAATACTATACAAGTTTTTAAAATTAGGTTTTCATAACGTAAACATTCACGCTAAAGAAATATTTATTAAAAATAATTCGTGCCACCTAAACTTTTCAAACATAGTAAATTTCTACAGGGTGTCCCGAAAAGGTGGTAATGGGCTTTAATTCTTTATCTATGAGAGATACGTGGGCAACGAGAGGATGTTTTTCTTAACAGAGTATTATTTCCCACCTTATTTTGAACATTTTTCCAATTTACACCAGTGGCGCAGACAAGGGGGGGGGTCCAGGGGGTCTGGAACCCCCCCCCCCCATCGGCTTTGATTTTTTTCTTTTTCGATTGATTATTAACCTATATCTATCTATATAAATAAAACAGAGTGTAAACTGTCCGTTTGTCTGTCTGTCTGTCTGTGTCTCGCGTAGCTCCGAAACGGGATCGTAGACCTACCAAATTTTGTACGGAAATTCTCCAAGACGGGTCTCGACACACCTCGAAGCGATTTTTTCGAAATTCGAATTAGAAAATGTTTTATTTTATGTTTTGTCCGATTTTTAGCGATTTTTCTTGCGTAATACATAATAACGCCGTTAATTGCACTCGCAAGAAAACGATAGTTACATCATCGTATAGAGGAGAAAATTTTCTTTTATAAACTGTTTGTTCGGACTGTGTAACATAATTTGCAGATTTTTGGGAATTTTTCAAATAAAATTAAATTTGACGCTGACTTTCGTAAAATATTTTTAAAACTGCTGCATCTTGAATTATATCTGTCATAACTTTTTTATATTTCGGCAAAAGACGGAGCACACAATTAACCCACTTTTAAAAGAAGAACGGAGGAAAAATATAAATTAGGAGATTTTTTTCGAATTTTTAAGTAAAGAAGGATTTTCATTTCAGTAACACCTGCTTATAATTTTCGGTTTGATATCTTGTGGTTTGGTTGTCATGGATACAATAACAATGATTAAAATTGCCAGTTGAAAAAAATAAATAAAAACGGGTCCCGCGAGCAGACGATTTCTTTGCTTGGCTTAATTTCCTTTTATAAATACTGGATTTATTTGTGAGAAGAAAAAATAAACTGCATAATATAGAAAAACAATTTAAAGCCTTTATAAATAGCGCAATCTAATCTCTTTTCTTTTTGTAAAGGGTTGCAAGAGAGGGTGACGTATTTTTAAAATAAAAAAAATGTCCATTTCATGTAGTGTCTGAGGTATTTAACGCTAAAACGTGAACCTAAAAGACAGCATGTCTGAGGAAATAAGACATTTTGAAAGTGAGAAGCTCACTGCAAACGGTCCATTTTCACTTTTTTGATACCGAATGACGCTGATATAGGTTTTTTTTTTTTTTTTTTTTTTTTTTTTTTGTGTGTGTGTGTGTGTGTGTGTGTGTCATTATATTGCAATGATCTCAGGTTATTACATATATGACGCAAATTTTAAGTCAAGAGTGAAATAATTTTGCTTTTTCTAGATTCCACATCACTGGAATTAATTCGTATTACACATGTGAGGAAATTTTTCGTTTCCTACCGTGCGAAGAACGGGCACGCAGCTAGTAGTAAATAAAATGATTCCAAAAAAAGGTAGCAATAGTTTCAGTTCTAATAAATAAAAAAAAGAAATTTTTTTCTCGTTTTCTTCAATTTTTCAAAAACGAACTGAAAGCGAACATAAAACACCATCTTGTTCTCAAAACTGTACAACTATTATTTTACTTCCTATTGTATTGTGTAGTGTATTCTTAGGGAACTGGATGGGACGAGTTTGGATGAATTCCATCTAATGAAAACGAGTTCTTTCATCACTGATTTTTGTCAATCTGGAACATCCCTAAAAGTTGGACCCCCCCCCCCCCCAGCCAAAAATCCTGTGTGCGCGCCTGATTTACACTACCCAGTTATCTCTAATAAGTAAGGAATTAAATCCCATTACCAACTTTTTGGGACACCCTGTATACAGAAACTGTCGAGGCGCGTCCTGTAAAAAGTAATTTACTTAGAGCGTTAAAGACTGTTCAATTTAAGCAAAAAAATTAAACAGTAACGGTTCGTTTTTTAACCATGGGCATCAGCAGCATAGAGCGTGGAGGCACTTGCTCCTCCCTGAATTTTTATATAGTAATTTTTATTTTTATATTTGTATTATGCTGGATTTTTATTCTTAATTTAATTATTTCCCTGCTTTTCTCTTCTTTCCAATATGGCAAACATAATCTATATTGCACTGAATCTGTAAGCCTTTCTATGAGAAAAACTGAAACTCCTACATCACTTCATTAATGTATAGAGGTCTTTTGTATATTTATTTAGATTTAATCTCCTGACGTTTTTATTCGGCACCATAAAGTAACTTTATAATTAATTCCATATGCGTAAGGTCGATATATAATTAAGAAAACACTAGGTTAGTGTTTTTTAGGCACCCTCTATATTATGGATTGGAAGTGATTTATGATTTTTATTTAATATAAAAAAATATTAAACTTCTTACTTTCAGTGTAAATTATCATGAAAATTATGTTTGTTTTGTGGTTAACCCTTTGAGGCGCAACCCTTTCCCAATGCTGAAAACAGGACAGCCGTTGCCATCGCTCGACTTAACCACCAGCAAGATGGCGGACGGTCGAAACGTTCATCGCGTGCCACAGATCTAGAGACCCTTTTTTTTGGCGCAGCTGGCTGTGCGGCACAGCCAGCTGCGTCAAAAAGGGGTCTCTAGATCTGTGGCACGCGATGAACGTTTCGACCGTCCGCCATCTTGCTGGTAGTTAAGTCGAGCGACGGCAACGGCTGTCCTGTTTTCAGCACTAGGCAATCTATCCAGCTGTTCTCGCATCCTTCCATTTTTCAGCAGATGTCAGTGCTGTTAAAAATAATCGTGATACCTTTTTTGCGGGAAATGTCGTGCTAAAAAGTAAAGGATTCTCTTGGAGCTATGTCACCCGCAACTATTTTTATAGAAATCATAAATCTATTCTTCGTGACTGGCAACAGTCAAAACGTCAGAGTTTGGTGTTCCCAAAGCGGGAACACTGCGCGTTAAAGGGTTAAGACAGATCTACACGGAGGCTGTCTGCTTAAATAAGGTATGCCTTGGACAGAGGACTTTTTGAGGGGTTCTGAAGCGTCTGGTGAAAACATTTTCTTCGGTAGGTCAGAAATCTAGAGCTAGACACTTCAGCCGTTTACCAAATTGTCATGAAATTCGTAAAGAGTATTTATACCATAATGTAAAATGTCAAAAAACATTTTTTAAAGCTTTATAAGATAAATTTATATCCTCTAAACTGTTACTCTTCACAAAACTTATTAAACTTTAAAATTAAAACCTTTCTGAAATACGCAAGAATGACGATATCTAACAAAATTAGATGGATAAATTATCGAATATTGCGCGACTTTTACACGAGTATGAAGAAAATAGAGCAAGAAAAAAAAAAAAAAAAAAAAAAAAGTTTCATAACGATTTTTATAACTTGATGTAACTGTGAGAATTACTCAATTAAGAAAAGGGAAAATGTTAATCACTTTTGTTCACCAAATAAAACTTTTTGCATAAAATAGTTTGTATTTCATTAAAAAAATATTTTAAGGAAACCCTAATATTTAGAAAGAATTTAAAATCAGTACAACAGATTGGGAATGCGGAGAATTGTTTAAATCAAGCGGTTAAAAAATAACCTTGTATACATTAAGCAACCCTGACAGTGAACTTTAAAAAAATATTTTGTCAAGACACAGACTGGAGTTCCTTTTCGTTTTTTAAATGGAATGGTTAAAATGACCTATCAGACAAATGTTAAAAATAAAATTTTGGTAGAAAAACAATAGATTTCTGAAGAAGGTTATCTCCTCTCCCAGACCTACTGAACTGCATTAAAATGTACTCCTTTACTCCAAAACCAAAGGAATTTAGGCATAAGATCCAATTAAATACCTTCCTCATGTGTATTAGAAAACAAAGAATGCTTAAGTCCCTCTAACCCCCCCCCCCCTCAAAAAAAAAGTCCATTCAATACTATGCGTTTTTTCCGGGTGCGCTTTTTTCCGTGATTCGTTGTATGTTACACAAGTAAACACGGTAATACCAGTAATTTTCCAGCATTAGAGAGTGCAATATTATATAGTAAACTTCCTCACATAATACTAGTACCTACACTTTCCCTATGAAAAAATTAGCAAAAAAAGAAGCGCGACTTTTACACGAGTAGACACGGTGCATAATTCATTTATTCAGATGTTAAATGGAAAACCTTCTTGAATCAATTTCCTATGGACTGAATTTGTACACAGGTCACGCCTCTTAAAATAATACGTTAAATAATAATTCATATTTACATCTACTCATCTTTAATATCTGAATTCGTACAAAGGTCACGCCTCTTAAAATAATACGTTAAATAATAATTCATATTTACATCTTCTCATCTTTAATATTATATTTAAATTCCTTTATTCAAATATTTAAAAAAAAAATCCTCTTTAAACTTCGAATTCGTAAAAGGTACATGCGCCTTAAATGATCTGTTCTTAAACGAAAACCTCGAAATCACAAAGAACAGCCCAGAAGAATCATCATCCCCTGTCTTCACTCCATCCGCACAAACGAAAACCAAAACCTCGACCTCGAACAAATTTCACCCAGAAGAATAATCCCCAGTCTTTACTCCATTCACGCACACCGGGAAAATCATCTTTTCTTTCTCCCTTTCTGAATACAGTAAACCTTAATCCAATCCAGATAGCGCCACAAACATTGCCAAGCAGCAGGTGCTTACGCGCATCCTCATGCGCATAGCATTGGCAGTGCTTGGCATGCTTGTTTCGCGCCGCAGGGCGGCTGCCGTACCTGAGCCGAGTGTTTTTATCCCTTATGTTTTATAGTCACTCTTTTAATAATATTTCTATTTCTTTTTGTTTTTGGTTCGTAACTATTCGATGTGTCGCGTAGATCTGTGACAAGATCAGTTCAAATTAACTAATAACATCCTTCGGGTTGTGTCTAGCGTGGCTAGGACCTTCCGCACTTGCTTCTTGTCGTGATGGCCTGAGTTCGATTCCCGCTGCTGCTCTTTTTAGGGCTTTGCTTTACTGTCGGTTTTGTTTTATTTCAGTTAAAAAAATAATAACAGGTTATTCTATACTTTACTTATTTTTTTCTTTAATTTATTTTGCGATAATTAATAATAAAAAATAGTTATGACTTTGAATTTAAAAATATTTAATTTAAGTATTTTTTGCAAAGCTTCTTCCTAACTTTTTCTTTAAATATTTCATGTGATATTCTGATGATCTCTAGCATTTTGACATCTATTTCTAATTAAAATTAAGTCTTTATTCTTGTAATATTATTGACTGTATTTGAAAAATTCAATATATATATATAATTAATATTTCAATGAATTTTTTTTTCTCTTCAGAAAGCTCACATAATTAATTAATAATAGTTATTACTTAGTATTCAAAGGGAAAAAAATAGTAGTTTTACATACTAACTGGTTTTAATGATAATTCTTTTACTCTTCATGTATAAATAAAATTTATTGTAATTAGTGAATTTTAATTTTAAGACCGATATTTTTTCCAAATCATAGGTTTTCTCATTTTTATTTTGTGTTTCTTTAAATACCAGATTAAAAATTTTGTTCAATACTTTTCAAATAGAAATTTGATTAATAAATCTAAATTTATTCGTGCACTATCTTTTGTATTAGACATTTAAAGGCCGGAGATGGCATCAAAAACAAGATGTTGTGCCCACCCGAGCCGAGTTGATAAGATACTGAAGATGGTAGATAACTGAAGTATAAAAGTCCAGGGTTGCGAGAACACGAGACAATGCGAGAATTCTCGCGTCTCGCGTCCATCCCTATTTGTCACTGAGATACGAGGCGAGACACAGCCCTGTTTCTAAGAAATAGAAAATAAAAAAGAAATGATACAAGGTTGTTTGCTAACTGAAAGTCTGCCAATAACTTTGCATCAGTAGCAATCAGTTGCGTGAATCTGAATTTACTTATAGGCAAGCAATACATTTTTTTTCTTAAAAATTCAGTTGGCTAAAGGATTTTGCCCTTAAATTATCTAAAACGCAGTATTCGTTTATCTTATGGCTACTATATGGCAGTAGCATTACTACCAGAAGCATAGGGCAATGTGCTTACATGAGAGAAAAAAATGGTGTTATACTGTAATAAATGAGTTTATAAAACATATATGTATTTGATGTATTTGATGATTATAAACGATATTTTGATTATTAAACTCAAAACAGAGTAACATACTATCGAAATAATAACCTCTTTGGGGAAAATCAATTTTGGTAATAACAACGATAACAATAGTTATCTCAAAAGCAAGTCGGAACATTGCTTCTTTTGAGCATTTGGCGAAGTGTTTTGGCATAGCTGCCAACTCTTCCGGTTTTTCCGGAAGATTTTTCACCACTATCTTCAAACAGTTTTATTTTACAAGAAAATTTTGGACTTATTTTAAGATTAAATTTGTAAGTAAAAATTAGTGGTGGAAAATCTTCCGGAAAAACCGGAAGAGTTGGCAGCTATGGTTTTGGCTAGTGAAAAGCACTTTTTTATCACATCACAGTGGTTATGGATTTTGTGTGGAGAGTTTGCTTAGATTTAGTGATTAAAATATTTTTCAAAGTAAAAGAACTCGTAAAAGCAATTTGGGAATCGCTTTCCTTGGCATACTGAGGCTTTTTACAGAAGTCTTTTGGCGACATTTAGTCGCCAAAAGACTTCTGTAAAAAGCCATTATTTATCACAGTTGTTATGGCTTGCATCAGACGATTTAGCTTTCTTTTGGTGAGTAATTTTTTTTTCAAAGAATATATTTTTTTAATTTTCTAATATTGTATAAAATAAATGCTTATTTTAAAATATGAATTATGATTAGGCAAGCAATGCTTACATTGCTCATATGAACAGTACTCCACTGGTACCAATAACTGTTAAATTTCTAATGAAAAAGGCTGGTATAAAGCTGTATTACTAATGAAAACACACAAAAAATATTTCATTTAAATTCTTTTGCGAACTTTAACAGTTAATGGCATTGGTGCCAGTAGAATTTAATAAATTTATCATAGTTATAGATATTTATAAAAAAAATCAAAGTGGAAAGAAAATTAAAAAATATACACTTTTTTGAATGAAAAGTGCAATAGTATACTTATTAAATAATGGAAAAAAAGAAAATTCTAAAAAATGAGGCGAACTTTTAACTATCCATTTTTTAAAATATGATGCACTTGATATTATGTTTCTCATTCCATCGAAACAGAAATGAACTTTGCATTAAAATTATCTTCAACATCGAAAGTTATTTAGTTCAGCATTTTTATTTAATTACAAAAGGACCAAAAAATGCATTGTAAAAAAGTATCTTAACCATTATTAAATACGTTATTTTCTAAATATCTACAAACTGAAATTTTGGAGAAAATTTTCACCACCCATCTGTAACAATTACCTTAGTTAAACATTTTTCTGAAAAATAAATCATCTTATTTCTTTCGATATCGTGACACGGAACACCTGTGTGGAAACAATTATTTTTTCGGATAACATCATGACATTAGTTTTAACTTTTTTCTTTTCGATGGCAATGATTATAGCATGATCAATAGTGCTGTAACAGTGGTATCTACGCAACGGATAAACCAAGACCTTGCAAGAAAACTTGGCTTTAATTAAAATACAAAATTTCACTTTTTATTTTCAGGAGGATCACGGTTACAAATGACAAAAAGAACGATTGAGAATTTGTCCGTGTAGGAAGTCACTATATATATATATATATATATATATATATATATATATATATATATATATATATATATATATATATATATATATATATATATATATATATATATATAATATATATATATTCCTTTAAATATCCCCTACCCTTTGGTAGGAAACTATTTAACTATAACTCCTTTTCAAAAACATATAACCCTTCTGATACACCACCCTGTATATGCAATGATAATCACTATAGGAACTTCATTAATAGGGATTATGGACACATCATTACTGGAGATCTAGCTATCGTAAAAGATATTAGGCTAAAAAAACTCATGCAGAAGGGCTCTAAACACCGTATTCCTTCAAAACACTCTCTTAGTGGCATTGTAACACAATTCACATATGATTTAGATTTTTACATATATAATACTGCCTTAAAATACAGCACTCCTATTGAAGCCTTCACTACCTGGAAAGTAAAAGTACTTTCATTCTTTAAGCAAAATATTGCTAAATATGTAAAATATAGTTCTCCTGTCAATAGTCAATTTCATACTCAAATAGACTTTATAAAACAGTATTTCATAATTACTTATGTAGATAAATCATCCAATAACTATGCCTTTATTTGTAAACAGTTATATCATAGCTTGTTAGCCTCTACAATGGTAAATAACAGTATCTATTCCTCTACTAATTTGTCTACTGTAGTTTGTAACAAAAAAATTCTGGCTTTTTATAAACTTCTCAACCTACAACATAATAATCTACACTATCCTTATATTGTACTAATCCCTAAATTTCATAAATCGCCTTTAAAGTTTCGAACTGTTACAATAGAATGTAATACATATAGCAATGTAGCAAGTAAACTTCTATTAAAGATACTGTCTGTTATGCATGAGTATTATATAAAACGTAATGATTATTCTATCTCTATAGGAAATAGTTATGATCTACGCAATACAATATGTACTATTAGTAATATTACCTCTTTATATACCTATGATTTTAAAGATCTATTCAACAATATTCCTCTTGACGACCTTTACAATATAATTAATGAATTATTTGAAACTTGTGTTAACAATATTCAGCTCCCTTCCCATGTTGATGTAACATATTTCAGTTGTCTATCTAAATTTATTATCTATAATAATTTTATTCTACATAACAATAAAATATATCTACAAAATCATGGTATACCACAAGGTGGTTCAGCATCTAGCTACCTTGCAGATCTTTACTTATATTACTATGAAAAAGAATATACTAATACACACATCATTCTTAAACGATATATAGATGATATCTTACTTGTAAACACTACTAATAATAATAACATTATCTTCCCCATAAAATATCCATCTGCTCTGGAATTAATTAAAAATGATATGCTTAACAATTCTGTTAGTTTTCTAGATCTAAGTATCTCCATCACTCCTAGAAATAGCCTTAGTTTCAATATATATGATAAGCGTAAAGATTTTAGCTTTAAAGTAAATAGCTTTACTCATTTTTCCTCCTGCTTACATAAATCTGTATTTCGCAATATCATCTATAATCACTGCTGTAGAATCAAGTTTCTATGTTCTGATGATTTCAAAGTCTCCAATTTTAAATCTCTATTTCTGTCAGCTAGACAATACAACTATCCCACTAAGTTCCTAAAATCCATTATATACAATTCTTGAAAATGATGTGTCTAATGTCTTTGTTAATTTACTGGAGGTTGGGTGGGGTTTTGGTTTTAAGGTTGTAATTGGATGGTTGGGTTGGGCGGAGGAAGTTTTTCTCTTATATAAAAAAAAAAAAAAAGTAATATGTTTAAAAACAATTTGGATGTGTTTATGCATGCATATATATATCTGGAGGAATTTAAAAAAAAAAAAAAAAAAAAAAAAAAAAAAAAAAAAAAACGGGGTTCCTATAATGTGATTATTCTGTTCTAAACATTATTTTTTTCTTATTTACTAGATTAATCTTCTGTCATACAATAACTTATTATACATACTTAGTCAATAATAATAATCATTATATTTTTTAAACAATATGTTATATTTAATTTTGCTATAATATTTATTTTATTCAATCTTTTAAATTTATTATTATTCAATATATATTTATTATATTAATATACCTGGATATTCTTAAAATTTAATAATATTACCTATTAGTATTTGGCAACTCCTAAACTTTCTTCTTTCCACTTTTACACATTTATTTAGTGGCAGCACCGTTTTTCACTTTTTACAATTCTTAGCATTGGCAACACATATCAACTGTTCAAAATAAATTTCCATGTGCTCAAGGTATGGTATGTAAAATTATCTTTCTAATTTTTGTTATCTTTTTGATTTCTTCTTTCCTTTATATAGTTGGGTAGGGCCCAGATGTGTGGAGTTAATATCTCTTCTGATATGCCACACAACCGAAACCCTACTATTTGGTTTACTGTAAATTATAATCCACTGTTTGTGGTCCCTGAAGATGGTGACAGTGGTTATAATTTCCGTTCCATTATACTATCACAATAATTCTTGCACTTTATTTGGATTCAAAATCTGGTTTCTAATTCTTGATAATAGCTGTTACTTTTATGCGAGATATGTCTTATTTGTAGTATGTTTTGTGTTTTACTTGTTAGTTATATATATATATATATATATATATATATATGTATGTATGTATGTATGTATATATGTATATGTATATATGTATATACAGTGGTGGCCAAAAGTGTGGACATTTTTGAAAGTTTTGCAACTTTGTTTTGCAACAAGTTTTGCAACATGTTTTTCAACTTTGTGTGCTTGTAGAATATATTAATTTTCACTTAAATACAAATGTTTATATATCAAAATGAAGGTAATTTAATGTAGAATTTAATAACAAAAACAGTATTACAATATCTGTATCACAAAAAAAGTTATGCAACTAATAGTAAGATCTATCTTAGATTTGCATTTTTTAAAAGTGATACTTACACAATCAATACTTAGTAGGACAGGGGCGTAGCCAGAAATTTTTCATGGGGGGGGTTACGACTACTGCAACTCATATATATGTATACATATGTGTGATAATGTAGTGAAGAATATACATTTTGTATGGCAAAAAATTACTCATGGGGGGGTTATGACCCCCCTAACCCCTCCCCCCTTGGCTACGCCCCTGTAGTAGGATAACCCTTATTTTTTAAGACAGCTTCACAACGTTTTTTCATCGAGTAAACGAGTGTTTGTAGTACATCTTTCGTAATCACATGGTTCCAAGAATCAATTATAGATTCAATAAGCTGTCTTTTATTGGATGGACGTTTTTTTCGTACAAGAATTTTCAAACGTCGCCACAAATTTTCAATTGGATTGAGATTAGGGCTGTTTCCAGGCCATGGTAATATATCTATGCCTTCATTTTGAAACCATGCTTTGCATACTTTTGCTGTGTGGCATGGAGCTGAATCCTACTGAAAAATAAATGGTGCTTTGTTGCGGAAGAGATCCCTGATGGAAGATATCAATTTTGGTTCCAGGACAGTTTTGATGTATTTTTTTGCCATTCAGGATGCCATCAATCACTTGAATTCGGCCCACACCATCTGCAGACATACATGCCCAAATCATGACATTTGTTAGGTTTTTTGTAGTTGCTTCAATGCTATCAGGATGAAGTGCTTCACCTACTCTACGTCTCACGTATTTTGTACCATCACTACCAAAGAGCGATATTTTACTCTCATCGCTCCAGAATACTTGCTTCCATTGATTTTCTGACCATTTAATGTATTCTTTTGCCTACTTAACTCGTTTTTCACGTTGCTTTTGACTTAAATATGGTTTTTTCCTTGGAATTCTCACGGTAAAAAAAATTCGGAAACGTTACCCCAAAAAATGGGGCAGCTCCTGTAGTTCACAATTGCAGAAACGTTTCCGAACCATGCGGGTAAAGTATTTAGAAACGTTTCTGCATATGTCGGAAAAATATTTACATATTTTTCTGCTTTTTAAGGTAAGGTTTCTGGAAAAGATGGGTAACGTTTCTGTATATTTTGAGTAACCTTTCCGTGTGTTTCACAAAGGTTTCCGAATTAACGAATAACCTTTCTGAGTTTTTCAGAAAAAGTAACATGCATTAGATGAAGCGTTTCGAGTAACATAAACTAGATGGCAGCACGAAACTCTAACGGAAGGAGCGCGCAGGACCAGCGATCAGAATCGAACAGAATCCCTGGACGGACGGCTCCATAGGTCAGCACCTTACCTCGACGCTATGATTTTCTTGCCGGAATTTGCTTTAAAAGTAAACTGACTGCTGTTGTGGTATGGCTTGTTTTGGAAACTTACAATGTTTTTGAAGTATTTTATAAACGGAGAGAAAATACCATAATTAATAAATATAAATTAAAAATCTTAAATCTTTTTTTTCCACATAAATTATTTGCAGGAGATAATGTGCTGTTTTATTTAAGTATTCATCCGTTTTATTTAAGTATTCATCCGGCGACATCACCTAGTGACTGGTCACAAATAAACTTCGCAGTGACCACACAGTGGAGTTACATCACTCACAAGTTACCAGACCCTTATTATCGCATGGGCAAATCGGGACTTTGCCCAGGGCCCCCAGTTTCAAATGTTGTTCTGAAATATTCTTTTATATGTCAAAATATTATGAAAAAGAAAACAAATTTTATAGATGGGGACCCCCAAATTCATGAATGCCGGGGCCCCTGTTGGTCATAATCGGGCCCTGCAAGTTACAATGTGACAGTCCTGTGACAATTGTGACCCTCTGTGACTTCACAGCGTCTCTTTTGTGACCATCTATGCTATTAGGGAAGACGCGTTCACTCTTATCCCTCTGTATCTTGGCACTTGGCGCATGCGCGCGAAGCCCCAAATAAAGATTTCCTTTCCCCGTAAATATTTTACCCCGAAATATGAGTTATGTTTCCGAAATCGTGAGTTCGAGCAGAGCATCGGTATGTTACGCTATACTTTCGGAAACCTTTCCGCTATAAGTATGTAACGTTTCTGAATTTTTTTACTGTGTAGCTTGTAGTCCAAATCCTGATAACCTTCTTCTTATTGTTCTTGAATTTACTGGAATACCCGCTGCATTCATTTCACATCTAATGGAATCTGATGAAATTTTTCTATCTTGAAGGCATAGCCGTTTAATTTTTCTATTGGCAGTAGCACTTGTGCATTTTTTTTTGGGCCTGATTTGACCTTATTTTCCACTATTTTCGTTTTTTCATAACGTAAACAGAACTTTCGTACACCAGAACAAGTCACTGAACCACCAACTTGTCTTGCAATTTCAGCATAAGACAGGCCATTTTCTCTCAATATGACAATTCGGCTTCTTTTTGTAGATGTCCAATCAGTTCTTGTTTGTGACATTGTTTAAAATTAGTTTAATTAAAAACAAGGACTTCAAATATTCAAAAACAGCAATACTCTATTTAATTGTACTCGTATGCAATGCATCATTCCGCAAAATACACTGCTGGCCATCGTAAATGCAACACCCTGAAGGAAGCATGCAAATAATATGAAATTTACAACATGCATTAGCTGAGGTGAGATATGCAAATGATTAGAATTTCAGCGCAGACGCACATCAAGCGCACCTGTGGCGCCACCTCAAAGCGCTATTTAAGGCTTGGAGATTTCGACGGTTTCAAGTACAGCAATTGTGTTTTTCTTGCTTTTTTTTTCAAAAAAACGATAAATTATGCCTCGTAGGAAACAACGATCATCTTTTGATCAAGTATCCGAGTTTGACAGAGGAAGGATAGTGGCATACCGAGATTGTGGGTTATCTTTCAGGGAAATCGGTCGTCGTATTGGACGAAACCAAACAACTGTGATGCGGATATGTGATCGTTGGGTGCAGGAGGGTACGACGGACAGACGTGATCGACCTCAGTGCACCACGTCACGTGATGACAGGCAGATTGTACGCATGGCAGTGACGGACCGCTCAGTCACATCACGAACCATATCACAGCAGATTCAGTCTGTAACGCATCATCCAGTGTCTGCGCGTACCATTCGACGTCGTTTACAGCAGAATGGTCTGTCCGCAAGACGTCCGTTGCTTTGTCTACCTCTGACGCGGAACCACAGACGTCTCCGCCGCCAATGGTGCGATGAAAGAAGGATGTGGACGACAGAATGGAATGAAATTCTCTTTACTGACGAGTCACGCTTCTGTATGCAACACCACGACGGTCGGATTCGAGTCTGGAGACACCGTGGAGAGAGGATGCTGAACAGCTGCATTATGCACCGTCACACTGGTCCTGCACCGGGTATTATGGTATGGGGCGGTATCGGATATCTCTCTCGCACTCCTCTAGTACGCATTGCCGGTACTTTAACCAGCCAGCGCTACATCTCCGAGGTGTTGGAGCCAGTTGTCCTTTCTTACCTTCAGGGCTTGCCAACAGCCATATTTCAGCAGGATAATGCACGGCCACACGTGGCACGCATTGTCCAAGGGTTCTTCGTCAATCACCAGATTGAATTGCTTCCCTGGCCGGCGCGCTCTCCGGATCTTTCGCCGATAGAAAACATGTGGTCCATGGTTGCTCAACGACTGACCCAGAGTTCATCCCCAGCTGTCACACCAGATCAACTTTGGCAACGTGTGGAAGCTGCTTGGTCTGCTGTACCCCAAGAACACATTCAAAGTCTCTTTGAATCAATGCCGAGGCGTGTGGCAGCTGTGATCTCCAACAACGGCGGCTACTCTGGGTACTGATTTTGGCAGGAACCACGCTTCATAGAATGCTGTAAATTTAATCATTTGTTACTTGGTCAACATGTTATCTACACAATAAATTTTGTTGTGATATCTCTTGTTTTTCTTGGTGTTGCAATTTGGGTGGCCAGCAGTGTATTTCCACAATAACTCTTTTACCATCAAAATAACCTAAACTATAGTTACAGACATCATTTGATTGGTCCTCAAAACAGTGTTTGTGATTGGTCAGTACGCTTTTATTACAAAACACGTCATTATTCAAAACGATTTGTGTTTGTTTGTTCTACTAAAATGAGTATAACTTTTTTTGTAATTCAGAGTAATGAGTATAACTTTTTTTGTTTTTGTTATTAAATTCTAAATTAAATTACCTTCAATTTGATATATAAATACTTAGTGAAAATTAATATATTCTACAAGCACATAAAGTTGAAAAACATCAAACTTTCAAAAAATGTCTACACTTTTGGCCACCACTGTATATATATATATATATATATATGTGGTACCCTCGCTAGGGTGTCCAAAAATTAACCGACACAAGATAAAACTCTAGATTAGCGTTTAATCAAGAAAAAAGCTATTTACACTCAATATATATGCAAAAATTGTTACATGGAAAACGGACTTCATTCCAATAATTAACAAATTCGTTACTGCCTTCTTGCAGTTTCTAAAGGCTATTATGTAAAACGAAAGTGCCCAGCTGCCTTCGCGCCGCTGTCGTGGGCCGCGTCTCAGGTCGCTCTCTCAACCTTTTTTACGCTGGGCTCTCCGAGGTTCAAGGCACCGGCGAGTCAGCTCCTCCTGGCGGCGCTCGGGTAATCTACCCCCCCCCCACCCACACACACACATATATATATATATGAGACGTCAGATATTCCAATAAAGTTTCCAGAGTTAAGGCAGGTAAGACGGTTTATTGAACATTATCTTTAAGTTAAATTATAGAGTGAGAAGACCCAGACAGCACAGCAAACTTGCATCAAACTTGCAGCAAGCTTGATTTATCAAGTCAATAAGCTTGAATTAAGCTTGAAAATTTCAAGCGTGTAAGCTTAAAGCAAGCTTGAATCAAGTGTTCTAGTTTACACTTGCCCAGCTTGCATTAAGCTTGACATTTCAAGCTTAAAAAAATTTCTAAATACGGCGTCCGCGCCACATATACTTTATTTTTCCGCGCTTTTTCCCCCTCTGTGCTGAAATTTTAAGTTATTTTAATCTGTTCCATCAAACGTCGACGGCTGGGTTCGATCCCGTGAACTTTAGGCTGCAAGGAACGCGTGCTCACCGCTCGGACATTATTACCTCGGGCGGCTGTGACTAAAGTTTGAAGTGACTGTTGTCACGCCAGATCGATAAGTATGGGCGATGCTGATAAGTTTCTTTTATTTTTCCATGGGATGAATCAAAATTTAAATAATGTTATGTGTGATTTATAGACTCTACTAATAGGGAAATAAGCATAATACAAACTTAAAAGCAGGACACGTTTTAAAACTTTCAATATCGCAACACTCATCGTTGAGCAATACTGCTCGCCAAAATCGAGACAAAAGACTGATTTTGAAATCAATTTCGTAGTATAATTGTATTTTCTTTTGAAGAATTTCCATATTTGGAAATATAGAATGGGTTTACTTACTTAACACAAATTTTGTAAGACGGTTTATTGAACATTACCGTCAGATTACTTAGCACAAATTCAGACTACTTAACACAAATTTTGTGTTAAGTAATCTGAAATCAAAGAAACAGATAGTTAAACGTTACTTCGAAATGGTATATCACAGTTGCTAACATGTATGGTATACAAACACTTTAGTCATTTTTGTAAATATTTCTTAAAATAACAAATAATTGAAAAATTTTGCTATTTTTTAACGCTAAAAATTCTCTTTACAAATGTGGTTATTTTGCTACATATTGGTATGCTATATCGATATAGAGCATTTCGAAGAATTAAATATAAGTTTAAATTAATTTATACAAATATAAATTTGAATTATCTTCATTGTTCATACTTTATAATTAAAAAAATTATTTAACTTCTGATTTTTTTTTTTATCCTTTGTAATTTTATTTTAAAATTACAAAAGTGTACGATGTAAGATTTTTGGGCCCTAAAATCTGTAGGCCCTGGGCAGTTGCCCCGTTTGCCCTGCCCGTAATATGGCACTGGTAATAAAATAAAACACATCTTTTACGAACTTTCAGCAAATTTGAGGACGCTAGACAATTAATGTCCATTCTCTTTCACAGATGGTGCCATCACTGCGCACTTTGAAAGCACTTTTAAAGCTAAAATCCAGCTTAAGCCAAGCTTGCATTGCCAAGCCAAATGTCAAGCTTGATTTAAGCTTATGTGCTGTCTGGGGAGGGGAGGGGAGACGGGTATGAAAATCTGCCTGGACTAGTTAAGCAGTTCTAGTAGCAGAAGTCTCTCGATTTTCGAGGTGCGGGTTACGCTCATCATACCACGTAGTTTGCTAAGACATAACTCCGCCTCTATCTTATCTCTAATCGAATTACATACATTTGCTAACATGACCTGCATCCGGTGTTACAAAGGCGTGGGGACACGTGTACACTAAAAAGAACACAGAATCGAGGACTTGGTGTCTGACAATCAACTAAAGAAATAAAACATAGCTCCACCGCGTGCGTGGCGAGTATGACAGGAAAGCAAAACTTACAGTGAAAGTACCCGCTTGAACAATACCCAAACTAGTAAAACCCAAATTACCTTTTTATACATTATTGTTACAAATTTTCGGGGCAACCCGCTGTTCTGGGGCTTAAAATAGTTCAAAATTCGTATTCTACGCTTCAAATAGATAAATTTTGCTTTTTGTTGCATCAAAATCGGCCAACTAGAACCGGAGAAACTGAAGTTTTGGTTTCCCGTATGTTTTTCTATGGGGTATCTAGAAATCTCGAGAAATATTGGTCCTAGGGCCTCGTTCTCTTCACTTTTGGGGACTTATTTTTGGCGCTAAATTAGTCGATATTTCGCCAAAAGTCGCCAAGCTTGGTGACATTTTGGTCATTATGGTGCGGTTTGGTGCGATTTTCCCAATGGGGCCTGAAAGTTTGTTTTCCTGCATTAAAAACACATAAAAACCTAACATTTCTCTTCTATGACGTAGTCAAAATTCCCGCTTTATGTAGAATCCTCGAGAAATAGACTTTTCTGGAAGCTGCCTGCAGCTTCTGCCTCTCCTATAAGTACCGGCGTGTTTCTTCCGCCCCAGTTCAGTGTGAGCGAGCGCCCGTTTTGTGAACAGAGCTCTCTGAGAGAGTACGCTTGCTTTGTGAATTGATAGTGCTATAGAAGCTGTGTTTTGGCTTTCTTACCGAAGCTGTTTTTAAAGTGCTGTGTGCAAATTCTTCATTGCTGTGTCTTATCCCTTGTGGGGGGATTGTGTACGATATCCCTTGAATATTTTCACTGACTTTTTGCCTGTGAAAGTGACTTATTTTGTGTGAGAAATACAGCATTGTGAGAGCTTCAGATCTAAGCGGACTGTCAAAAACACATTGCTGTTTAATTGTGTTTGTGAATTTTGTACAGCTGATTGTTCTACGAAGTTCAAGAAGTAATAAAGTTGTGTTCCATCCTGACCAGTGGACTTTTTACTAGAACTTTCACACCAACTGGACTTTCGAACGACGAACCCCGGAAACAAGCAGAGTAGTTCTGCAACATTTGGTGTCAGATTCGGGATTCTAAAGAGAAACTATAATTCTCCAGTGAATAGTGTGGACAAGAAAAATGGCAGAGCTTAAAAAATTGATAGAGGAGATGAAAACTGATATGATAAAAGAGATGAAATCCGGACAAGCCGGTTTAGAGAAGAAAATTGAATCCGGACAAGCCGATTTAGAGAAAAAATTGAAGCCGGACAAGACGAGATAAAAGCTGCACGAGGCGATATGAAATCCAGATTGGACGAATTACAGATATCACACAATGAAGTGAAAACCGTATTGGAGGATTTAAGAGCCGCACACGACGATGTGAAGACCGGACTGAAAGAGTTAAGAGCCACACACGACGAGATGAAATCCGGACTGGAGCAGAAAATAGAAGTCGGGCTGGAAGAAATGAAATCCGGACTGGAAGAAAAAATACAGACAAATCAAGAAAATATGGAGAAGAGAATGTCGATACTAGAAGAAAGCCAAGCGAGAAACGTGAAAGAGTTGAGTGAAGAATTTGAGAATATAATTGAGGAAAAACTGGACCCTCTAGTGAAGCTGGGAAAATTACCTGAAAACATCAAGTCGTCGTCACTCCGCACAGCAGTGAAACTAACGACCTATGACGGAAAGACTCCCTGGGAAGCATGCAAGACCCAATTCTTGTCGCCAAAGCCAATGGTTGGAGCGAGTCCGAGAAAGAGGACCAACTGGCCGCTTCCCTAATAGGAGTATCACACTAAGATCCGTCCGACCAACTTTTCCTGCAGATCAACTCTCCGGTGGATTTTCTCTCGTCGTTGCCTTGACGACGACGATCTCCAACTTTTACCTTTCGGAACGAAAAAATCCGAGTCGGCCGAAATTGCGGCCATCAGAGTACTTCTTCCTGCTACGTCATAAGCAATGACGAGTAATAGCGACCACTTCTGTGTTCGAAGCTTGGAAGCTTGGCTCGATATCAGAATAGAATCGCAATCACGCACGTGCAAATAAAATTATGGCGGCATTCAAGTGGAGTTTGGATTTAGAAATGGATTTCATCGAAGAAACTAAAAAGTTCCCTTGCATATAAAATCCTCTACACCCTCAATACACAAAAAGAGTGTTCAAGAGACAGGGGCTGGAGGAAATAGCTCAAATTCTACGGCAAAGGTTTCCTGCCTTTGAAAACGCTATTACTCCAGGTAAGTTGAAAATTACATTGATTGAAGGGGGGGGGGCGAAATTTTGATTTTTGTAACTAAAATGATAGTTATAAGGTCTTTCTGGGAAATTTTCTACCTTTTTTCCTGCTTGGACACCCCCCCCCCCAACCAAAAAAAAATATAAAAAAAATTGGACCCCTTTCCGAAATGTTTTTCTAGATACGTGCTGATGAAAGGTGCCTTTTTTAAAAACAGTGCCCTTTTTATTGATTTACCGCCCAGCAGCCTTTTTGTTCTACACACAAAACGAAATCTGATTTAAGCTTTTATGAGCATATGCTCTTTAAAATTAAATTAACAGAACAAGGAATGTATTGTAACCTTCATGCCAAATCAGCGATGCGATGACTATTTGGCGTCGGAGACAGTTTGTTTACTTTTGCAACCCTTAAAGATAACCACGCCTTCAAGTCCGTCGGGAAAGTTGGTCCAGCTCGGAGTTGCTCGAAATTTCCCTTTAGTGAGATACCGGCATTAGCGGAGACGCAATTAACGTACAACAAACCATCGGAGCGACAAAGACAGGAGATTTTGACGCCCTTGCAAGTGCTTTGGAGATGAATTCGGTGAGAAGTGCCAGAAGGAATATAGTAGAATACAACTAAAGTCAAGGATTAAGAGACCTGGCGAGACCCTCGAAGAGCTGGCCTCGGACATAGATAGGCTGTGTCATCTAGCCTATATGCACCAACTCGATGACGTCCGAGAAGAAATGGACGTGCGTCATTTTATAGAAGCCGTCTGGGATCCAGAAACACAAAAGACACTCATGTTGGAGGATTATCAAGATTTGAAATCTGCTCTGGTGTTCGCAATGAAGTTGGATGCAGCTCAGCTGGCCGTAAGAAAAGAGCGGCATAATGTTCGAGCTGTGTCATTCCAGGAGCCTACGGATAGAGAAATGGAGAGATTAGTGAATAAATTAGAGACCCTTTAAAATCTGGTAGAACGACAAGAACAGTCAGAGCCAAAAAAGTGAAATGTTGGAGGTGCAACAGCGAGGGCATTTACGAAAATACTGTGACGCACAAAAGAACTCTCATCGTAAAGATCGCAGTTATCAATGCACCAGAGAAGTCCATGAAGGAAGACGGAAAAGAGACGACTTTCAGGAACAGAGGCTGAGAGATATTCAAAAGCCTCGTTTGAAAGTCTTGCAGATTTCCTCAGTGAATGGCGGCAGTAATGGACTATTTGTACTCGGATACGTAAATGTTTCTCCATGCCACATGGTTATTGCTACTGGAGCTAATGGAACCATCATAAGGACTGATCTGGCTAAGAAATTAAATTTGAAGACTATCTGGACTCCGCCCTCGCTGACCCTCCAGACTGTGACAGGTGACAAGATCGAAGTGGGCGGAAAAGCAACAGTAGAAATCACTTTTGGAAATGCCAGATATGACCATGTGATATATGTCGCCAATATTACGGACTCTTTTATTCTCGGATTGGACTTTTTAAAATCACACAAATTTAATTTGGACTTTAAACATGACGAGCTTCGTTCAGACTCAGAAGAAATAACTGCGTTCGATATTAAAAATGAAATTGTTTTACCTGTTCAGCAAATAACATCCCAGAACTGATTCAATAATTTCTGGAAGAGTAAAAGAAAGCAATAAATTCCGTTTTGGATTAATCGAACATCCAAACAATAGTGATTCCGTCAGAAGAGTATTTGTGGGAGCAACACTTGTGGACTTGTCAAGAACAGAAATTCCAGTTAGAGTAGCAAATGTGACGGACAAGTCAAAGGTGATAAAGAAAAATGAAGTGTTGGCGAAATGCACTCCTGTTACCTGCATTAATAAGAATATCAGACAAACAACAGCTAAATCTTCCGAGTGCCTGACGAAGGAATTATTAAAGGACGTGGCGTTAACGCCAGAACAGAGTAGCGCTGCGGAGAAAGTAATAGCTGAATTCGAAGACCTCTTCTCTCGTACTTCGGGTGACTTTGGTCATACGAAGTTAACACAACATAGGATAGATACAAGCAGCCATTCTCCCATCAAGCAACATCCTACGCGGCTGCCGTTTGCTAAGCAAGAAGAGGAGAGCAGACTTTTAGAGGAGATGCAGCGTGATGACGTCATCGAGCCATCGACTAGTTCCTGGGCCTCGCCAATTGTTTTGGTCCGGAATAAGGATGGTTCCGCCCGGTTCTGCGTTGACTATAGACGTATGAATGACATTACCAAGAAAGACAGCTACCCTCTTCCGAGTGAATGACATTACCAAGAAAGACAGCTACCCTCTTCCGAGGATAGACGACACTTTGGATACTTTGTCGGGAAATGAAAGGTTCTTCACTCTGGATCTGAAGAGTGGCTACTGGCAAGTGGAAATTCATCCCGATGACCGTGAAAAGACTCCATTCACCACGGGACAAGGATTATGGCAGTTTATTGTTATGCCTTTTTTGCTCTGCAACGCACCGGCTACATTCGAGCGTCTAATGAAGACAGTGTTGAGAGGACTTTCCTACGAAGCATGTCCCGTTTATCTGGACGATATCATCATCGTCGGAAAGACTTTCGAAGAGCATCTCGAGAACATCCGAAAGGTGCTGCAGAAATTAAAAGAGGCAAACTTGAAACTGAGTCCATCGAAGTGAAACTTGTTTCGTCGGGAAGTACGTTACCTCGGGCACATAATATCCGCCCACGGAGTCCGACCCGATCCCGAAAAGACGTCCGCAGTCCAGAACTGGGGTCGTCCTGAGAATATCCATGACTTAAGAAGTTTTCTCGGTCTGTGTACTTACTATCGAAAATTCGTGAAGGATTTTTCTTAAATTGCAAGACCACTTCACAAATTGACCGAGACTGGACAAAAATTTCTATGGACTGCAGAATGTGAGGATGCGCTCATCGAACTCAAGACGGCCCTAACATCTTCGCCGATCCTGTCGTATCCTCACCCTAACAAGTCATTTATCCTGGACACTGATGCGAATAAGGAGAGTGGCGGAGCAGTTTTGTCCCAGGAGATAGATGGCCAAGAACATGTCATTGTCTACTGGAGCAAATGCCTTTCAAAGGCAGAAAGTAAATATTGCTTTACAAGGAAGGAACTTCTGGCTATCGTCAAGGCCGTAGAACATTTCCATCATTACTTGTACGGCCGAAAGTTCCTGCTCCGAACGGAGCATGCCTGTTTAACCTGGCTTCTGAATTTGTGAAATCAAGAGGGCCAGATAGCCAGGTGGATACAGAGATTACAAGAATATGACATTGAGATACGTCATCGGAAAGGACCATCTCATGGAAATGCAGATGCTTTGCCGAGAAGGCCTTGCATAGACAGTTGTCGCTATTGCTCCGGGGCAGAGAAAAATTATCATCTGAAACAGCCCGTTGTCCGTCAAGTTACATCATCGGCACCATCTTAAGATCCCTGGAGTGACGAAAATGTTCGGGCGGACCAGTTAGCAGACAGCGACATCAAACCTATTGTGGAATTTATGGGAAAATCCGGTGATAAGCTCAGCGGGCAAGAAATATCGTCATATAGTCCGGCAACGAAACAATACTGGGCTTTATGGGATTCGCTTCGCCTGAGAAATGGAGTCATGTATCGTAAATGGAAGTCGGACGACGGCAAGATGCTCCGATGGCAGTTAGTACTCCCTCGTTCGAGGACTCCGAAGGTTCTGGGAGAACTTCATAATGGCTTAACTGGAGGCCATTTTGGCGTAATGAAGACCCTTCAGAATGTTCGCGAACGCTTCTACTGGGCTAGGGCTCGAGACGATGTCTAAAAGTGGTATCAAGCTTGTGACGCCTTCCCCGCCCGTAAAGGCCCGAAGAAACGAAGCCGTGGAATACTACATCGTTATAATGTAGGAGCGCCTTTTGAGAGGATTGCCCTCGAAATACCGGGACCTCTTCCGCGAATTTCGGATGGCAACAAATACATCCAAGTTGTGATTGACTATTTCTCTAAATGGCCCGAAGCGTTTCCTATTCCCGATCAAGAAGCTACGACTGTAGCAGAGGTACTGGTGCAAGAATGGATTTCCAGATATGGAACACCTCTCCAACTTCATTCCGACCAAGGAACGAACTTTTACCTCTGAAGTTTTTAAAGGACTATGTCAACTTCTCGGAATCGACAAAACCCAGACAAGACCTTTACACCCACAATCCGACGGCATTGTGGAGATGTTCAGTCGCACAATTTTGAACGATCTGGAGCTCTCACAAATGGTGTATTTCTCACACAAAATAAGTCACTTTCACAGGCAAAAAGTCAGTGAAAATATTCAAGGGATATCGTACACAATCTCTTCAGACACAGCAATGAAGAATTTTCACACAACACTTTAAAAACAGCTTTGGTAAGCAAGCCAAAACACAGCTTCTATAGCACTATCAATTCACAAAGCAAGCGTAGTCTCTCAGAGAGCTCTGTTCACAATACGGGCGCTCACTCACACTGAACTGGGGTGGAAGAAACACGCCGGTATTTATAGGAGAGCAGCAGCTGTGGGCAGCTTCCAGAAAAGTCTATTTCTGGAGGGTTCTACATAAAGCGGGAATTTTGACTACGTTATAGAAGAGAAGAGGTTTTTATGTGTTTTTAATGCAGAAAAACCAACTTTCAGGCCCCATTGGGAAAATTGCGCCAAATGACCAAAATGTCGCCAAGCTTGGCGACTTTTGGCAAAATATCGTCAAATTTGACGCCAAAAATAAGTCCCCAAAAGTGAAGAGAAGGAGGCCCTAGGACCAATATTTCTCGAGACTTCTAGAAACCCCATAAGAAAAAATACGGGAAAACAAAACCTCAGTTTCTCTGGTTCTAGGTGGCCGATTTTGATGCAACAAAAAGCAAAATTTATCTATTTGAAGCGTAAAATACGAATTTTGAACTATTTTAAGCCCCAGAATAGCGGGTTGCCCCGAAAATTCGTAACATTACAATATCCCCCCCCCCCGGCAAAAGAAGTCTTACGAGTAATATCATTGAGGTGGCCAGTCTCAAACATGCGAGTCAGACGTCTTTGCAACCTAATCTTAAAAACTGCGAACTAATCTAATTTTCAAGTTTAGACACCTTAAATTTTTCTGACTAGAATTCTGGAGTTATGCTGTACAACAGTTGAGAGGCAGGATGCAGTTTCTAAAAATATACAAAACATAGTGATGCAATGGTTCCAAAATTTTACAATAAACAATGAGTGTGCACAAACTCTACAAAAATATCAGAAGTAAAATATTTACAACTTAGGTGGGATACAACGACACAGTACAATAATAATATAGTAGTATAATTAAACAAAATAGAATAAACATGGCCGATATTTATTTTCTTTGGCGAATACTTATGGCTTTGGCTTGCATGGCATAAAGTGAATGGAATAAAAATAAATTTGATAGTTGGCAAAATGGAGTAAATTTATTTAATGTAAAGGCAATGTAAAAAAAATGTAAAAATGTGCATAGTGTGTAGAAATTTTCGAAAACCATAGCTGTGAAACAGCAGTACTATCACACAGGTATGGGGTTTTTAAATACTACTTGTAGGCATTTTAAGTTTGCCCAAACTTAAACTGTCCATAGTATGACAACAAAAATGGTTTCACATGATCCCGAAAAAGGAAGAAAATTATCAACTACGAAAGAGAAAACTTGGCCATTGCCTAATAGCTTCCAAAAAAGGGGAAGAAATGACTCAATAGACAGTTAGAAAAAACTGGATGATTATTGAGAGGAAGTCCCAGTCTAGTCTAAGTCTAGCTTCATTTATTGTTTGCATAATATCTATAAAATATACAAAGAAAAAAGTGCAGTTTCACTTACACCGCACACACTCGGACTTGGGGACTTCTTCAGTGACTAAGAGAAGCGGGTGACAGAGATAGGTTGGTAGAAGCATAAAAGAAAAAAGGATAGACGATAGACTTTATGTCGAGTATTCGGGGTTCCAAATTCAAAACTTAAATATTTTGAACATTAGTATTTTTTTTATTAATTAAACTTAATGACCTTCATGGGCTAGCTTTAATTTGTCAGGAGGAAAATTAGGTCTTAATTTAGAAGAGTGAACTATTTCCGTAGGTTTATTAGTATGCTAATTAGGTTTATCAATTTCGAATGTAACTGAAGAACATTTGTTTACAATTGAATAACGACCTGAAAAAGTAGGAGATAATTTACGTGTATTTGGGTAGTTAAATTCTTCATAAATTACAAGATCTCCTGGTTCGAAATTAGCTTCTATGAATTTATTGTCATATCTAATTTTATTTTTATTATGAAATTGTATTGTCCTTTCTTTTGCTAATTTTCGAGCTTCATCAACAGGGGGATAGGTATTTTCCGAAATAGGTGAGTCATATGGCAATTTTCCGAACATTAAATACATAGGTGTAAATTTCGTTACTGAATGAGGTGTGTTATTATATTCATTAATAACCTGCTCTAGTAACTTAGTCCAAGAAATTTTAGAAGGTGAAGAGTTAACTTTGCATTTTAATCTAGTAACTATGGATTGATTTACCCTCTCTACTTTGCATTTGTCTGTGGATGATGAGCTGAAGTTAATAGTTGTTTAGTATTGTAGTTATCGAGGAATTTTTTAAAACGAGAAGCAGTAAAAGCTGCATTTCTGTCACTGAGTATCTTTTGAGGAACTTGAATGTTGAATATTTGTTTTAGACAATTTACATAGGTTTCAGTAGTGACACTTTTCGAAGGAAAGACCCAAAAATATCTTGTAGCATGGTCAATTATTAGATGTAGATTTTTTTTGTTGAATTGTAATAGTTAAAACCTCCTGCAGTATCAATAGAAAGACATTCAAAGGGTTTATCAGTAGCAGGTACAGCCTGTAACAAACCAAATTTCTTCTGCTTAGGTTTTTTATTTAATTGACAAGTCGAACAATGTTTAACATAATTGGAAATATCTTGAGTCATATGAGGCCAATAATAGGAAGGTGAAATTATACTTAACATTTTTGGAACATCAGGATGGCCAAAATTTTCATGTCCATTTTTCATTCAAGTTTTTCTTAAACTCATAGGCGCCTCTATTTTTTTGAATCCTTTCTTACTTATGGTAATTAAATCATTAATAATTTTAAATTTAGGACCATGCGTATTTTCTGCTAATTGTTGATTTTTAATTTCTTCAGCATCTAACAATAGAATCGAAGGTTGAATTAGTTGGAGATGTTGAGAAGGAGGAATCGTTGATAACATATCAGCTTCGACATTTGTTGAGCCCTTTAGGTACTTTATTTCATAGTCAAACATACTTAATTTAAGGGACCAGCCGAATAATCTTCCTCTTAAATTTTTGACATTTTATTAACCAAACCAATGCCGCGTAGTCAGTATGAATGACAAATTTTTGACCGTGAAGGTAATAATAAAATTTATCAAGGGCATCAACGATAGCCAAACATTCCAATTCAGTTATAGTGTAATTCTTTTCATATGATCGAAGCGATCTCGAATGATACGCAATTGGGTGCAAGATACCAGAAGCATCAGGCTGCTTCAACACATCTCCAATTGAACAATTTGATGCATCAATAAATACATGGGTAGGTAATTTAACGTCGTATAATAGTAACACAGATTTAGATATCAAAATATTTTTTAAGGTTTCAAAATTTTTCTGACAGTTTGTTGACCAATCCCATTTAGCGTTTTTCTTTAACAAATCATTTAAAGGACGTCTTAATTTTGCATACCGATTAATAAATCTGTTATAAACATTTACAGAACTAAGAAACCTCTGTAGGTCCTTAACATTAGTAGGTGGCTTCAAATTTTTGATAATTTCAATATTAGCATTGTCTGGAGTAATTTGACTTTAACCTCATATCCCAAAAATTTTATAGTGTCCTTAGCAAAGTTACATTTAGATAATTTCAACTTAATATTTTCCTGCGAACAAATTTGGAAGATAGTATCTAAATGCTGCATATGTTCTTCCATGGAAGAAGAAAAAACCATTATGTCATCAAAATAATTATTGGCAAACTTAATTTTATATTTATTTAATATTCTGCTCCTGACTCTTAAATATAGCAGACCCTGTCTTAATGCCAAATGGCAAGACCTGGAACGTATAGAGACCTGTATCAGTTACAAAGGCTAGTTTTTCAGTATTTTGACGGTGGATGGGCACATGCCGAAATCCAGACGCCAAATCAAGAGTTGAGAATATTTTCGCCCCACTTAGTTTATCTAATAAACTGTCAATACGTGGCAAAAGCTCAGTATCATTTTTTACTATATTATTTAATTTACGATAATCCACACATAGTCTAGTTTTGGTACCCTCGTCTCGTTTATACGCTAAAGTGACGGGTGCAGCATAGGGGCTATTGCTTTGCTTAATTAAACCAGCTTTTAATAATTGTTCAACCTGAGAATTAATTTCGTCTTCCTCTTTAGGAGAGGTTCGATAAGGCCTGAGGCAAACAGGTAGGTCAGAAGTTAAATTTATACGTTGAGGTTCTACATTAATACGACCAATATCATATTTATTTTTTGCAAAGATTTTCTCATATTTATTTAATAATTCCTCTAATTTTGGGTTGATAGCGTTATAAACAGTCTGAGGGCGAACACGTTCCTCAGAGGTTTTGCTATTGGTTGAAGAACTGGGTTGGTTTAAATGTAGAGACATAGGTAAGGCATCATAATTGTATAAAGGTAATCTAACATTATTTTGAAAAACACATAAATTCACGCAATCAATGCATAAACAAAACTTTTTAAACTCTGGTAAACCCAATATGGCATATGGCAGGTTTGAATATACCTTAAAAAATTTTACACACTGAGTAATATTTTCAATTTCTAAATTAACATAACACACTGTATCAAGTATCAGCAGTCCATCTGCTTGAGTGACATTTAAAGGTGAGACTCTCTGTACTTCTAAATTAAATCGTCCAACAAAACTTTGCAGCAAGACAGAGAGTGTAGAACCAGTGTCTATGACACAGGGAACACTTAAAAATTCAAAATTGTCATTTTTGAGTTGAGTCACTTCTTTTCTAAGGTACCCGGGTACAGTAAGTAGTCATAAGTTTTCTTCTCGCGAGGTCTCAGTATCATTATTTTGTGAATTTAAAAGTGTAGAGGGTAAGTGTTCGAAGTCATATTTTGGTGTGTCATATTTGGTGTCACGTTTGGGTTTGTCGCAATTTGGTTGTTATTTCTAAAAGGACAAGTATGCGTCCAATGAAAAGCATTACTTATCCCTAGCCCCTCACATCGTCTACATGGAGTTCTAAGTAGTGTGCTTTCTTGGTAGTTGGCATTATCTTGGTAGTGTAAACTTTGAGAACTATGAGATGGGAATAGAAAACGGGGCCAATTATTCATCTGGGTTCGCCCTTGGGTTGAATTATGAATTGGTTGAAGTCAATTTGGTCGGTATGGAACAGGAGCGTGATAGTGTCTATAATTACGCCTATAGCCTAGGTATAGGATTTGGTGTATTCCTGGGCGATGAGGTAAAGCTTGTCTGTTGGGGCGGTTCCTGAATTATAACTAATTTTGATGCTACATTAAGCCACTCGGTGGCACTACTGGGAGGTTGCAGGGTTAAAAGAGCCCTCACATTACTAGGAAGACAGTTGGTGAATCCTTCTAATGTTATACTATTAGGTAGCCGCAATTTTCTACCTATTTCTAATTTTTCATGTAAATAAGTTGGAAGATTTGAATTTTTTTCTAGTTTTAAATTGGTAAAATCCATGAAAGTAAAGGTGGCACATGAAATATATTTTCCACTCAGTATTTCAATTAATTCTTGCCAATTTTTACAATTTGCTATATTATTTATGTATGTTGTTAAGGCCCTTAAGAAATTTTCCTATATTTTGAAATTTCCAGTCTTCATCTTTATTTTGTTGTAAGCAACACCGTTCGTAATATGTTGTCCAACTCAAAACTCATATTATCTTCAAAATTAAAGGGGGCAATAAACTCATCACTTTTTTGCAGGGACATAGTGGCAATAGTTTGTGTAATTGAATTTACACTAGAATTTACTGGTTCGTTCTCAGAAATTACGGTTACATTTTCTAAACTTTTATCAATGGTAGATGTATTTTCTTTACCATCTAACGACATGTTGAAATTTTTTTCTAAATTTTTATCCGAACGGAGAAGCATTTAATAATTGCATTCAGAATTTTTATTTAGCAACATTAATAATAATACTGTAATAATTTTACAAAATCTTACCTTAATGAAAATACTATATTAATCGAAACAAATGCAGATATATCAATAATATTTTTTTTAATC
Organism: Cheiracanthium punctorium; assembly: GCA_038373885.1. Lineage (NCBI taxonomy): Eukaryota > Metazoa > Arthropoda > Arachnida > Araneae > Cheiracanthiidae > Cheiracanthium > Cheiracanthium punctorium. The sequence continues at coordinate 347,421 of JAWZYV010010460.1, read as the reverse complement.
AATATTAAAATAACACTTTAAAATAACACACACAATTGATAATCATTTAAATATAATGCTCAAATGTTCACTTCAACTCTGAAAATATAAATCGCTTACTTCACTTAATACCCGCAAATTGAAATCGTCGTTCTTCAATGATCAGCAAAACAAAAAAAAAAGTATCTTCTCTCACAAGCTCAATGCAGGCAGGAGCGTGGAGTTCGAAGGTCAAAAAAAAAAGTTGCAGGTGCTCAACACAAAAATAAAAATATTCGGCATGGAGAAAAAGGAAAATGATTCACAGTTGCACACACTCTTCTCCTAAGGGGGGGGGGGGCTGTTGGGTGCAGAAGTAATGATGATAGGAGTTTCTCTTGGTTTGCGGCGAACCCTAGCGAACGTGCAAAAAAAAAAAAAAAATGAATTAGGAGGCGCAGATTTCTGGATGGTAGTGCTGTAAAAGTAACGACAAAATGAGTATCCGTATGTATTTGTTACTTAGATGTTCGCTATTCGTTACTAAGTATTCGTTACTCGTTACTTTCGTTACTACTAATAGAATCGGTAATAGGGTGTTATATGTGCCCCATAACAACACATCCGGGACAGTGTTGTTATGGGTATATGCCGCCCATACATAAACCCATAACAAAACCTAACCAAAAAGAATTTTTTTTAGCGAAGTTGTACAAAGTTGTATTTAGAGCTTATTTTCTCTGATTTACAGATTGTTTTTATACACATTTATGGTTTTATACAATGCTAAATTATCCGAATTACTGAGTACACATAGAAATCTTCCAAAGACATATGCCATTCTTTTTTTTCTCAACCCCCCCTTTTTTAAATTCTGAACGCTGGTTTAACCTGTTCACTCTTATCATAAAAAGTGTAAAGGAAAGCTTGAGACTCGTGTTTTTTTTCTGGTAGCGGGTTCTCGAATACTGAGATCCAGGGATTGGGCCATATATATTAAATTCACAGGGCAGGGGATCTCAGTATGATATCAACTACTTTGCGTCTCTACAAGCATAATATCTTTATTATTTGTGAGTTCTTATTTCATATCAAAAACTTCTTTTGCTGGACGATTTTTCGAAGTAAATTAAAAATTACCATATTTTAAATTAAAATTGTTTAATTCAGTGAGAATTATCGATTTTTAAGATATTTCCAGTTCTATTTCTGCACTTTGGGATGAAAGGGGTTAGTCCCTTCTGTGGGTGCATATATGAGAGCATTCTTTAAACAAAAATTATCACTCCTTTCATACAGAAAGAATGGTTGCACCGGACTATGCGTATTCCATGAGTTCATGGAATAAAATGTACCATAAAATAGGGCAGATGGCCCCCTAAACGCCGATAATTTTAGAAACATACTGAACTTTATTGAATTATTTTAATACCAGTGGCTTACGCAGGAGTGGGCATAGAAATCCCGGGTAGCTCCCAATTTTTTATATATTTTTTAAACAATTACTTAAAAAATGTGTTTAGGTTTCCATGCTAAATATTTTTTTTAGTTCCAAATAATATTTTAAATAATAAAAATGTGTGAATTCGTTTACTTTATAAAAAAATATTTTTTTAAAGGTGTATTTAAATAATTTGTTATTTATTACTCATATTTCGATTCTAGCTAAAAAAAAAAGAAAAAGTTAAGTTCGCAATCCTGCTTCGGAACCACCCTGAAAGAAAGAATTCTGATTGCACCACTATTTAGTACTAAAATGTAGAAAGCCCGAAATTAGCACCCCTTACTAACATGCTTCTCTTATATGTATTGCTCCTCTACAATTATAAGAACCCCCCCCCCCCCGCAAAAAAAAGTTCAACTGCGCATAAGAACATACTATACACCGGATCCTATCCCCCCATTGTACGACCCATATCAATAGAGCAGCAGATAGTATATCCATCTCCATAACTGTAACGAAACATACGGATTCTTCCAAACCTCATCAAAACGATACCATTCGGCTCGGCACAAACGAATTGCAACCAGAACATACTACTCCTCAAATACGGAAACTGATTTTTCCCTTCAAACAGCGAGAATCCATAATACTTCCGGTATCTAGTAACGGAACGGAACATACTATTACTCAAATACCGAAATTCATTTTCTCCCTCCGGCAGTCTTGTATTCGAAATGCACACTCAAAAGTCATTTTCCCCCTTGAAACCGCGATCCGATATCCAGTAACAAACAGAAGATATTAGTACTCGATTACTGGAACCCGTCTCCCTAGTTCGCCTCGCCTGGAAGTCTGTATTCGAAGTTCGAAGCTGCTCGATCCGAAACAGCTTGATCGAGTAACGAGTAACGATATCAACCGAAAAGTAACAATTCGTTACTTCGAGTCTGAGTGATTATCCGTATCTTAGTACCGAATACATGCGGTTTGCTTCAGCTCTACTGGATGGTAAATGGTACAGAAAGATAATCTCAGATAACGGAGGGCAGGCACTTTCAGGCACTTCTTTTAATTGAGTGTCGGCATCAGTGTCGTTAGTCGCTACGAAAACTCAGGAGCGCAAATTTTTTCGATGGACTTAGGGAGGTCAGGCGATTGTATAGTTTCATCTTCCACGGCGATAGAGCATTGCAGAAAGCAGGGAATGAGGAAGTCCAGATATATGTAGTCATCGAAGAGGCAAGTTGGTACTACGTCGCGTATCTCTGATCGGCAGGCGGTCGGCATAATGCCGCATCTCCGGCGTACTCCACATCTTCGGGTAAGCAGTGTACCCCGTCTCCCTAACTATTGAGCTTTAATTTTTTACAATTTAAAATTTTTAATTGGCACACAGGTAATCATTCTGTCGACTTTATGAGACGTCAGATATTCCAATAATGTTTCCAGAGTTAAGGCAGGTAAGACGGTTTATTGAATATTATCTTTAAGTTACAATATAGAGTAAGAAGAGGGTAGGGGAGACGGGTACGAAAATCTGCGTGGATTAGTTAAGCAGTTCTAGTTGCAGAAGACTCTCGATTTTCGAGGTGCGGGCGTATTTACGCTCATCATACCACGTGGTTTGCTAAGACATAACTCCGCCTCTCTCTTATCTCTAATCGAATTACATACATTTTTTAACATGACCAGCATCCGGGGTTATAAAGGCGTGGGGACACGTGTACACTTAAAAGAACACAGAATCGAGAACTTGGTGTCTGACAATTAACTAAAGAAATAAAACATAACTCCAGAGCGCACGTGGCAAGTATGACAGGAAAGCAAAACTTACAGTGAAAGTGCCCGCTTGAACAATACCCAAACTAGTAAAACCCAAATTATCTTTTTTATACATTACATATATATATATATATATATATATATACTGGGTGTCCAGTGCTAACGCTGTCCAATGGCTATTTCCTAAACCGTTAGTCAGAGACACGTAGTTCCAATTGCAAAAACGCTTTAAATTGTATAATCTATTATATGAGAAACAATCGAAGTCAATAAATCAAATCCTATAAAAATTACGAAATTTAAACTTTTATACGGTCCCCCGATCCTATCAGTTATATTTAGAAAATTTTTCTTTATGCAATTTCATGCACAATAAAAAAAATCCGTCCTTCTACGACCAAAATTCACCGAATTACAGCTGCTTAAAGTTAGAGCACTTTGCGAGCTGCGAAATAGGGGTTGTATACAAAGTGAATTTGAGAAAAATTAATGTACATGGTTTGAGCTTTGTAATATTTATTAGCAATTTCATTAACTATTTTATGAATATAGATTGTAATAAAGATTAACGTTTAACAATGTGTATCCAATAAATTAACATAAAAATATAGCTTATGCTGGAAGTAGAATTTTTTAAACAGGTTTTTTAAATGAACTGGCGTTAAATAACTTCTTTCGACTGCAATCTGAATGTACACCTGTCCAGAAAACTCTTCCTGTACTTTGCGTAACACACTCTTATGTTACACATCTGCGTGCTACACACACATATACGATTTAGTAAGTCTGACCTCAGTTAGATTTTAATAGAGCTTGACTATAACCCTCTGCTTGCAGGGCCCGATTATGACCAACAGGAGACCCGGGCACTGATGGATTTTGGGGGGTTCCCGGATCTATGAAATTTGTTTTATTTTTAATAAAATTTTCATATAAAAAATAATGTTTCAGAAGAACATTTGAAATTGGGGGTGGGGCCCTGGACTAAGTCGCGATATGCCCATGCGATATAAGGCCCTGTCTGCTTGAAGATTAGTACTCTAAAATTAGTTTTGCTTCTTTTCCCGCATTATGCCAGAAAATGAAATTAAAACCTATAATTTAAAATTTCAGTATTTATATGGTCCCTTAACGGTTTACCATAACGTGACTTTTTTAAACGTGGAAAAGTGACTTAAGTCACAATGTTTGCTGCTTCATAAATCGATGAACTTTGGTCGTAGAAGGATGATTTTTTTTTATTGTGCATGAAATTGCACAAAGAAAATGTTTCTAAATATAACTGATAGAAACGGGGGACCGTATAAAAATTTAAATTTCTTAATTTTTATAGAAATTGATTTATTGACTTCGATTGTTTCTCATATAATAGATTATACAATTTAAAGCATTTTTGCAATTGGAAGTATGTGTCTCTGACTAACGGTTTAGGAAATAGACATTGGACAGCGTTAGCACTGGACACCCTGTATATATATATATATATATATATATATATATATATATATATATATATATATATATATATATATATATAATCTTCTATGTAATCAAAAAAACTGTATGTCCTAATCAGAATATTGGTTGGTGAGGATGGGGTTGGTTGTTGGTTCTTTCTATATTTAAAAAAAAAAAAATCATAAAATATATATCTATATATTTTATTAAAAAAAAATCTATAATTAAGAATAGTTGATTACTGGTACTTTTTCCTTTTTTATGTGAGTCTGTAACCAATGAAGCCATACAGAGTACTGTTCTACCTAAATATTTTACAATAATATTAGCATAAATAGCAATTAATAAATGTGTATAATTATTATCAATATCATTACTGTTAAAATTATTTCTACAGTTTTTCTCCTTTTCCACAACTTCAACTAAGTAATTCTTAGCTACTGCAGCTAGTACTACGTTAAACATAGGCTAGCTATACTAGTGTTATATTTATTTTATTTTTTATTCATTTAATTATTACCATTTTTATTCTTTTTATTTATTCATTTAATGATTACTTTTTATTTATTCCTTTCCTTTCCATACTTCCAAAGTATTATTAATATATCATTTTTTTTTTCACACTCCATGGCATTACTCTTCTATTGGTGGCATTAAGTCTTCTCTGATGGCAACATGCACTAATACTGCCTCCATTACTGAGCTTTGATCTTCTTGTCGGTCCACTTCCTCGTTGTTTATTTGTAATAGCTACGGTCGCGCCCCCAAGTTACAAAAGGACCCTAATTTTGGTCAGGTAACTTGCAGAAACCTAGCTATTATTGTTTTTTTCGATTAAATTGAAATGTGTGTGCGGTGGCGCCTGATGATAGAGCACACCATTTCAATATCCATTCCATTTTCCGTCTATTTGAGGTTACATGTGATTAGGCTTAAAAAGCCCACCAGTTCTAATTTGGCGCTTTATATCCAATTTATCCACTCTTTCATTGCCTTAAAAGGCTATATTTAAACACTTATCCGGTATAAGCTCGTTAATTGGCACGGATTATCTTGGGATTTCACTTTACGTAAGTAAGCTATTATATTATATATATATATATATATATATATATACTAGCAGCGTGGCCCGGCGTTGCCCGTGCAATGGAAGAGAAATGCGCATTGACCTTAAATATAGATTCTAAAGGGAAGGAATGTGAATCCTCCCTCTGCAGTGATAAAAAAGAAAACGCCCTTTAAAAAGTTTGCCAAATTGCTTAATTTCCACAAATCATCATTTTGAAATTTCGGGCAATTTTTTTCAAAGTAGGTCAACCACTTTTCGAACCGCATTCCTTCCGACGGATTAAAGGGGACTATATTTTCTGTCAAGCTTTGGCCTAGAATAACATTAACAAATTCTCCCAACTTATGTTCTTGAGACACCTGCGTCATTCTTAACGTGTTCATTGCTCCCGCTAACTGTGATTTTGTAACGTTTGGAGTTAAATTCTGTTGGGGTGTTTCTACTTTAGGTATGTCTATTTTTGACTGTTGTTTTTCTTGTCTATTCTCTATATTTTCGGAATCACTCTGTTTAACTTGATTCCCATCAACACCTCCAGAAGTATAACTATCGGGACTTGTAGCTATACTAAAGATTTATAATTATAACAGTTTCACCTTTATAACATATAAAAAGAAAACACTTAATAGAATTCAGACACTGAAGTTTCAATATCAAAAACCAAAACACTTGATACAACCAAAAAAAAAAAACCCAGCAAAAGTTATCAAACAATATAAAATCTTATAAGTACTTTAGTAACTTTTTGCACCTACCTGTTTCACAAGCATAAACATTGTAATATTTTTTAATAGTAACTATCACATAAAAACACTATGGCATGAAATTTACAAAAAGGCACTATATACCATTCCACACACACCTCGAAATTTATTTAGAAAAACGATTATGAAACCAGCTTCTTGTAGATTGACGTATCCACACACGCACGAAAATAATTCGCTCCCCAGAGCACCAGAAAACAAATAAAAAAAAGCGGATTTCTTGTCAGCGGAGGCGTAGAAACGGATAGTACGGATTAAAACAAACATTCGCACACACGAAACCTCACAAAAACGGGCAGATCAGGAGACCCCAGTAGCAAAAGTAAAAACATTTCAGTCGTGAAGAGCGAAAGAAAAAAAAATATATACGGATGGAAATATCGTCACACCATACTTGTAATAAAATGAAACGTCTGCTTCCATGGGCGCCGGCAGAATATTTCTCAGGGGGGGGGCAAATACTACTTCAACGTATGGTTACCATGTTGGAGAGAGCAAAAAAGCAAGGGAAAACACTGCATACAAAAATCCAGGGGGGGCATTGCCCCCCCTTGCCTATACTGCCGGCGCCCATGGCTGCTTCTCACGGACGGCGTAACTTGTAGGCACATTTAGAGTACTCTGACGTGGGGCGCAGGCTGACATCAAAACGACGGCTAAGGAGACTTCGTTGGTCTGACTGCGAAACAGCACTCACGTTATGCCAGGCCATTGGAGGAGACAGCTGCGACGCAGGCATGTCGCAGGGAGTTAAAGTACCGGGTAGCCATAATTAAACTGACAGTGCTCACAGTGTTCTGTAGCGCGATCTATTTGCGAAAATGACGCCAAATTTTGTAGGAAGATTAAACAAGACGGGGGACGAAGGATTCCGCGAAAAAAAAAATTAGTTCCAAAAGTCACCGCTAGGGGAATATTTGGCGCTGTGTAATAGAAAATAGAGTGTTAACAAATGAAAAATAATGCGGAATAAAATTACCTTTTATTATGCACATTTTCTGATTCAGTTCAAGTGCAATATGGCAACACTTTTAAAAAAGCGTAAAATCTACATAAACACCGATAAAGTCTCGTGATCTGCAATATCACGTTATGCTGAGCAGATGAAGTTCTTTATTCAAATTTCACGTTACATCCATTGGCACAGTGCCAGCTGCTTGGTTTTTAAAAGGCAATGTGTTACGTTTCGAATCAATCGGAATGAAAGTTTATGTGCAATGTCTCCTTCTTAGTCGAGCGTGCGTTACTGGTCAAATTCTTTTACCTCAACCAGTGCAACGCGTCAGCCGCTCTTCGTACTTTTAGAACGCACAAAAAAATGCGTAAAGGTAACGGTTCTTTGTCAGTTAATGGGCTAAAAGCAATGGTTGCGACGTTTGAGAAAACAGGTTCTCTGAAGGTTCAGTCAGGTAGAGGACGAAAACCTGTACCACAGGATACAATCGAAGCAGTTTCCACGGCCAGGCCCAGCGAGAGGGCGGGTCAGCCGGGGCACTGCCCTGGGGCCCGTCGAGCTAGAGGGGGGGGCATGAATTTTTCAAAATGCACTACAAATTTTCTTTCTACATATTTACTTTAAAAAAATTACTTTAAAAAATCACAGCCCAACGCAGTGCCGGTCCTAGCTATTTTTCTAAGTGGTGCAAAATACAAAAATGCGCCCCCTCCTTCACACAGGCTGCTAGAAAAGTTTTGAAAGGGGTTAAAACGAAAATTTCAACAATATAGGGACATTCAAATATATACTTGCACATAGTATAAAGTAAGGTATTTTGGCGCCCCCATAGAGATGGCGCCCGGTGCGGTCGTACCGTTTGCCCCAATGGTTTGTAAACCCAATGGTGTTCTGTTCCGTAATTTTTTTTAATATGCTGATACGATCCTATCCTTTGAAAACATGTATTGAAAGTAAAAGAATACCAGAAACTAGGTGAATGACTGCAAGTTCACTAGTTATCGCCTAAATCTCAAAATGAGTTTATTACAGAATGCTCAGATCTTGTCAAAAAGCAAATTTTAAATGAAAGACAGTCGTCTAAATACTTTTCTGTAATAGTGGATGCAACTCCAGATTCCTCCCATAAAGTGCAAACAACTATTCTGTTAAGATTTTTAACTTCAAAAAATAGGTATTATGAAGTTCAATAACGATTTCTCACATTTTCGGATTGCAGCAACAAAAAAGGAGAAGAAATTGCTGAATTGATAATTTCTACCTTGAAAGCTAACTCAATTCCACACTGTGACTGTAGTACTCTTATGATAATGGTGCAAATATGTCTGGGAAATATAATGGTGCCCAAGCGAAAATATTAGAACAGAATCCAAAAGCAATATTTGCACCTTGCGGATACGACACGCTTAATTTATGTGGAAATGACGCTGCTGAATGCATACCAGGAGCAATAACTTTTTTTGGTACAATACAAACAACCTATAATTAATTCATTTAGCTCTAGTCCGAAGCGCTGGAAAATTTTACGGAAGCATATCGACTGCACAGTTCACAGCATGTCAGATACCAGATGGTCAGATCGAATTCACAGTGTCAAACCGTTTGCAAATCAACTTCCTGGCATCAAGTTAGCACTGCAAGAATTGAAAGATTTAAATTTAACTTCAAAAACTAAAAATGAAATTAATGGAGTTCTATGGTATATGTCATCTTTCGTGTGTGTGTTAATGTCAGCTGTGCGGTTCAAAATATTGCTTCGAATCGATATGTGCAATAACGTCATCCAAGCCAAAAATACAACAATTGATGTCGAAGCTGAAAATATAGGAGCATTGCTCTCCGATCTGAAAATACTTCGAAATGATTGGAATTCAGTCTGGTCTGAAGCTAAAACTGTAGCTTTAAAATGGAGATCGAGAAAACATTTTCCCGTGGATATGATGAGAGACGCAAAAAACAAAACATGCATCATCTGGATAGTGAAGAAACTGATAAACAGTTAGATAATGAAGAAAAATATTTTCAAATTTACGTATTTTATCCTTTGGTACATAGTGTCACAGGGGGACTAACTGTACGATTTGATGCTGTCAAAAATTTGTCAAGTAAATTTGAAATACACTGTTCAAAACAATTAAAGGATATTGTAAGTTTTATATAAAATAGAGATATAAGCGAATTTTTTTTTGCCGAAAATGGAAGAAGAGAATCACAAATGCAAATTTTTCTGATTTTCAAACTGTGGAGTATGCTAATTTTGAGATCGACGTCAAAAACGTCGCTTCAGCGGCAGCGAATGACATTGGACTTTCAACTGAATAAAAGACAATGAAGACAAGGATGATCGGCATTCAGTGACTGCTTTGTTTCGATGAGTACGATGTCTCAGCGAAGTCATTTAACCGATTCAGAAGCTTGGAGAGTTGTCGGTAGGTTAGAAGTGGGGCAAAGTCAAGCCGAAGTAGCGCAAGCCATTGGAGTGTCACAAAGTGTGATTTCCAGGATCTGGAACCGGTTTTTTGGAGACTGGAAGTGCAGGCCGAAGACCAGGGCATGGTCGTAGACGGGCAACAACGCCCAATGAAGATCGTTATTTAGTGTTAACGGCTCGGAGACACCGGAATATGAACGCTACTCTTCTCCAACAACACCTTCGCTCGGCTACTAGCACCACGGTTTCAACTCACTGTCCGAAACCGGCTCCATGGTGTAGGTCTGTATGCTCGCCGACCGATGGTATATGTTAGACTAACATCAAGGCATCGTCGCGACCCCAGGGAGTGGGCAACAGAGCATGTGAACTGGAGGAGAAATGAATGGAGCAATGTTCTTTTTTCTGACGAGTCCCGTTTTTCAGTTCATGCTGATAATAGGCGTATTTTCATCTGCAGGGACCGTGGCAGTAGGAATAATCCTGCGTTCGTGCACAAAAGTGTCAGGTTTGGCGGTGGGGGAGTGTTGGTGTATGGTGGCATCTCCATTGACGGACGCACAGACCTCTACATCATTCGAGATGGACCTCTGACTGGTCGCCGATACAGGGATGAGATCCTGAGACCTATTGTAGTCCCTTACGTTGCAGCAATCGGAGATGACTTCATTTTAATGAACGATAACTGCAGGCCACATCGTGCTAACCTGGTGGAGGATTTCCTTTTCGAGGAAGGCATCGTACGAATGGAATGGCCAGCGTGTTCTCCAGACATGAATCCAATAGAGCACGTTTGGGACGCTCTAGGAAGGCGAGTTGCTGGCCTCTAACCACCCCCACAAACTCTCCAAGAACTGGAAAGAGATCTTCTGGAAGAGTGGGACAGAATACCCCAACTCGTGATTAATAGCCTCATTGACTCCATGCCTCAAAGGTGTTCAACGTTGCTGGCCGTCCGTGGAAACCATATCCCCTACTTAAAATGATTTTCTTTGAAGAAAACACTTTTTCTTCTTCTTTTTTTCTCATATGTACAAATTGTGTTTTTTTCCTTTTCTACACAAATGCGCAATAAAATGCATTTTTTTTTTTTCTACCAAACATGTGTAATTTATTCTCATATAACCTACTACGTCTGTCGACTATGTATTAATCAGCTAAAAAGTTTCCCAGCCACAAGATCCACCTAAAACCACAATATCCTTTAATTGTTTTGAGCAGTGTATTATGGCAGTATTTAACAATACCCGAAAACAGTTTGAAAGAAAAGGCATTATTTCTATCGGAACAGTACCAAAATGATCCGAATAGTGAAGATTTTCTTTCAGAAATAATTCACTTACCATCCGTCCACAAAGCTAATTTTGGAATTAATCAATTAAAGCCTCTGGATTTATTGAACATTTATTGAATATAAACTGAACGATCTATTTCCAAATGTTTGCATTGCCTTTAGGGTATTTTTAACCATTCCAGCAACGGTAGCTTCTGCTGAACGATCGTTCAGCAAATTGAAACTCATAAAAAATTTCTTAAGATCAACCATGTCTCAAAAACGACTTGCCTTTTTGAAATAATGCCTTTTCTTTCAAACTGCTTTCAGGTATTGTTAAATACTGCCATAATATTTCAAAATTACTTGACAAGTTTTTGACAGCATCGAATCTGACATTGCCAGAACTATTAATTTTGATGATGTTATACCAAATTTTGCAAGTAAAAAGGCAAAAAAGCCATTATTAAAATTAAATAATAAATATGCTAATTCTACTTTTATATATATTTTTAACCTTCAAGCATGAATAAAAAATCGCTAAATATGAAGATTTCCTTACTCATTCTTTTCTTTTAGCATTCTATAAAAAAATACCTAAAAGAAAAAAAAATAATTTTTAGTGTGTTTAACTATAGCAAAATATGAACTGATGCATTTACAGATAAATAACACACTGTTGGTGATGGTGATTTGCAACACATGTTTGACAGCGAGGGTGGTAAGGCAAAGGAAGATTTTGGAATCTGGTTATAAAAATACCGTAATGATACTTCATCTTTTTATATTTTTATAATACATTATTACAGATTGTAAATACTATTATTAAAATTAAACTTTAGGCAAGAATAAAAATGACCCAACAATATTAACTTTTTTTTATTTTTAATAACTACTTTTAAAGTAAAATTGGGCAGAATTGAAAATATATTTCTTGAGGCAAAAACAAGTTGGGGAGGGGGGGGAGGGGCCCGGGAACATTTCTGTCCCGCCTTATAAAATTTCTGTCGGAGGCCCTGTCCACGGCGATTGTCGACAGAGGACCAGACAATGCTGCCACCTCTAGCGCTCGTGAAGTAGCTCGGAATATGGATATGCCTTACAGTACGGTATGGAAAATCTTACAAAAGATTATCCACTTCTATCCGTACAAGATCAGCCGTGTACAGGAGTTACTGTACCCCGACCATGATAAGCGATTGACTTTTGCTCTCACCTTTCTTGCCAGAATGGAGGTGGATGATGCTTGGCCGTGGAAAATCTTATGGGGAGACGAGGCCCACTTTTACCTGAATGGAACTGTCAGTACCCAAAACTGCCGAATTTGGGATGACAAATCACCACATGCAGTCACAGCAATGTCATTACATTCACCAAAGTTAACTGTTTGGTGTGGGTTCACAGCGGAATTTATCGTAGGTCCATTCTTCTATGAGAACATTACCCCGACAGGACCGGAAACCTGTTCTGTTAAAGGAGAGAAACATCGCCAATTTTGAACAGCTTTGTCATTCCGGCACTTCAGCAAAGACAATGCCTAGGGGAAATCTTTTCATGCACGATGGAGCCCCTCCACACATTGCTGTACGAGTGCAACAGCTGCTACGACAGAAATTCACAATAGCAAGAGTCATTAGCCGCTACTTTCCAACTGCATGGCCACCTCGGTAGCCCGATCTTACCCCATGCGACTTCTGGCTATAGGGTTACCTTAAGTCCAAGGTCTATCAAGGAGTGGTCCAGGACATGGCTACGTTGACGGATAACATATCACGGAATGTACGGGAGATTCCTGCAGACATGCTACTTTCTGCTGTTGTGCATACTGTGCACAGAATGCAATATGAGGTCCACAACAACGGCAGCCACATTAAACCTCATTTGAATGCATAATAAAAGGTAATTTTATTCCGTATTGATTTGCATTTATTAACACTCTATTTTCTATTACACAGCGCCAAATATTCCCCTAGCGGTGACTTTTGGAACTATTTTTTTTTCCGCGGAATCCTTCGTCCCCCGTCTTGTTTTATCTTCCTACAAAATGTGGCGTCATTCTCGCGAATAGATCGCGCTACAGAACACTGTGAGCACTGTCAGTTTAATTATGGCCACCCGGTACATCGTCTCGGCTTCTAAGAAATTCAGCATATGACTTGCTGAATTTCTTAGAAGCAATAATCTTTCTAATAATTAAATAAAATTAAGGCAGCATCCTACCGACTAAAATTGTGACGAATAAAAGAAGCATTTTCAGGTTATATAACTGACTTTAATTTTCTAAGATGCTTAGGTAAATTACAAAGGCTCCGAGAACCGAGGAACGATACATATTTAGTCGAGAGCCAAGCGAACAACTGATAAGCAGCTCTTGAGTGTAAAGGGACTCAGCCCATGCTGGTACATTTGAGAACCCCGTTTCTTCTTCTAGACCAATCTTCCACACGTGTTGTTTATAATTATTTTAGCGAGATGCGTCATCGCTTCGTAGGAAAGAGCATTTAGTTTAAATTAAAAGGCAGCGATTTAGAAAAGGCAAAGAGGAGGAGAATTGGAGAGAACTAAGCCCCATAATTTAAAAATAATTTTGAATCTTTCATATATATATATACATATATATATATATATATATATATATATATATATATATATATATATATATATATATATATATATATATACATATATATGTACATATATATATGTATATATACACTCTTAGACAAGAAAAACGACTCACCACGACGCACCGAGAAGATGCAATACAAATTGGCACACTAATTGCTATGCATACAGGTTTCGACGGAAAATGCAAAATTTGAAAATTTGGCAGCCAATGAATGAACGTGTGTCGCTGCAGCGCAACTTATCTGCGCAACTGGCAGCATATTTAAGAGGAGAATTTTCGATTCCAGGTCATAAATTCTTTGCTCATTTCATTCTTTGCACTCAGGTAGACAGTAACTATGCCTCGCATAGTTACGGTCTACGCAGACTACAGGTGCGGTAACGATATGCGCAGATGTCAGCATTTGAGAGAGGACATGTAGTTGGGCTCAAAGCAGTGGCGTAGCAAGGGTGGCGGTCCGTCCCGGGCGGCAATCTGAAAGCAAAATTAGGATATCATTTTACACTGAATCATTAGCGCCCATACATGGGGCGCACATGAGGCTTGACCTGATGGTCGGCTGAGAATATCCCCAAGCCGGATACCTGTAACTAGAGATAGAGGCCACAGGAACATACCCCACTTTTTGCCCTTTCGCATATTTTTCTTACAGAATATCTAAAATTATTACTCTCCATTTAATGAAAAACATTATGCACACCATGTACGCCTATGTACTGAGCGAAAATGGTGGCTTGACCTAAAGGGCAGCTCGGGTTACCTTAACCCTCTAATGCCCATGGTAGCATATATGCTACCATACTTTAAACGCTTTTTTTTCATCGCAGAAATATGGCAGAACGTATTTTTTATGACATTAAATCAATAATTGTACCTTTTACAAGCCATAATAGCAGATTTAGTTAATAGATGGCTGCACCAATCCGAGAAAATTATTTTAGTAGCAACATGGATGAAGGAAACAAGGAAGACATGTTTACAATGGTAAGTTTTTCTCTTATTTTATAAGTATTTTATTTAAATAAAAGAGAATTTTTCTATATATAAGTCTAAAAAGGTTTGCTTTTTCACTAAGCGCCAAATATTTTGTGCAAAAGTTTCATTTATAATACTTAGATGAGTTTTTAAATCATGGTAGCATATTTGCTACCATGGGCATTCCTGTAACTAAGCCTAGCTGTTCTGAAATGAGAAGGGAACACTTTCATTAGAGTATTTTGTGCTTTAGTTTTTATATCATTGATATGAATGTGCCCTTAGATTATTTATAAACTTAAATTTTGTTTGTTTTAAAATGTATCAATGATTTTTTTTTCCGGGTGGGGGAGAAAGGAAAATAATAAAATTAAAAGAATTACTTTGAAATTAAATTTGGATGTAAATTTATCCCTTAATTATTATTTCGGATTATTTTATTTTATATTGAATTATTAAATGAAAGAGTATCCCCTTTTTTTATTTTCTAAATATCAGTGTTTTTTAAATATTAAAAAAAATTGTATTTTGAATTAAATTTTGATTTCTTTTCAGCCATCTACTTCAGGTCAATATTTCAATAGAAAAAGAAGGACAAATGTCTTTAATAAAGTGGAAGATGCTATTGCTTTCATGAATGGCATGGAAAGTGATTTGTCAGAAATATCTGATGATGACTCTGATTATGAGAATCAAAGTCACGATATTTTGTATGATGAAGAAGATGAGATGATGAGAAATGAAGATGAAGATGAAACGATGAGAAATGAAAATGAAGAAGATGAGATCGTGAAAAATGAAGATGATAAAAATATTGAAAATAATATGAATGTGCCAAATGTTCAAGAAAACACAAAACTAAAAAAGAGCAGTAAAAATCTTAAAATTCTCTGGAGGAAAAAAGAGCCAAATCTTTTACCTTTTGCAAATGAAGATAATTTTCCTAATCCCTTGGAGCCTGTTCCATCTGCATTGGAATATTTTCAAATGTTTATCTCAAAAGATATGATTCAACTATTAGTTGAGCAAACAAATCTCTATAGTATTCAGAAAACAGGAAATTCAATTATGCTGACGGAAAATGCGATAGAACAGTTTCTAGGAATGACAATTAGAATGGGATTGGTCCAGATTCCATTTGTCAGAGGTTATTGGGAAGATGGACTATGGTATGAACCAATAGCAGAAGTTATGCCCAGAAATAGATCTGAGAAAATCCTAAGATTTTTGCATATTACTGATAACTTCTGTATAGATCAGAGGTTCCCAAACTGTGTGTCGCGAGCATTTACCAGGGGTGCCGTGAAGATAATCAACAAAAGTCTAAGTTTTGGGGGAGCATGATAAAGAAAAATTCCTCTGAACCGATATTTCACAAAAAAGTTTGCCAATCCGATGATCAAGTAGGTGAAACAAAAATATTTTAGTCAAGTTCGAGAGAGTTCGGTGTCAAGTCGCCTCTATTTTACAGAAACTCCCTGAAATATGGAAGGGGGGGGGCAAAATTCTATAATAGTGTAATAGTAACCCCAATAAACATAAAAGAAACAATGAAAAATGTATCCAAACTGCTTCATTCTAACCTTCATATTCATATTGTTTTAAAGGTAACTTGCCCCGAAACGTTTTCAGCCTGAGAAGGGTGCCCCGAAATGATTTTTAGCCTGAGAAGGGTGCCGCGAAGTGTTTTTAGCCTGACAAGGGTGCCGTGGGGGAAAAAAGTTTGGGAACCCCTGGTATAGATGATCCGCAACAAAATGATAAATGCTGGAAAATACGCCCATGGTAAAATGCAACATATATCTTTGTTTAAATAAAGAAAGAAATTGTTTAAAATCCTTCCATATGTAAAAATGTAGAAAAACACATGAAAATAAATTTTTTTTAACATTGCTTCATTTACACCCTAATCTGCCCATGGTAGCATATATGCTACCATTGGAAAAACATAAAAAAAATTACTTTTCTGTTAATTTTTAATTATGTTTGTATTATTTGTCCTAAAATAACACTAATTTAACCAAAAAATAATTTTTTTCTTGGAAACTTCTTATACTGGGCATTAGAGGGTTAAGAGACATTGCAAAACCAAATCGAGCAGGTCAATAGAAAAAAGTTCCGATCACCACCTCAGAATTAGACGATTTTCTTTTATTGTGTTGCCTTATTCAAGGAAAGAACAAATCTGAAATATTTTTGATTTACCTCTTTTAGTTTTGGAGTTATGGGGGTCAAAGTACCATAGAGGAGCAATGTCAAATTAATTTAGGGCCATTTTTGCCACGTTATTGTCTCGACTGCGACTGGCTCAGAGGTGCTTCAGAGAATTTTTTCATTTTATCCTATAATATACCTTGTATATTAACATCTCAAATTGAAAATTCATTCGAAAATAGTCAGAGCCCGAAATTACGGCCCCCAAAATACCCCTAATTTCATAAAAAATACAGTTTTAAGAATGCTTTAAATCTGGGCTCTGGCGTGATACAGAAAAACTTTTTGCACAGTGCAGTTATATATCTTCATATAAAGTGATTCCAATGTTAAAAATTTTTGAAGCCCCCCAGGGCCCCAAACATGGTCCTTCGCGCTGATTTACGCAATTTCGAAACATTAGTACTGCTGAAGCCGACTTCCCACAGGTGAACTATTGACATGGAGATGTAGTATCAACATAGTAGTTTGATATTATGAAAAAACATTTCTTGAAGGTACAACTGTTTCCAAGAAAGATCCCAAAAAGTACCTCCCTATTTGGGACATTCCACTGGCACGTATGGGGGCATTTCGGCGTTACTTTTAGAAGTTTAAGCGACAGTGGCAATATTGAAAATTAACTTATTCTTCATATATCCCAAATATATCCTCCATATATCACAAATAGTTATTTTACAGGGGCACTCATAAGAATTACATTACGCTGAATGGGGATCTCTGCAACTAGAGAACCGATTCGAAAACTTTTTCACTGATAGAAAGCTACACTATTCCTGAGTATTATAAGCTACCTTTCAGCATGTAGCATAACTAGTTCTTTTACAGGGACACTCAAAAGAATTCCAGCACATGCCGCTATATGGACATCTCTGTAACTACTGAACCGATTCTAAAGATCTTTTCACTGAAAGCTACACTATTCCTGAGTAACATAGCCTATAATTCATGCATGTAGCATAATTTACAGGAAAATGATTTGTAAACATTATCGTAACTGTCTCCATTCGCCACTCAAATTTATTCAAATTTTATTAAACTCATTCAAATTTTTGAATAGTGTAGTTATATATTTTCATATAAAGTGAATACAATGTTAAATATTTCTGAAAGAACCCAGCTTTGCGGCCTCTACCTTCCAGTCATTTTAAGAGGCATCGCAAGAGCAAATCAGGTTTTAAAAAAAAGAAGACAGTTTCAATCACCATCTCAGAATCTCATGAATTTTTTTTTCTTGTGTTGTCTTACCAAAGGAAAGAACACATCTGACATATTTTTCATTTAGCTGTTTTAGTTTTGGAGTTAAGTGGGATCAAAGTACCCCAGAGGAGTGACGAATTTAGGGCCATTTATACATTTTACTACCTCGACTGTAATTAGTTCTGAGAGGCTTAAGAGATTTTTTTTTTTTAAATCTGATACTATACCTTGAATATTAACATCTAAAATTGGAAATTCATTTGAAAATACGCTGAGCCCCCCCCATAACCCCCCCCCCGCAAATATTCCCAATTTCATTAAAAATACAGTTTTAAAGAATGCTTTAAATCTTGGCTCTGACGTGATACAGAAAAAAAAAATTCCCGGGCCTCTCGATACGGGGCCCGAAACATGGTCCTTAGCGCTAATTTATGCAATTTCGAAGCGTAGGTACAGCTGCCTCTGATTTCGCACATGAGAACTATTGGCATGGAGTTAATTATTTCAACATCATAGTTTCATATTATCAACATCATAGTTTCATATACTCAAGTAAAAAAAAAGAGTATTTCTCCCTTCTTTAAGGCCCGACCAGTGGCAGAGTGCATTTGCGCTCTGAACAGGGAGTCGGAAGGTGTCTGGTGCAAAACCAGGTTGCGTCCGCCGACCTAACCGTTCGGAGTTTTCTGGGGTTTCCTCCGAAACTTGGCGTAAATACGGATCAGGACCCATTTAAAAGACCCCCACGGAGGGCACCCAAACCATAGACCTAGATCTCTCGTGTAGATAATTGGCCTTAATCCCACAACACAAATACACCCTTCTCTAAGTGCAGGGGTGGATCTTGCGGCTAGTGGTCACCATGACTTACTTCTAATGATTCTTCTGGGGAAACCCCCAAATTTTACAAACAGTGAGCATGATAAGAAACAGTGTCAGATTTCCCATTAAGCGCAGAGGCGCGCGCCTTGGGCCTCACAAATCTATGGGGCCACAAAATTCGGTTCTCAAAAAGAATATATATATAGGTAGATATAAATTTCTGTTCAAAAGACAGGAACTTTGTTCATAGTTCCAGGATTGCTGCTATAGTTGAAAATGCTCTTGAACAATCCTTTGGTGTCCTTCCTTTCTCTCTTCATAGCATTGGATCATATTCTAAATTAATAATTTAATAACTAATGCTTATAAAAAGCATTAGTTATTAAAATATTAATTTAGAATATGATCAAATGCCTGTAAAGAGGGAAAGGAAGAACACAAAAGAAAGAATCATTGAAAAGTATTTTCTACTCTAGGAGCAATCCTAGAATAAAGTAAAAGTAATTAGTGCTTTAATTCCTTATTTCTCTGTAAAAAATCCAGAATGGAAATAATGACTAAAGTTAGACTCGCAAATACCACACAGAAAGTAAACATTTCCATCCGAAAAATTTACTTTTTCCTTTAACCCGTCCCTTAACCGAATATATCTCTTACGAATCGCTTAAAAAGTACGCAGTTCACTTAAAAAGGACCAGAACTGTAAAAAATTCCAGGAGTGTTCCTTGAAAATAATAGGCAGCTGATGTGCCCTAAATTTCAAGGAAAGTTACATGAAAATACCAAGAATTTTACTAAACAATATACAATTCAGTGGAGATTCCCAGAGTTATTCAGTAAAGCTTTTCATGTAACATTCCTTGGAATTCTAGGGCACCTCAATAGTCCATTATTTCTAAGGAAAGTTCCTAGATATTTTTTCAGTGTTGTTTCAATTTGTTCACTATATTTCGCTTCAAAATATGCTGGCGCAGAGAGTCCCTATGCCTATTTTCTACCCGGAATGAATCAGATTGCGGCGCAGTCGCTGGTACTGCAACAGGGCATTCAAACAGAACACACCTGATTTAAACCCCTTGCCTGTGACGACCGAACTCAGTTCGGGCAATTATAATGTTTCTCAAATATATTCTATAGGCAAGGGGCTAAAGTCTTTTCCCCCTACAACCAAAAAGTGCATATATTGATAAGAATATTTCGCAATTTTTTAAAGAGAAAATCTTGAACTGCTTGATTCTACAGCTTCTGATTAAAAAATTTGTCAAAAATTACATATTTTATGTTTTTCAATCGTTCTTCATTTAAATTATTTAGGAAAGGACACTCTGTATTCAGTGAAATTTTCAAATATACCTAGAATGTATAGTTTTTTGGCTGTCACGATGTAAAGAAGCTGAAAAGAACAATATATCTTTTTCGAAAAAACAAAAAAATGCCAACCAATAACTAAGCAGATACGAGTTGATATGTGTGAGATAACAAGATTTTTGGGAAAAGATATATTTGATAGTTAAAAAAATATTGAAAAATTAAAAAGAGCAGTACTCAGTGTCACCGGAATTACATATGCGTGTAAATTTGCAGCTCGATCGGATGTTAGAAAGTGGGCTAAAATTTATGAGCTGGCGCAGTATGTCCTTTCTGGACCTTGTGCCATTAAACACCAACTAACCAAACCAAACTAACCAACTAAAATTTATGAGCAAATTTTGAGCTGGAATGACATACACAGTTAATTAAAAACTTGGAAAAATAAATGTTGACTAAATTATTCTCTTCTAGTATTTTTTATTTTTTAAATTCTATTTAAAACATAGAATTATATGCATATATATATATATTTTTTATAATTCATATCTGGTTATTCATTACTAATAGTCCTGAACTTATTGCTAATTTCTGAATAAACACAATAATTAGACTAAAAAGAAAGAAAGTTCGCTTTCACTATTAAACTGCTTACAGTTTTGCACTTCAAGAGGGAAATTTATGAATATATTTAAATATTTATAAATTTGTTTTTTGCAGGAATAGTAAAATTTGGTTCATTTTATCCAAGTAAAAAATTCTTTTAAACTTTGTGATGTCAAAGTCATGTTTCTGATCAAGTTTCCCCTGTTCTGGCCCTCAAAAGTCCCAGTTAAGTACACAAAGTTTTCATGATTGAAGCAAACCATATACCATTGGTCCACATAAAGTGGTTCGACATAATTGAGTAACACTTAAAATTAATAATATGCATTTGCATTTGCTGGGTTATACTTACAGGTATGCTGATGTTTATTTAGTGTTAATCATGAAAAGTGAAACGTAGTACAAAAACTATTACTAAGTTTCATGAGGTAAAAGATTTTTTTCTAAAGTACTAATCTATAAATATAAAATTTACTTTTAAATTTAATTACTTGCTTGTAAACATAAGTTGGATTAAAATAATTTTATTTTAAACATAAATTAACGTTTATATTTTAGATATAATTTATAATTAGAAAATACAGAATAAAAAAATCAGATTTCCTTGTTCTTATTTAGACATTGTCAATTAGCCCACACCCATAAATTCCAAAAAATAAATTCGACAGTTTAGAGTGAAATTAATTCAAAAGAATGTTCAAAAATGTTCAAACATACAATGCTGTTCAAAACATCTCCTGTTAATTAGCTAATAACAGTGAAATTTATTACAATAATTTACAAATACTATTTCATTATTGATAGATTACTAGAAATATTAAAAATACAAATAAGCAGTAAATTTAAAATAAAGAATTTTTTTCTAAACAAG
This sequence comes from Cheiracanthium punctorium, assembly GCA_038373885.1. Lineage (NCBI taxonomy): Eukaryota > Metazoa > Arthropoda > Arachnida > Araneae > Cheiracanthiidae > Cheiracanthium > Cheiracanthium punctorium. The sequence goes on along the minus strand of JAWZYV010010460.1, from coordinate 325,662 downwards.
AATTATCAAATGGTTTTAATGTTTTTACTTCAATCGAACATTAGCAACTATTTATATATAGTCATCCGAAGTAATTAAGTAAAACATTAATTACTGTAGAAAACGTGTACATAGAACGCGCAATGTAAAGCTGTAGGATTGGTGAATGTTTTTTTTTTTAAGAGAGGGGGGGGGGGGCTCAAAATTGACTTGCGCCTTGGGCCTTTCAAGAGCTAAATTCGACACTTGTAAGAAAGTGTCTGTTTTCAAACCCTTGAAGAGGTTTTTTTTTCACTAACACCGGTCCTCAGAAAGTCCACTGTTCAAGCCAAACATTTTTCATGAAAAAAAAAAAATAATAAATAGGAAAGAGAGAAGAATAGAATGCAATCAAGGCGGTCTGGGATGATACCGAAGGTAATTTACTAAAGGTTTATTTTTGACAAAGTCAATGAGGATTTTGGAAAAAAGGAAGCAAGAAAAATACTACAGCAAAATCTGGAAAAATTATTTTTATTGAACAAATTTTTAACTTCACAGAATAGCTTGAATTCTTATTTTTTAAAAGTATGATTTGAAAATTTATTTCCATTTCGCTGTTATTGAATTATTATTTTAGATTTGCTGCGTTAAACATTTTGGTGTTGATTCCCTCCTAATCTGCTATTGTTAAAAACATCACGAAATTATATAAAATATTTAATTCTAATGCATTTTAACTATAAAAATATTTTAAAAATATTTTAACTATAAATATATTTTAAAAAACGATAAATTGGCTCCCCCCCCCCTTCCATCAAGGCAATATTTAAGTGTGATAAAACTTAATTGAACTTTTACTAATAAAAATTTCCCACATAATCTTGCAGTATCGAGATTTATGGGTGATTTTAAAATATCGAATATTTCCTGTATTTATCACCTTTGTTATAATTTAATTAGCGATAATTAAAACGTCGTATTTAAAGGTTTGCTTGCTAAATTTACTAAACTGTTTATGTGCTGTAGTATTGCTTCAAAAATTCTCGATCATTAACTAGTTTCAGAATTTTAATATTGTTTTCAGTTATATATCCTCACCACCTACATTTTTTTAAGTTCCTAATCAAAACTTAAGCATTTTTGCTGAAAGAAATGAAGGCTATCGAAAAAACATATTTATATACTATTGATTTTTAATTATAATGTTTAATATAATCCGCAAAATTTACTTTTTTTTTATCAAAAACAACTTATATAATTTGTAATATTGTAATTACGGCCAATCAAATATAGTTTTGATCATGGTAAATTCCTGTAAACAGTTTTTTTTAATATAATTTCACTGTACAATTATATGTACATGTTTGGTGAATGATGTTTTGATCATTCTAACCATATTGTTATTTAAATACTATATGAGAAAAATAATGTATTTCCTTATCATATAACCAAGAAATTAAAGTGTTTTTTTAACTAAATGTGTAGAAAAACTTTAAAAATTTCTGTTCAAACCTGCCCCATAAAAAGTGGTATTTTGAACAAGCTAGGGCAACATTTTAACAAATACAAAATTTAAATTGTTTTTATAATAAAAAATCGCATATGTTTAAGAAATTTAGTGTCACAAGAATAAATTAAATAGTTACATTTAAGTAAATTTATTAAAATTCATTATTTAAAGAAATTAATACCCTTCAATACTGACATCAACGTTCGTTGTTAAGACAGCATTGTTTAGATAGTCTTGTAAATATTTCTGGTATATATTTCACAAAATGCTTGGGATCCACAAAACTGATCGCTAAGACCTCAGAAAAATGAGTTGTTTTCTTTTTTTTTTACATAGCAACTTAACATTAAACTCCTTTTTATAGTGCAAGTCTGAAAATAGATTTTTTTTTTTTTGTAAAATTAAATTAAGTGAAGCTACTTATATGCAGTTATTCTAAAACAAGACTTTACTTCTCGATCCTTTGTGTCTCAACTCGAACATCTTCAAAGCATGTTCAACGATGCTTCAACTTTTTTGTTAATTATTGGTAGATGGCTAAAGGCGGCTATCGATTTCACGGTCAAGCAGGGCGTAGTCAGAATTGTTTCATGGGTGGGTTTCATGGGGGGGATTACTGCAACTCACATATATGCATACATGTGTGTGATAAGGGAGTGAAGAATATGTTGTTGTTGTTGTTGCTTATCCTATTTAAAGATCTGACATAAGTCAGATCAACTCCAATAGATTGTTGACTGACAGAAAGTCTATAACTAAAAGGGGAACAGATGTTAAGTCCTCCTTAGAAAGTCCGACGCAAATCAGTATGTGCTCTGGAGAGGCTGGATGATCACAGCATTTCTTGCAAGTGGGGTGGAATTTCTTGCCATGTTCGTACGAAAGACACTTAAGGTGGCCACTTTTAAGTCTAGCAAGTGCAGTCTGGGAGCCACGATCACATTTAATTTCCAGTAGAAAGCCAGGGGATGTTCCGGTGTACCATTGGTGCGCAGGTGGAATGCGCCAAATTGAATTTAATTTAGATTTTTCATTTGAGTACAGTTCTTGGTGAGTAAGCGAAACACCAGTGGTCGTTTCGTCCTCACTGCCTTCTTTTGCTAATCTATCTGCAACATCATTACCACTAATGTTTACATGTAATGGGATACATTGGAGATGGATGTCGTGGTTCTGAGAAAGTTCTTTAGTTTGAGCAGGATAGATATGCTGGTTTCATCGCCTGCAGAGGACCAGTAACTAAGATGTTGAAGTGCACTGCGGCTGTCCGATAAGATCCAAAGTTCACCAAATTCATAATCAATAGGTAAGATATCGTCAAGTCCAACATTTATTGCAATTAATTCGCTCCTGAAGACAGAACAAGTATCAGGGTTTCGTTGTTTTAATGAAGTCTCAAGATGAGGAGTTCTAATGTAAATACCGCTGCCAGTACGAGTGAAGAATATACATTTTGTATAGCAAAAAATTCCTCATGGGGGGGTTATGACCCCCCTAACCCCCCCCCCTTGGCTACGCCCCTGCGGTCAAGTGTTTAGGGCGGTTTTCTCTAGATGTGAATACGCTCTAGAATGTCTTAAAAAGTCTTCTGCTCAAGGCATTCTTCCCTTAACAGATAGCTTTAGTGTGCTTTGATTTAACAAAATATCAACAAGATGAAATGTTCCAATGTATCAGTCTTATTCATAAACTGCAGATGTTTTAATCTTCTTACAATCATCGCATAGCCGAGAGAGAACTGTATGCTACTGCCGATAGTACTTTAAAAAAAGTAATAACACCTTTCCCCGCATTCTGTACCGAATCTTACAGAAAAATTAGTCACCTTCTAACGCCTTAATCTTAGAATGTAAGGGTCGGCAAACTGAAGCTCCGCCCCGGGCGCCAATAACCCTCGCTACGCCACTGGCTCAAAGAAGCCGGATGGTCTAATCGGCGAATCGCTCGACATTTGGAAAGGAGCGATGCCACAATCAGACGATGTTGGCAGGAATGGGTGAACCATGGTCGAACACAGCGTCAAGAAGAAAGCGGTTGGCCTAGAGAAACGACAGAACGTGAGGACTGAGCAATCGTCAGAGCGGCACTCACAGCTAGAGGTCTGCGCCGCCGCGTCACGCCGCCGCCGCCGGGCATTTGTACCACGCCGTCGCCGCCGAGGTCTAGGCCGGCGTGCCGACAAAGAACGCCGATTATATGCCGCAAAGTACAATCGGCTTCAAAACTTTTTTTAAAATTGTACCTAAACTTTCAACTGCTTACTTTTTTCTGGATTCTTTACTGGCCAATGTTTCCAATTGAGAACATCAAATAAAAAAATTTTTGAAAAATTAAATTTTATCAATATTGACTTGAAGAAAAAAGCAGATAAAGTTAAAAGATTACTTGATTGTTTGAAACGCAAGCTGCATTTCTATCATTAGTGGGAAACTGGAAAAAAAAATCATAAAAGTAGCCATTTTCATAAATTTTTACAGAGCAATCTTCATCCCGTCCCCCCCCCTTTAAACTTAATTAATATCTTTATTTAAATTTAAAATAAATCTTTCATTAATTCTTAATTTTTCACTTATTATTTACGCCATTGTTCCACAACCTCCGGTCCTCGGATCAAATAGTACCGGGCCGCCAAGGAACATTAAATTCTTTAGATTTTATTTACTTCGGTGTATTTCTCTCGGGTTTTTGCGACTTTGTGATGTTTGTGTTGATTTATAACTTTGTAACAGTAGAAATATTGTAATTCTTTTAACATTTCTCTTTTCTTTTTGTTGTTTATTTAAGAGTTCAAGATCGTGAATTTAAATTGCAGTCATGAAATAGAGAATAACTGTTCTTTCTTTAAAACTATTCCAGACAACAACTCTGCCGGTTGAAATACTGCATCACTTTATATTCATTTATTTATAACTGTATAACTGTGCCTTCAAAATAAAATACTGTGTAACTGTATTTTATTTTGGAGGCATGTTTAAATACAGTTAAATTAAAGTTATTAAATCAAACCAATCTAAATTAGAAACATTCAACGCCCTCGCCATCCCACCCTCAGCGGGCCGCGGTAAAATTTATCAAACGCTGGCCGGTTCGTCTTCGTGGCGATAAAAAAGTTGTAGAGCACAGATTTAATCTACCCATCACTATATCATAGATACCAACCGTTCCGATTTTACCGATTTTCCACCACTATTTTTGAACAATTTTATTTTTAAGTAAAATTATAGACATATTTTAAGTTTAAATTGCTGAGGAAAAATTAGTGGTGAGCAGGGGTCGAAATTTGCAGCTACCCCCTGTAATCAGATTTTTAAATGGGCGAGTAAAACCACTTTTCCCTAGAAATACTACTTGTCATCTTTGGAAGAATGCAATGGGAGAGGTGGAGCCACTTACGTTACCTATCTATCCTAAGACAAGAACGATTTTAATTAATATTTTTTATAACAAGAACTCTTAAAAAATACTTGTGTTGGAATGTAAAATTGACAAAAACTTTGAATAACGCACACATATAATAGCACATTTCAAATGGAAAAACAAATCTACTAAATTTAGAACTCATGATAAAGGTGCATAAAAAACTTAAAAGGTTTATTTCTTTTTGAATAAAATATATTGGAAATGTTAATGTCCACATTTTTATGGTAAGAGTATAAAATAATCTGATGTATTCATAACACCGGTCAACCAAAAAAAATTTTGGGGGGGGGGGGTTCTGTTCTCTTGCTTAAATTCTGATTCTAGACATTGAAAAACACTTAAATTTTCATTCTTAGTTCTTAAAGTTTGCTTTTGTCTAATTTACGTCGATAAGTATATTTTAATTGATTTCATAAACGAAAGATGGCAGAACTTTGATTAACCCGAAAGTAAACTGTATTATTATTTATAACTCTGTAGTATTGCTTGTAGTATTATTTGTAATATTATATTTGTAATATTATTATTTGTTTGTATTATTATTTGCTCATACGAACATAAAAGAAATACGAAAAATATTCACTTTTAGACATTAATTTCTTATTTTACATTTATATGTTATTGTTTATCACAAACCTTGAATAAAAAAGACTTTTATATGCAGCAAAAACTTTTCTGATCATAATTAGAGTGGAATTATAAAAAAAAGTATATAAAAATCAGTGATATTTTCCAAAAATTGAAAAATTGCTTTAATTTTTACAAAAGCAAACTTTCATAAAAAAAAAAAAGAATATTCTCCTTAGTTTTGGCGTAGGAGAAACTAAAATTTAACATGTAGAAGTCAGACCCAAAAATCGTGTTGACCGGTGATAATCAGCTGTTATTTTATAATGAGATTTAGCTAAATTTAACAGCTTTGTTTTCTTTATAATTTATAAAGACTTAGAAACAAAGTTCCGCAATTAAATCTTTTAACCTTTTAAGTAGAGAAATTATTTTATGTATATATATTTCATTTTAAAAAAAAAGGTGGAGAGGGCTTGAATTGAAAAGAAACTATTTTTAAAACACAGTCATTAGTTGTTTTAGATTTTTTTAAAAGCGATCTAGAGGAGGAAAACATATGAAACATCCATAAATAGTATTTATCAACAATGTGCGTTATTATACAGTTCTTATCAATTTTACCGTTACAGTTCTTATCAATATCGTTTCACCTCTCTCATTGCATTATTCCAAAGATGGCGGTGGTAAAACAAAAGAGTCAGTTGCCCCTCGGGCAACCAAGAAAAGCAACCGTATTCTCAATTTCGTTTTCGTCGTCTGACACTGTATTTTCATTTCGTATTTCTTCAAAAATTTCTTCTATATTTCTGTAATCTGTTGTTAAAACAGATTCATCACAATTGTAGAAATCTTGAATTGTGACATCATCTTCCACAAGACTTCTCCATTCTTCAGGGGTAATGTCATCTTCGTTAATTTCTAGATCCATACTTTGCATTCCAAAAGGAGGTCCATTTTCTTCACTGTAAATTCCAGCAACGCGAAAGCAGTTTTTTATTGCAGATGAAGAAACTTCTTTCCATGAAGCTGTTACCATGTGCATTGCTTCTAAGATCGTAAATTTTCTAGTTTTCATTCTGTCTTTTTCGGGCGAATTGTTTATTAATTTCCTTATTAAAGACTTTCTGTAGTATGCTTTGACACTACGAATAATACCCAGGTCTAATGGCTGCAACTTGCTTGTGCAATTCGCTGGTAAGAAATGAATAGTCAAATTCGTAAGTCCAAGAATATTTGGAGGATGTGCTGTACAGCGGTCGAGTAAAAGTAAAACTTTTCTCTTTTCTTTATGCATTTTTGCATCAAATTTTCTAATCCAGTCAATAAAAATAGATGATGTCATCCATGCTTTTGTGTTATTCTGGTATTCACAAGGTTTATTATTGATGTTCTTAAAACACCTTGGATTCTTTGACTTGCCTATAACTAGAGGTGGAAGTTTCTCTGATCCATCAGCATTAGTGCATAGTAAAACAGTCCATCGATCTTTACTGAGTTTTCCGCCAAAGCATTTCTCGCTCTTATACGATAAAGTTTTATTAGGCATCATATTGTAGAATAGGCCAGTCTCATCTGCATTGAATATGTTTTTCTGGTCATATCCATCTAATATCCCTTTCAGCTCTATTTTCCACTCTTCCACTATTTTTTCATCTACGGAGCCACTTTCACCCGATATGCTTTTGCATGCAAGTCCATATCTTTCTTTGAATTTTGCTAGCCAGCCAGCCGAAGCTTGAAAATTTTGCATTCCAAACTTTTCTGCCAGAAGAATAGCATTTTCTTTAAATATCACACCGGAAATTGGAATGTTGGATGCTCTTGCTTCATGAAACCATTCTAGGAGTGCCTTATCAAACTCTTCTGATCGGCCACATTGAATTTTCTGTCGTTTGGATTTGGATCCCAAACCAAACTGTTTTGTTGCTTCAAGAATTTTTTCTTTACATGCTAAAATACCCTTGAGAGTTGACTCAGGTATCTGAAATTGTCTTGCGAATTGGACTTTTGAAATTCCAAAACTTTTCTCCCACTCTTCAATTATTTTCACCTTTTCGTGTAGCGTAAGATGTTTTCGCTTTGATGCCATTTTTCTCTGCTCGCCTTGTGTTCGTACGAATATGAGCTGCTACACACAACCATGAATTTTCTAAAATGAACACATAACCAAACACCTGCTTCTTGGAAGGAGAGAGAAAGGGTTGCTATAGTTTGGCTGCCTTAACTTGGAAGTCGACCTTTCAAGATTTCATTCGATTTCATTCCTAGAGAGGGATCGCTCATTGAAGGGTTTCTAGGTGCTACTACTTAATTGGCTACAGCTTATTTCGCTAAGTGGGGAGAATTTCTGGTGGTCATCCGGTCTCCCACCCTGCAGAGTTAAAGCGAATAAAAAGGCACACTTGCTCCGCTCGCCCCGCATGCTCATTCTTCATTGTCCTAGAAATTTCCTGTATCCACGATAAGGCGCCAATTACGGCTGCCTGATTTTACCAACACCCCCTATAGCAGGAAGCCGCACGACAGGTTTTTGACGTCACACGGTGAAGGCCACTATTTTCTTCTGTTCTCAGTCTTTAATCCTTCCCACTATGATTTTTTAACACGTAATTTTTGGTACACATTTTAAAATTGCAATATGCATGCATTACTGAATTAAATATTGACTTGATATTTTTTTATCTTGAAAAAAAAAACTGTGTTTTTATTTTAATATTGAATTCTAAGTACTTGGTAAAATTTGATCATTCTTCTCTTCCTTAGGTGAAAATGCAATATTACTCTTTTCACTTTTAAAAGTAACTATAAAATCTATTAATTTAATGGATATATTTATAATTTATAAAGGGACTTTACAAATAAATCTTTTAAATTTACCAGTGTAGTGCTTGATAAATTGTTATTCAAGTATTAAAATTATGAGAGGCGATTTAGCTTAAAAAAAAAAAAAAAAAAAAAAAAAAACCTAATGTCTCTCAACTTTTTCTTTTCTTTTTTTTTAAGTTTTATATTTAAGTTATTGTATTGTAAATGCTATTAGGTTTAAGATTCAAAATCAATAGCAAATTGTATATTAGGAATAGGATTACATGGTACAATTTATTTAGATTGAATGAAATTTTAAAGAAAAATTTCCCTTTTTATTTCAGAAATAAGAAAGAAAGTTTATCAACCATTTATAAAGATTTTATTTAGCATATCCAGATACATACTTATGCAAGTAAATATTGTACAGTCCAATAAAAAATCCATTAAAATTAAAACGGCCATTAAAATTAAACTTACATAGAAAAAAATTATTTTGACAAATGTATTTATAAGAATCTTACATTTAACATTAGTATAGGTAAATTTTAGAAGAGAAAAGTTTAGATCTTGATGACTGAGAAAATGGCCATTCAAGAGAAAGTTAACTTTGGTATAGGTAATATTTTTTTTTTTGACATAAGGAGCAATTTGAAATTCATCTTTTAAAAAATGGCACCTACTTTTCATATATAGATGACAAAAATATTATGTAGCTTATTTTAGAGTATATTAGCTTTGTAATATTTACCAAAGATTTATTTTAAGATTTCACATATTTACTTTTCTTAACTGTTAAGTTGACTGGCTTATTTTCATCTTTAGACGTGAAACCTTTTTTGGATACACTTTTAGTTACCTTTGATTTTTTAAGCACAGGTTTTTTGGGAACATTGTCTTTTTTTTATTTTAATTCCTCGCTAGAATCTTTTTTTGGCTTAGGATTTAAAATTCCATCTGTAGAATCTAATTGTGAATTGGTTAAAGTTTTTAATTTTCGTTTCTTACCAGAAGATTCAGCTAACTTATTGTTAGCATTTTTTACATAATTTTTTAAAAATATGTTTATACAGGAATATATTAAATATTTTTGAATGAGAGAACTTGAATGGCCATTTTCGCAGTCATCAAGATCTAAACTTTTCTCTTCTAAAACTAAAACATGTTTTATTAAAGAATAAGCTACAGCTCTATGATTTTGACACTTTAAAAATTCAGTTTCATACTCTTTTGATATAAGTTTAGAAACGACAAGGTAGGAAGTTGTTATAATGTCAACAACCGAATTTTTAGGATATTTTAAACCACCTCGGTCTAAATTTTCAATGAGTTGGCAAGACGTAGGTTGAATATCTTTGGGAAAAGTTAATTTCTTTTTACATACATTGCATTTTATTCGATTAATACAGGAATGAATACAATACCCAGCAATATAGGCTAAAACATTTTCAATATCAATTATCGATAATATGTCCTCATCATCCAATGAAAAATTAAATTTTTTTAAAAGAAACACTATGTGATTTTAGGGAAGGCTTAAATCAAGTGGTAAATTTTCAGAATTAAGCACTTCAGAGTCTATTGGAATTGAACCAAATTGATTCGAGTTTAACTTCAAAGGTAATACACTTTGAACTCTCAACTTATTTTCCACTTCCAAAAGCTGAGGTAAAGAAATATTATAATGTCCTCCAGCAAGTTGTCTATATTGACCAAAACGATTTTCTAAAGGATCAGTTTGAAATTTGCCAGTCAATATATAATTTAATTTTAGTTCCTCATTGCAATATCTTGCTATTTCTAAAATTGCATAAGTTGTCTGCCAAAGAGCTACATGAGTTTCGTTGGTTAAATTTCCGTTGTCAAAATTGTAATTTTTCCACTGATCAAGCCAATCAAGAAATGAATATAAAAATTTACATTTGGGATCGGTTTCATCAAACACAAAAGGTGTTTCAAAAACATTTCTTTTGTGTTGGCCTTTAAAAACAGACTTCACATTCATAATTTCCACCATGTTAAAATTATTTTCAAAAAATCAGCAGTGTCTTCAAAATGGGACAAATTATATTTAGGACCTGCATCAAGTAGTCCTTCTATGACATGCGAATTAAAAATTTGTAGGACTAGCTTAACATTCTGTCTTTCAAAATTGGAGGGAGACAGAGCTTTCTGAGTCAAGGTATGACAGAGCTTAACGATTTCATTGCTTTCTATTTCATATATAGTTTTAAGAGTATTAAATGATGCAGTTTTCACAGAGTTAGATGTATTTTCTCCATCAAAATTAAATAGTGGGTAATACAAACATTTGTCAGCATTCTTGTGATTTAACCAATTATTTCGTACACATTTAAATAAATGAACTACATCCCTTACATAAAAAAGTGGACGGTTAGGATCAGAAGGATGTTGATAAACAAAAGTTTGCTTAGGAGGATTGGCAAAAAAAGACATGGCACGCCTATTTATGGAATTATTGTCACTGGAAATGCATACTACAGTAAAACCTAATTTTTCCAATTCAGTAATTAATTTTAATATTGATGAATACAGAAATTCGGCGTCTATTTTTTGAACTGGTAAAATATTGATAACATCTTTGTATTTTGAAGTTATGCTTTGTATCATGAAAACAAACGCAGTAGTAGCTGCATTTTCTGTATTTAGAGCTACACCCAAAATATCTCCCCCTTTAAAATCTAAAAACGGTTTTAAGTAGATTTCATCCAATAATAACACAACTTTTTTGTCACTTTCTTGCAAATATACTGATTTATCTCGGATGTATTTTATATTCAAATAATTTTTAGGATTTACATTTAATTTTGAACACAGTAATTTTAATGTATTTGGATGAGGCAAAATCAGAAAAGCACTACTTCTGAGGAATCTATAACTATGAGGAGAAATTGTGAAAAGTAATGTACATAAAATTAAAAAATCTGATGAATATCTATAAGAATTTCTTTTCATTTTCAATAGATTTAACTGCTCAAGAACACAAGATAAAGTACTTTGTTTGTTTTCTTCAATTGACTCTGTAAGCAAAGATAATACATTATAAACTGTAGATATAGTATCATTTACCGTACTTTCATTTTTAGAAAAATTTTGCAGTAAATTTATAATTTTTGATGTCATTAATATTTGAAACAAGAAAAGGAAAGGCATAATCTTCTAAAGAAGTTAATTGGAGACCTTTTAAATATACCGAAGCCACACACTTTTTGTCAATCACAATCGACTTTTCAATTTGAGGGCATTGTTCTAGACATAAATGAAAAATTATGACAGAATCATTAATCAGCAAAAAATTCCAATCTTTTGGTAATTCAATACCTTTTATAATACATATCATATCTTCAAAATTTGCAAATAAATGAGCCTCATCATAAGTTTTTGCCGTTAAAATACTGGCCTTAATAGCATCTTGAAGTTGATTCATCTCTAATTTTTTCTTTTTCAAATCCGGACTTTCTCTTTGTGCCACATTTTTGGAAAGGTACTCAGGACAGTTCGGAAATTTACACGGAACAGCTTCCGTTTTTAATATTTTATTTTGTAGCTTGTAAGTATATGTCTGTCCAGTCTTTTCATCAACTGCTTCTGCGCAATCCGTTATGTCTCTATCATCAAAATGAAGCTGACAAACCTAAAATAAGGAATATTAGGTATAGATCTCAATTTTCGATGAGACTTTATAATATAATACATCTAATATCTACAGCAATCAAAATAACAAATTTTTAAGTGAAGTTTTTCTGTCAAACAAATGTATAAATGTTCCTTTTTCACTTTATACCTACACTCAATAAATAAATAAATAAATAAAAAATATTTTTAACATTACTAATAATTACACTTTTTTTTTTCCTTAATGGAAGAAGCAAGGACTGATTTCACAAGTATTGCATATCACTCCAATAAAAACCGAAAATCTGGGATTTCTCTCTTAGGGCCCAGGAATAAAAACTATATTTTCTTGGAACTGCACTAACCCTAAAATGATTTTGGCTTTTATAATGTTGAAAACAGGAACGGCAATAAAATTCTTAAATTTCAATGTAATAGTTAAAATTATAACTTAAAAGTTTAAATTCAAAAAACTTATTTGTTTCAACCGTCATTTTGTAGATCTCAAGATTTTTCTAGCTTAAATTACAAGCATCAACAATGTTGTTTATGTTTACTTTTGATCAATCCTCCATAAACTATTTCTTCAATATAATAATTTTGTAGAACTTTTAACAAATTTATAAACAAAATATTTACCCTTGAATGGTTAGTAGGTTCAAAATTGTCTCTTGGTATGGCTGATAACCATTTTTTCAGCAACTCACTGTCTCTAGGAAATCGATAGACAGGCACTTTTGGGCCATTTTTGTAGTTGCTTCGACAGTTAGGGACACAACACTTGTAGACCATCTTTTAAATCTATATATAAAAAAAATTCAAACCTGTTAAAAAATATATCTTTTTTAATTACACTAATTAAAATATAACAGAAGTCATACGAAGTTTGTGTGCACATATTGTTTACTATAAACCAGGATTCATGCATCTATGGATTATTCTATGAGTTTCTATTTTAATGAAAATTAATTTTTTTTAAAAACCTTGCTTCAAAGATTGTTTATAATTTCAAAAGTAATATTAGTGTTACTGATATGAAATTGGTACTGTTTTAATTACATATAAACACTTCTTTAGTTTAATAAATAAAAATATAAAACTCATGAAAAAGAACAAACCATAGAATAATCACAAATAATAACAAATATTAGTCACAGATACTAATTAAACTAATCATTCTTATGCTTCTACTCCTTTTTAAAAGTAAGTCAAAAATACATCTCTTTTACTTTTATTAAAACAATTGAATAGTAATTTGGATTTGGAAATGTATATTGAAAACAGTATTAAAAAATAGCTCTTAAGTTAAAATAATTGATTTATAGGTTAATAGGGGTAAATGACTATAAGTAGTATTATGAATATAGAATAAACATAAAACAGATAAATTTCTTTAACCTTCATTGAATTTTTCCACATAAGAATTTATGTCAACAATGCTAACAAAAACCAAATAGCATAGAAGATTATTAGTAGATTACAATCATTTATTGATTGTCCAAATTAAAAAGAAAAGAAAATTGTATTATCTCAATTGTACATCTGATCAAAACGTTTCGGTATATGAATTTTTACCATTAAAAATATAAAAAGAATATTTGTTCAAAAAATTCATAAATTTGCACCAAGAAATTAAAAAAATAATAATAATAACGGTAAAATAAATTTTAATCTATCACATTTTATGTAGACTTATTTTATGATATAGGTTTCTGAGTCGGGATTTAAAATTTTTTAATGAGATGACTTAATGACACATGAAAATGAAGAAAAACATAGCTTTTATAAGGTGCCTTATTATATAAATTGGCTTATTAAACATGTTACGCGAATACGAAGAGTATACGTGTAATGCGAGATATAATACGAGTAAATTTTTCTGCTTGTCTGTATATTCTTTATAACATAATAATGCAGCAAATAGTAAAATATTTAAAAGCATAAGGTTTACAGGAGAGAATTTAAAATTTTCTAATGTAATTTAAAAGCAAAAATACAGTACTTACTTTCAAAATTCTTGATCAATCCTACATTATAATCAGGAAATCATCCTTCACGTTTAAGATGAACTAATACGGCTGTCTTTCTTGAAATAAAGAATAATCACAAAGAATAATCACAAACACTAAAAATAAAAATGACACCGTCGAACTTCTATGCAGCACGTTGATCTGAGATCTGACTCGAACAAGAATTCGCACGCCTCGGCCCTCGTCCTAGGTGGTCCTAGGCCTTCGACTTGTGACGTCAATTCTCTTCTCCGAATGAGTTGTTTGGCTTCCTGCTATAGGCCAGTGGTCATAGCCCACTCTGTTGGCAGTGGTCATAGCCCACTCACAATGGCCCGGAAGCGAAATCGAAACTAACAGGTCATGTGATCATCGGAACCCATCTGAATGGCATGCCTTTTGAAGCATAATGTGCGAATACGATCTAACTTAGCATTCATTAGCGCACTAAAACAAAACACAGCGGTCCTTTTTCAATTAACATATTAATAAAACACTGGGAAATAATTGAAAGAGGCAGGGAGTTAGAAGAATATTAAAAAAACATGGTATTATGAGCCGGTTTTGTGAGCCGGTCGATTTTTTGTTACATGGATAGATTTAAATATTTATATTTGTTTACATTCGTAATTTAATCTACTATTACATATTTATATTGAGAAAAATACAATACATATTATACATTTATATTGACAAAATGATGAGAATTTTGGCGAATTTTTTCGGGGGGGGGGGGGAGAGAAAGTGTTTATAAATAGAAAGCTCATAGCAGTTTGCATTCATTCTTATTAAATAATGTTTTGTAAAAAATCGATTTAAACACTTTCAAGGAAAACAGTTTATACCAATTAAATTTAAAAATTCCATTTTTTTCGTTCTTTTAAGATTTTACTAGAATTTTTAAAAAATTAAATGATAATTGTAAAAATAAAATTATTCTTATTTAGAAAACAATTATACAAATATCATTTGAAATCAACTTTTAAAAACAAGAATCCATACGAAGTCTAAGAATTCAGGCAATGAACCAATTTAATAGTAAAAAAAAGATGAAAGATTTAAACAGGTACATGCAATGGTTATGGGTCCCCCCATCATATTCTGGGTGTCTCATTAATTTTCAAATGCTGTATTAACTGCTCAAAGGGCAGTGGTTTCATCGGAGCCATCCGACTCTTTGTAGCCCACTTTATGCATGTACATTAAATATAAATAAATTCAATTTTAAAACAATACGTTATTAACATATATACATACACAATACTTTATTAACATATATACATACATACATATATTTTTATACATAATAGCAGTGTGGCCCGGCCAATGAATGGCACACATGTGCAAAACATTGGCTTTAAAAAATAACAAAATAAATAAAAGCGTAAAATCTTACTTTAAGGAAGCTAATTTAAAGTTTAATAAAACAGCGTGAATGCGAAAATCAGCAAATGCAAGATTAATAAAGTTTGACAATTTAAATGACCGAAATATAAAAAAAGTGAAGCTATTAGCCTGTGCAATCAATTAGTATGAATTGCACAGTTACCAGAGTGAGGGACGTGGACCCTGCTTCACAAATCACTCCACAGAATGCAGTGAAACGGTTTATGTCCCAAACTATAAAAATGGTTTGTAACATCCACCCTTACACTGCAAAAATAAATAAATAATAAATTCATAAAATATAAAGTACAGATACACATGCAACAGGCTACACGCACTGATTGCTTGAATACCTATACTATAAAAATAAATCAGAAATTAGAAGGTATAAACAGAGACACATGCAACAGGCTACACGCACTGATTGCATGAATACCTATACTATAAAAATGAAAAAAATAAATCGGAAATTAGCATACATAACATAAGCATACAAATTTCTACTACATTGCAACTACATGGTACTATTCAACAACATACAACTAGCCCAGCATAATAATAATATCAGAATCACTAAGTTCAAATTAATTGTGAAATTTTTTAAGCTTTTTAACTGAACTTTTTAAATTTTGCATAGAATCATTTTATACTTGGTGAAATTATTTAGCATTATTTTAGAAGTAATTAAACAAATTTTTTCTGATCGTGTCTGTAAAAGAATATTATATTCACACATAACAGATACATTTACATTAAGATCAGCATAACTAAGTTGTAAGCATGATAATTTATAAAGCGTACCTAACTGTTTACCTAAGCTAAGGAATTCATTTTCAAAATTTTCCATAATTTGTGTAAAAAGGTAATGCACTACACATGATGCCATTAAAGCTGCTTCTGTCGGTACGGTTAATTTACCCCTATCTAATTCTGCAATATAAATTGAAAGCTCTTCGGGTACATCTACTTTATTCTCTGTTTGCAGCCAATTCAAACAAGTATTACATTTAACAGTTCGTAGTTCTTTCATAACTGCATAACCAGATATATGCACTAATAGTGGTATTTGATCCCATGAAATATTTACAAATGAAAAATCCCCCAATAGTAAATCTGCATAACTATCTATATCAGGCACAGAAAACATAGAATCTTTATCGTCATCTGGTAAAAGAGATGTTAATGGAACATTTACATTTTTAGATGAAATTAAAATGTTACTTTTGAATCTGAGTTTTTTTTCACTTTCTAGCAACTGTAAGTAGCTAATGTAATAATTTGAGCCTGACATTTGCCGGTACATCCCAAAACGCATTTCTAAGGCATCAGTTTGGAATTTGCCTAATAAAATGTATTTCATTTTATATTTATAAATCAAGTAATAGATCGTTTTAATAAATGCATCAGTAGTAGTAATTAAAGACAGGAAGGTCTGAGATGACAAACTATTAGAAACTGATACAGATTGCCTCCAATTTTTTAACCATAATGACAAACTTTTTAGGTATTCTACTTGTTCGGAATTTTCATCACTAATAGCTGCTCTATATTTATCATTAAAGCGTGTGCTTTCAAAATTGCTTTTGCAGTTGACTATTTTCCACCAGTTTGTAAATATGCTTATAAAATCATGTTTCACCTGAATTTTGAAAGTGTTCTGGATGATCCCTCGATATACATTTAAGCGCAACAATGTTTTTCTCATTCAAAATTTGAAGAGCTAATTTAACATTTTGCTTTTGGATACTAGATGGATGCAAAGCTTTAGCTGAGAGTAAATGACCATATTTTAGGGTAGAAGATTTTTCAATGTCATACATGGATTCTAAATCTTCATAATTAGCTCTTTTTAAAACAGTATAGTCAGTAAAATCAGGAAATATTATGAGCTTCTTATTGAAACAATTATTGCGAATAGATTTCAACATATGGACCGTATCAAAAAGAAAGAAGAGAAGCCTTGCTCCATCAAAAGCATGAGTAATATTAGGCTGTAAAGTTTTATTTGGTGCCATTAACTCAAATGCACATCTATTAAGAGCATTATTATCTGATATCAATGAAATACCCTGAAAACCAATATCTTCGAATGCCTTTAAAACCTGCAAAATCATATTATTTAAATCTAAAGCTGTCAATTTATTAACTGGGAGAATACTCACAACATCTTTATAAGATGAAAAAACAGAAGTTATCATGAAAACCTGAGCAGTTTTAGCAGCAATAGAAGGATTATTCTCAGAACTTCCATAAATAGAACCACCCTTAAAATTGAACATAGGTTGAACATATATTTCGTCCAACAAAATATTTATAGTAAGTTCATATAAAATTTTCCTATGTAAAATTTCCCTAGTAGTTTCCTATGTGACAGTAATTCTGAACTATGTCTATCAAGAACGTGTGAGACATGTAAGTTAAAAAAATTAGAATGTAATCTGAAAGATACTAATCCTATTGATAAAATACCTTACATGAAATGGGAAGTATCTCCAGAACAAAGAATTAATGAACAAACAAAATAAAACAATAACTGTTAAAATTACTGAAAAAAAAAACACATTTCATGTACGATAGGGCAAGCAATTAACCATTTTAAACATGAGCTAGATTTGTTTATAACCCATGAATACAGAATTACTCATCAAAACAACTCGATGAAAAAACTTACTCAGGCTCTACAAAGCAATGAGTTAGGACTCCTCATTGACTTTATGAAAAATTATTCTTGTAAGTATGAAACGGAAGTTCAGTCAGTACACTTTGGGGTTAGTAGAGTACAATGTACTTTACACACTGGCATGGTCTACTTTTCAACATCTTCTCAAGGCTTTGCTACTTTGTCAAAATCGCTCAGACATGATCCTTCTGCTATTATTGTTCACATGAAAAAAGTACTTGACGTTTATCTAGCATCAAATCCAGAGATAAAAACATTACATATAATGAGTGATGGTCCAACGACGCAGTACCGCAATAAAAAAATGTTTTATCTCACAACGCAGTACTTGCCTCAGCGCTATAGTCAATTAGATAATATTACATATAACTTTAGTGAGGCTGGCCATGGAAAAAGTTCAGTTGATGGGATCGGCGGCTATATAAAGAAATTAGCTGACGACCAAGTGAAATACGGCACGGATGTGTCAAATTTTAATATTTTGCTGGTGATTTTGCGAGATCGTGTTAATGTGTGTGTGTGTGTGTGGGATTACAACCGATTAGCTCCGAGGAGATCGTGTTAAATCTGTGGTACTAAAAACGGTCCTTTATCGCTGATTCTCCTCTAGTGGTAAGGTCAGCAGGATTATCTGAGCTACTGCAATGATTCCAGCACTCAGACGAGAAAAGGACTGCACCTGAGAAACTCGGTTGGACACGAAAGGCATCCACAGTTTTGATGGACCTTTTACCCAGTGGAGGACAATTGTCGAGACAGTCCAAAAATTTATTTGTTGGGTAAAGGAGGGGGAAATGTTCTGAACATATTTCCCTAAACGAGCTCCGAGAACTGCACCCATTAGTTCCAATCGTGGTAATGTCAAAGTTTTCAGTGGAGCGACCTTACTTATAGCTATCACAAAAGAAGTTTTAATTTTTCCTTCGCTCGTCGAGTATCTTAAGTACACCACTGATCCGTATGCCTTAGTACTGGCGTCCGTAAACACGTGAAGAGATACTTCGCTTACATTTGCAACTGAAAATAGTTTACGGTGGATACTTAAACTGTCCAGATCCGGAATTTCTTTACACCAATTTTTCCATATTTTTTGCAAGTTCTCTGGTAGAATTTCATCCCATGTTAGTCCTGTGAGCCATATTTCTTGCATAAGTATTTTGACTCAAATCACAAATGGACTAATTAAGCCGCAAGGATCGAATATTTTCGAGTTATACTCAGTACATGCCGCTTGGTGATTCCAGATTCCAAAGAATCCCTAATGTCTCCTAAATCTAATATAATCTTATCTTCAATTGAATCCCACTTCAATCCCAAAAATCCTGTCCCTTGTCCAAAATCTGTGTTTTCCTCGTATCCATTTCCGCGCCAAAGTTCATTTAATTCCACGCAGTTAGTTTTTAATTTTCTTAAATTAAATCCTGCAGCCCGCAATATTTCTATTGCTGAAGAGGTTAAGTGATAGGCTTCCTGGGCGGTTTTGGCCCCATAATACAGATCATCGACGTAGAGTGAGTTTAACATTTCGTAACAATTTGGATAGTCAAATTTAAATTTCTTTATATGAAATTTCAAAACGCAAGCCAGTACAAACGGCGAAGACGTCAACCCAAACGGTAGACGGTTTAATTGAAGCGTTTCTGTTAAATCAAATTTTTCATCCGAGTACCACGAAAATTTCAAATATTTTCTGTCATCCTCCGCGATTTCTATCATAAGGAAGGCCTTTTCAAGGTCTCCACAAAACGCAATTTGATTTTCCCGAAATTTAAGGATTGTATCCAATAAATTTGGATAAAGGTTAACTCCTGATTCAAGTGAATCATTCAAGGACCTTTTATTTTCATTCTCCTTACTGCTACAGTCGTACACAATGCGAACGCGTGTTGTCTCTTTATCAAATCTAATAACAGCTCTGTGAGGCATATAATAGCCTGAATTTATATCCTCATCAACACATTTCTCTACAATATTGCATTCCAATTGATCAGAAACAATCTGTTTGTATTCGTCAGAAATTTCTGGATTTTTACTTAATTTATTTTTTAATGAGTTAAAACGCCTTCTTGCAATCTCATAATTAGAGTCTAAATCTGAGGAGGGTCCGATGTTATCTTTCCACATTAATTTACAAACATAGCGCTCTCCATTAAATTTTAAAGAATTTTCGAAATCTCTAATTATCTGTTCGTCCCTTTCAGAAAGGTTTTTTATTTCATTCGGAAACTCCTCATTTTCCCAAAAATTATTTAGGTCAAATAAAATACAGCACGAGTTTAAAGTTAATAAACAATTATCCTGACCAGACCCAGCACTGTTTATCTTATCAGTTCCCGCTATTAGCCAGCCGAAGCGCGAATTTATTAACCACATGTGCTCATTAAGTTTGACTCTCTCGTTATAAACAATTTGCCAGAAGTCTCCACTTCCAATTAATAAATCAGCACGATTGTTTTCAAATGTATCAGCCAGTATGTAGCATTTGCGCTTTATTTCTTCCAAAGTTGCGGAATCCGGGGAGTTCAAGGCCAAATGAGATATGCACTCTACCACTAAAGGTCCTTTCAAATATACAGAGACATGTCGCGGTTACAATGTATTTGAACGGGGAAATTCGTCATGGTTAGGACGCTGCGACACTTGGGGTGTTCTCTACCGAACAATAGATGGGGGATGTGCGAAACCGCAATATTATTCACGGTCCCCAATTATCTTTTGTTGGTTAATACCGGAGTATCACCACCTTTTTAAAGGAAATGGTTACACTATTGAAGAATTGGTTCCGCTATTGGCACCCTACTGCTAGCGTCCCGCGACATGTCTCTGTATATTTGAAAGGGCCTTAATGCTTCGATCGAGAGGGGGGAATTAGACACGTTAAATCTGTCATAAATTTTCACACAAACGACAGGGTAATGTTTTCTACAAGCTGAAGTTTGACCGAAAGAATAAATTGCTAGCTCTTCAAAACGTATGGGTTTGAGATTCAACTGTTTAACTAACGTTGCGCTAATAAAACTCCTGTGCGACGCATTATCTAATATCGCGTTAGTAATGACCTTTTTTTCTTTTGAGCAAGCAAATACAGAACAAGTTTGTAAAAAGGGCTTATTTTTACAACAGATATTATTGTGTGATACCGAGATATTTTCCTCATTTATTTTAGGGGTTAACTTATCCATATTACTTCCGTTTTCAGTTTGCTTATCAGTATTTCTAATTATGGAATTTACAGGATTATATTTTTTCCTGCAAACGGACTCATGGTGGTACCTAGAGGAATAGAATTTGCAAATAATACCTGATACACAGGACCTGCTTACGTGTTTTCTTTTAAAACACAACCAGCACCTACCATCTGATTTAAGTTTACTTAAATCAGATGGTAGCTTCGATTTTTTGTTCAACATCTAATTTTTTGCAATTTACAGAATCACAAAATACACAATTATTTTTTACCTGTATATGTAATGTTGCAGCGGTCGCTACATTTTTAGGCTTTGAATAATTTCTTTGAAAGGTTTGTCCGAATCCGCTTTGAAAATTTGGAAAAGGGTTACGTTTAGTTTCGTTACCTTTGTGGGAGCTCATTCGACTTCATTTCTCAAAAATTTCATTATTTCCGAAACCTCCCAATTCACGTCCTTATCTCTATTTCTGTGGTATTCCAAGACTAAATCTGGAGGGAGTAATTTTAAAAGTAAGGGGTTTAATAAATGACCGTATGATCCCTCGGTAACATTTAACGCGCGTAAGTTTCTTATGTTTACCTCTGTTTCATCGTACAGTTTACGCAAGCCTTTTACGTACGAAGAATTTCTCACTGGTTCCAAGTTTAGTAGTTTTGTCATATAGGAATTGATAATAAAATCAGTACGTCCATAACGCTGTTTTAAGAGTTCAAGGCATGAATCATAGTTTTTCTCGTTTAATTCAAATCCAGCGACAACATTATAAGCAGGGGGAGAAAGGAGGGACTTTAGGTATTGAAATTTTTCAATTTTAGTGAGCGAATCATTTTCACCTATTGCGCAGTTGAAACAGTTAAGGAATTTAGTGAAATTGGAATCACCTGGAAAACGCGGAATCTCGAGGAGGGGAAGCTTCAGGGCAGTAAAGGTATTTTCTGAAACATTGGATGTGTTACGGCTTGTGTAGGTTCTTTGCGTTGTTTCTTTATCTTGTTCCTTAATTTTATTTTTCAATTTACTTTTAACAGCGATAATTTTATCTTCATATTCTTCCGATGCCTTAATTTCGGTTTTGAACTTTTCAGGGTCCGTAATTAGCTTTTCGACTTCCGAATCAAAATTTTTTAAAGCTTTTCCTTGGTTTCTAATAATTCCAGTATTTCTAATAAGGATTCATGAGTTTCATTTTGATCGTCAGCTGCCTGGACTCTTTTTACCAGTTTAGTAACGCTGGTTCTAGTAGATAATTTTAGCGAGATTATCCATATTCCAAATTTCAAATGAACAATATTAAGAGACCTTACCTTTCAGGTAGAGGTATTCCGATGGATGTATCCTAGACCTTGTGGTGGCTTAAACCAATTTTTTTCCTGCCGAGTCGCACCATATAACGGAGAGGGTGCGGTGATCCCGTGGAGAATTTAATTCCGTTCCTTTAAACTTCTAGGATATTTATTTTTTTTCCAAGTACATGACACACATATATATTTTACATATTTACAGAAAGTAAGTAATACAAATTTAGGCCTTAGCCTTCCGTTTAACATTTGTAAGGCTCGCGGCCTCCGTCCGTCCGTTCAGTCCAAAAGAGCCTGCCACACTAAGTGCGTAGTAACAATTACAAATTAATCGCCGCTATTAGGCGGCGCCCTCTGCAGGAGGGGAAGATCTGTTACAAAGATAGTCAAAGCCCCTCCAAATGCCCCCAATTTGATAAAAATTACAGTTTTTTAAAAATGCTTCAAAACTTGGCTCTGACGTGATACAGAAAAAATTTTTGGACAGTGCAGTTATGCATCTTCATATAAAGTGAATCTATTGTTAAAAAATTTTTAAGGCCCCCAGGGCCCCTCTGTACGGGGCCCCAAACATGGTCCTTAACGCTAATTTATGTAATTTCGAAGGATTAGAACACCTGGTGCCGACTTCCCACATGAATACTATTGACATAACGATGTAGTATCAACCTAGTAGTTTCATATTATGCAAAGACATTTATTGAAGGTACAACTGTTTCCAAGAAAAATCCCAAAAAGTATCTCCATATTTGGGACATTCCACTTACACGCATGGGGCGTTTTGGCTTTACTTTTAGAAATTTAATCGACTGTAGCAATATTGAAAAATAAACTTATCCTGCAATTCTTAAAAATATATCCTCCATATGTCACAAATAGTTCTTTTACAGGGGCACTCAGAAGAATTACATTACGCTGTATGGGGATCTCTGTAACTACTGAACCGATTCGAAAACTTTTTTCACTGATAGAAAGCTACACTGTTCGTGAGTATTACAGGCTACCTTTGATGTATGTAGCATAAATAGTTCTTTTACAGGGGCATTCAAAAGAATTCCAGAACATTACACTATATGGACATCTGTTTAACTACTGAACTGATTCTAAACATTTTCCCACTGAAAGCTACATAATTCCTAA
Source organism: Cheiracanthium punctorium (assembly GCA_038373885.1). Classification (NCBI taxonomy): domain Eukaryota; kingdom Metazoa; phylum Arthropoda; class Arachnida; order Araneae; family Cheiracanthiidae; genus Cheiracanthium; species Cheiracanthium punctorium. Next base: position 302,056 of record JAWZYV010010460.1, on the reverse strand, counting down.
GTAACATAGTAAAAATTCATGCATATAGCATAATTTTTAGGAACACTCAAAATAATTCGTAAATAAAATCATAACTGTCTCCATTCCGCAAATGAGGGGGAAAAATGCTATCTAAATTTATTAACTATGCATACCTATACCATATCTTATACTTCATTTAAAATAAACAAAAAGTATGTTACTAACAATGCACTAAAAAGAGCTTTTTATGGTGTACATAAATTTATTCGATTATATTACATGGTTCAAGAGATATACAGCAGTCAGATATCTGGAATTTTGTCGCCAAATGAAAATAAATCTCTAGCACGTCCGTGTTCTAATGATTTCTAAGCTAATAAGAATAGCAACCTATCTATAATATCATGTGTCCGGCATTTATCTTGGCGAAAAATCCTTCTTATCTTGGCGGACCACCCCCTGGATTATACGTAAATACCTAATTTTACATACATTTTTATTAGTTTGGTAAAAAACTTGAAATGAGAGTTCTATTTGTGCCGAAAAGAGTATTTTTTCTACCCAAATAGAGTAGAAATTTGCATTTTGACTACTTAAACAGCTACTCAATCAAAAAAAGGGTGCTTAATATGAAAACATCTTTCCCTGATGCAAAAAAGCTGAAATTTTGTTAATCAAGCATTGATTTTTATGGATTAAGTATATTCTATAAGAAATAATTCTTTTAATAGTTGAAACCACAATCTTAATATGCCTTAGAGGACTTTTCCAATATATATTAATTCAGTTTAATCTAAATATGATTTCCCTGCTACATAAGAATACTATTGAGTTAAATAAATCCCCATGCAAAGACGTTGAATTTGATGCAATAAATTTATGAATACTTTTTTTCAAATTAAAATGGTAAGTTCTGATGAAGAATTTTTCTATTCTGATAAAGGCAGTTTCATGTGAATGGATATTTTATTTACTGTTCAAAAAGAAAAGGTTGACCCCTATTTCCCCAAAACTCATTCAAATGAACGCAGAGCAGTGGATCTCGGAGTCAGCCATTTTGAATTGTTGTGGAGGCCTTCATTATCGGAGGTGACGAGACGATGCAACGCGATGGGGATAATCGCCAACACACTCTCTGGAAGTGGTAGGGGTGTTGCGTGAGCTCTTGGAGTATGCGCAATAATGCTGGAACGATGTACGATAAAGACACGTTCGCTTGCTCGGAGACTTGTTTGCGGGTTCCTGTCAAATACCCATAGCATGGTTTCCTCTACGAAAGGCATGCGTGTAGTGTGTTCTCGAACGATGTGGCTACGCACTTGTAAAGCTCCTGCTTCACGTAATCTGCGGTGCAGTTTTCCAAATAAAACATTACTTGGCAGACGTCTGTTTAGGAAACGCTCAAGGTACATTCGTACCGCGAAGCGCGTACGCGCCGCGCATTTCCATCCACGGCGCGTATTGTATGCGTAAAGCATGTCGGCCAATCCAACTGATTTATCCTTTTCCTTCAACGTCCACGCCTGAAATGAATACGCTTCACACTCTCCCGTAAGTTTGCGATCATCGCCCACTAGCCGTCGCAGTTTGCATTTTTGGACACAAGTTCCTATGTAAATCTTGTTCATCATGATATGACAGACGTCGACAGACTACGTCTGTAGGTTAAGTGATTTTTAAGAAGTATTCGTGAATTTGAAGAGTATCTGAAGGCTGCCCCCGCAATACAAAATTATCAAATATGAGTACAATCCCTTCCAAAAACTCTTCGTACTTTACTAATTCTTCAAAAGCATTTGAGTTCCGATTTTGCGAGTTCAAAATTTGAGATTTCCATTTTGGAAAAATATAAAATAACAATTTGTATTTTTCTTACCTTTAATAAATAGGCTTCTTTAGTAGTGTATTCCTGGATCTCAAACACATCATTTGTTTCTGCTTCACAACTTATAACACAATTACCCAGGTATAGTGGCTCCTGTAAATATATTAATACGTTTGCATTTCTTTTTACTGTTATTTAAAAATTAAATACCAATTAAAATCACCAATCCAAATAAATGTTTTCTGCACATTCAGAATATTTGATAATTATCTTATTCCGAAATTATAATCCCCATGCAAGAACCCTTAACGGGTTAAAAATTTGTAACGCAGCGTTTTACTTTATAGCTATATAAATCTATATAAATAAAACAGAGTGTAAACTGTCCGTTTGTCTGTCTGTCTGTGTCTCGCGTAGCTCCGAAACGGGTGATCGTAGACCTACCAAATTTTGTACGGAAATTCTCCAAGACGGGTCTCGACACACCTCGAAGCGATTTTTTCGAAATTCGAATTAGAAAATGTTTTATTTTATGTTTTGTCCGATTTTTAGCGATTTTTCTTGCGTAATACATAATAACGCCGGTAATTGCACTCGCAAGAAAACGATATTTACATCATCGTATAGAGGAGAAAATAAATTTTCTTTTAAAAACTGTTCGTTCGGACTGTGTGACATAATTTGCAGATTTTTGGGAATTTTTCAAATCAAATTCAATTTGACGCTGACTTTCGTAAAATATTTTTAAAACTGCTGCATCTTGAATTCTATCTGTCGTAACTTTTTTATATTTAGGCAAAAGACGGAGCACACAATTCGCCCACTTTTAAAAGAAGAACGGAGGAAAAATATAAATTAGGAGAATTTTTACGAATTTTTAAGTGAAGAAGGATTTTCATTTCAATCGCAGCTGCTTAAATGCTTAAAAATTTCGGCTTATCTTGCGGTTTGGTTGTCTTGGAAACAGTAACAATGATTAAAATTGCCAGCTGAAAAAAAATAAATAAAATTACTTTAAAATAACAGAGTTTTCACATGTGAAATGACGTCACGAGTTTAAAACCCCTTTCGAAACTCAATCAGAGTAACGAACCCACAAGCAAAACATACACCACGCATGAAATAATTCCATATTTTATTTTACGTTGCTAGAAAAAGAATTGAATGCTGTTTTTTCACCAGTGAATTATCCAGCATTATTTTCAATTGAGATTTTAAACGGGACACGTTTTCGAATCGCAAGAAATATTTTGCGGTGCTAAACAGGGCCTGATTATACCAAACAGGGACCCCGGGCATTGATGAATTTTGGGGCCTCCATCTATGAAATTTGTTTTATTTTTCATAAAATATGTTTATAAAAAAGAATATTTCAGAACAACATTTGAAATTGGGGACCATTTCGAACCGGAGGCACTGGGCAAAGTCCCGATTTGCCAGTGAGATAATAGGGTCCTGGTGCTAAATAGGCCAATCTGACAATAATTAAGCATAGAAATGTATGGAGAGCTGTTTTAGTGGCAATCATAAAGTGAAATGATTATCTTTTATACTAATGCGTAAATTGCAAAAGTCACCAAAGAATAAAAGACTACATTCGTGGCAAATATCTAAGCCGTTTCTTTAAATTAAGTATTAACGACTGGAAAACGCCGATTTGCGAGTGAGATAATAGGGTCCTGGTGCTAAATAGGCCAATCTGACAATAATTAAGCATACAAATGTATGGAGAGCTGTTTTAGTGGCAATCATAAAGTGAAATGATTATCTTTTATACTAATGCGTAAATTGCAAAAGTCACCAAAGAATAAAAGACTACATTCGTGGCAAATATCTAAGCCGTTTCTTTAAATTAAGTATTAACGACTGGAAAACAAAAATATATTGTATTGGTATCAATAAAAGATAGTATAAGTAATAGTTAGTAGGTATCTAGGGCAATAATTATCAAAGCACAATATAACGCATTAATAAATATTTCGTGAAACTAAGTGTTCTATTCCTCTTACAACAACCATCTTACTTCACAGCTAACTAAACATTAAGTAATTCTACGTCACGTTAATATATTCCGCGGTAGTTCCAACAGAAAAGACTGTAACTGAACTTTTTTTTCTTGGAGATTCTATTTTGTCACAAGTAGTCATGATCACATTTTGGGAAAATGTTCCTTTCTTGCCTTGCGAAGAGCGGATACACAACTATTTAACTATAAAATAAAACGGTTCACCACATCATGTAGTATCTAAGGTGGTATAACTTAAATCTAAAAAAGAGTATGATGTAGAAATGAGACATTTTGAAAGTTAGTAATTTTCGCTGCAAACCGTCACGCTTTTCTTTTACTGATCGGGAATGACACCGACATAGTTTTTGTCATAATATTAACAATGGTCTCAGGTCAGTACTTATACTAACTTTACGCATAACGAATGAGAAACTTTACGCCAAGTGTCAAATCATTTTGCTTATTTTGAGATTCCAAATCACTGGAATGAATTCAAATTATATATGTAAGAAAAAGTTTCGTTCCCTACCGGGCGGAGAACGGGTACGCAGCTAGATTTAAATATGGGTCTTAAAAATAATGATATAAAATTTTGAGTGACGCCCAGCTGTGATTTTTAAAGATTTGTTCTAAATTCCATTATAGTTACTTTTGTTTTATTTTCTAAAGAAGATTTACGCATTTAAGCAATTCTTTTAATTATGAAATACACTGTCAAATATATGACACTTTCACCGAGTCTATATAATGTATTAAAATTAATATTTTTTCAATAATTTAATTTATCTTTTGCGCCACGCTATCTAAAAGGGCAAGTAAAATTTACGTAAATATTTATTTAGTATCACAGTAACCAAACTAAGTTAAATATATATGAAAATTTTGCTTGCCCTTTTGGATAGTGTGACGCAAAACATAAATTAAATTATTGAAATAAATTCATTTGAATACATTATATAGACTCAGTGAAAGTGTGATATATTTGACTGTGTATTTCATAATTAAAAGCATTGCTTAAATGCGTAAATCTTTTTTAGAAAATAAAACGAAACTAACTGTAATGGAATTTAAAAACAAATCTTTAAAATTCCCAGCAGGGCGTCACTCAAAATTTGATATCATTATTTTTAAGACCCATATTTAAAATTCATATAGCTATAATGTAAAATGCTGCGTCACAAATTTTTAACCCGTTAAGGGTTTTTGCATGGGGATGTCATTACTTTTTAGGGGTATGGTCAGAAGATAATAAATTAGTTTCACGAGCGAATTTTTGAAGTCTGCTTGACACTAAGTTATGTAAATAAATATACAAATCTGTTTTCATGCAGTATCACAGTATTTGATTAAAAAAGTCACAGCAAGTTGTTTTGTAACATGTAACAGAAAACTGACATGTTTTTGTTAGAATTTTATAATAAGAGGCATAATATTATAATCAATAATTATTTGAGTAATTTTCTATTTATAATTTGGGTCGAGTACAGATTAATATCCCTGCCGCCGTTCTTGATTTTATTTCATTAATTTGCATCCAGTTTAATGCTAAACGTAAGTCAACCTTTTTACTATAATTATATAACTATTAGGCCCTATCAGTCGCCGAGCGCATAGCGCTCTAAACTGGGAGACGGAAGGTGCCTGGTTTGAAACCAGGTTGTGTCCGCCGACCTAATCGTTCGGAGTTTTCCGTGGTTTCCTCCCAAACTTAGCGTAAATACAGGTCAGCACCCCTTAGAAAGCCCCCCCCCCCACGGAGGGCACCCCACCTCTCTGCTTAGAGCCCACTTGTAGCTAATCGGCCGTAATTCTAGAACAACAATATATAACTATTGGTTCTATTGCTTTAATGCATTGTGATTCATTAATTTGCATTCAGTCAGTTTAACGATAACCGTAAGTTAAGTTTCGTTAAAATTATTAATTTAATAATCTCGTTCTTAATTAATGATAATCTAGTTACTCTTTCAATTGTTTTAATGCAATGTAATCTGTTAATGCAATGTTCGCATTCAGTTTAAAGCTATCTGTAAGTTAAATTTTTAACTATATTATGATACACTATAAGATTTTAACTAAGTTAATGATACATCTCAAAATTGTTAATTAAATAAATTAATGATTTTAATAATTAATAAAATAGAAAATTACTCAAAAAATTATTGTTTATAATCGGTTTTATGCCACTTTTTAGAAAACTAACTTCACACTATGTTTTTTTTTATCAGTTGATAAATTCATTTTTTAGAGAACGTTTAGATGAACAGCCAGTTTAAGAATTTGCGCAAAAATCTATTTATTTAAAAAAAAAAAGGTTTTGCAATATGAATAAAAGTAGAATTACTCTCGGACCCCCCTGAAAGAAAAAGAAGTTAAAATAAAATTTCCTTAAGGCTGTCGGTCTAAAAATCGAAACCTACTTCACATCCCTTGAGTAAAAACCAAAATGAACTAATTTAGTAAAAGTTCACCACCTAATCATCCTCGAAAAAATAATGACCAGTGTTAGAAGAAAGCAGTTATAACTAAATACACATACGTTCGTATGTCCGCGAGATCGGCAATGTGCATGCTGTAGGTGGAAAAGAGACTCGACGTGCTGATATAAGCCGGGCGTATAAAGCTCCGTTTCCACTTGTGCCTTTACTGTCCCTAATGTCTTTACGGACTCAAATGTCGCAACGCTAAAGCATTCCATTTCCACTAGCTTTGATATCTCTTTTAGAATCGTAAGCTTCTTCCAACGGCTATTAGCGATTTTGCGCATGCGAGTTTAAATTTTTATCTGTTTCCCGTTTTATTTTTAAATATATCTCCTTTAGTTATTTTTAAATATAGAAGGATTTCTTAAATTTGGACTGCTAATTCACTGAATTTAAATTATCAAGACGAAATTAGACCTTAAAATAACAGTAAATCAGTATTCGAACGAAAATGTTTTAGATTTTATTAAAAATGTTTAAAAGAATAGCACCTTTCAAATGAGCAATTTCTCAGTAAATGTATTTTATTTTTAATACATTTTTCTATTTTAAAAAAGTAAGTCTTTTTTTAAACTTTACCTGATCATAACGATTTTTTTTTAAATAATACTACAGGATTTTTATAATCTGGAATTTTGTGTTATGCAGAATCGGTAAAGTCCGGTCGATTTTGAATTTGAAAAATTTTACCGTATTTATTTAAGGTACTTTTTTAGTTAGCACATATTATACTTGTTTTAAGATGATTAAAAAAAGCCCTGGGAATCAAGGATCCCTATAAATTAGAGGCTTTGTTATGAGCTGTTTGGAAGGATTTAAAAGGCAGCCACATTTTCGATAAATTTACGTACTGTATACTGTGTTTCACCAAGTAAGTAGTTAATGGAATATTGATATCTGCTTTTTGTGTGTTTCATAAATTTAAGAAATACGTTATGTTATTAATTTAATTTCAGTTTTTTCTATCATACACTAAAATCATATAACCATTTCTGAAAAAGGTTATATTCTATTGTGTTATGGTAAACCTACACGAGGAGTATTTCGTATTGTCTATGTAAGGGGGCGGGTGTCCTGAGCGAATGACTTTCTTAGCGCTTCTGAAGCTTATTTACGTTACATCGTGAGAAAAACCGTCCAAAACTCCGAATTTTTAGATTATCAGCCGTCCGGTAGACCGGAATCGTGGACCTATATACTTCAGTTATCTACCATCTTCAGTATCTTATCAACTCGGCTCGGGTGGGCATAACATCTTGGTTTGGATGCCATCTCCGGCCTTTAAATGTTTAATACAAAATAGTACAGGTATAAATTTAGATTAATTAATCAAATTTCTATCTGAAAAGTATTGAACAAAATTTTAAATCTGGTATTTAAAGGAATACAAAATAAAAGTGAGAAAACCTAAGATTTTGAAAAAATATTGGCCTTAAAATTAAAATTCAATAATTACAATAAATTTTATTTATACATGAAGAGTAAAAGAATTATTATAAAAACTAAGTTATGAGCATATATAAAAACTAGTTAGTATGTAAAATTACTATTTATTTTTCCTTTGAATACTAAATTATATGAACATTATTAATTACAGAAAACTTAGAAAAAGTAATATTATTCAATTTTTTATTATTGATATACACCTCAAAATTTAACTCATTATTTATAACAATACCACCTAGAATAACTGGACATACATTAGGAGCTTCATAAAAGCAAATTTTTATATTTAAATTATCTTCTATACAAAACAATTTATGTTTTAATTTTGGAATTAAATTTTGCAGATGATCTTTTACATCTGGCAAACATTTTAACTGATTACGTTCAACATATTTTTTTTTTTTTGCTCAAGAAGACTTTCTTGAATAGCCTGCAAAAATTGTTCTTCTTCAACATCAGCTATTCGATGTGTTTTGGGTTTATTTGTACTTAAATAGGCTGGCGCATTTGGGAAAATACACGGTACAGCATTTTCAGCAAGTTTCGGGATTTTCCTCTCATATTCCTTAAATTCACCTTTATACACGACACGATCTTTCCTTATAATTTGGGATTCGTCAAAATGTTTTATACAAATTACAGGATGCTTTAATTTGCTTAAATCATTTGGAATTCTTCTCAGTTTGAGATATTGTTAATATTCCGATATTTGAGCTATTTGTTGATGTATATTTGATATATTTGAGATATTTGTTAATATTCAAGGTATATTATCAGATAAAAAGAAAAAATTCTCTGAAGCACCTCAGAGTCAGTCACAGTCGAGACAGTAAAGTGGCAAAAATGACCCTAAATTATTTCTACGTCACTCCTCTGGGGTACTTTGACCTGAAAGAGGTAAATCAAAAATATTTCATATTTGTTCTTTCCTTGAGTAAGGCAACACAAGAAAAAAAAATTCATGGAATTCTGAGATGGTAAAGGAAACGCCCTGCCTGATTTGCCCCTGCAATTCCTCTTAAAAGAACAACAAAAGGGGGCACAGTGCAGGTTTGACTGAATTTAATTTGATTTAATTGAGAATAGACACCAAATCTGAATTCAAGTTCTTCATCTGCGTAATCAGCATGATTAATTGGGCTAACATACAGTCTATCGTTGCTGTTGTTGTTGCTTTAATTGAAGCTGTTGATAAATTTCTTACAAGCCCATCACAAACTACTGTTTCAGAATCTGTAATTCATCTGTTAAAATCTGTAAGTGATTCTGATAGTTCTGATGTTTTTTTTTTTTTTTTCTTTCATTATTCAACAGTTAGAGTTGAGTAAAATGACAAAAAATAACAGACGTAATAGTAATCATACATTAATTTTAGCTTGTACATTATATGTACAGTCATCATCAGCATATAATGCTTTACTAAAATGTGGCTATTTATTTTTGCCTAGCATTCGTGTTCTGTGCAATCTTATGAGTAGTCATTCTTTATCGAAACTAAACTTAGAAGGTAGCATTGGTTATTTATGAGAGACCTAGCACCTGGATCGTTCTCCCCAGAGGTATTGAACAGATTTTACGTGCACCAGCTTCCATTTGCGTACACGGATCCACAACAGTCCAACCGAGAGAGATTGTCACCCTCTCAAGCTCTGACCTAAGTCGGCGCTTCTTCCTTTTTTATCTTACGGAGTTTAGGAACTAGACAACATTTTGTCCAGGAGGAGAAAGGAGCTCTGCCAATTTCTTTTTCTTTTACTGGCCAATCAAATTTTGCATTTGAGCGATCAGATTGCGTTACAGAAGACGAAATATCGAACATTGATTCACTATTACCAAGCAATTTTAAGCCTTTCATCGGTACTATACATCATTATACATCATCATCATACGTAGTACATCAATATACGTGGAATAAACTACGACATAATTGTATTTTATTTAATTCATTAAGTTGTTTTGATTGTTCTAATGAAAATCCATGTATACACTTTGCTATGGGAAAAATTGATTACTCTGTGAATGATACAGTCGGAAAAATGAACGAAAGATTGATAGCAAAAACAAAAAAACAGGATAATTCATCACCAAAATTAACTAAAAAGTATAAATGCCTTGGAAAAAATGTTCCTAATGACAATTTAGAAAAAAATGAAACAATATCACTGCGAAGAAGTGCAAGAATTAAAAAAAAAAAACTGTGATGAAAACCAAAAGCTACATGTTAATTAATTTATTTTCTGTTAAATACTATAAGTAACATTATAGTCGATTAGTAGTTGCAATAAATTATAAATTTAATTGTTATAATTGTTATTATTCATTATCAATGTGTTGAATAATCAATATAAAGGCGTTTAAAAGTGTAATAATATAATTGAGGAATAAATTTAATAATTTTTCTAAAGAATGTCTACCAAATTTATTTTATGTCAGTACCGTGGAACGACAAATTTGAAATTTGTTTCTCGTTCTTGACGCTTTGAAGTTGTAGTACATTCCTCTCAGGCTTTCATTTTTACAATAAAATAGATGAATAATGCTCATAAAAAATTTTAAAAGTTTAATTTTAAAATCTTAACATTTTTAATCAAAGGAATCACAGTTAGAACAGAATCACCCATATACAGGGTGTCCAGTCGGGGCCACGCAAGATAGTAAGTTTTCTCTACCCAGAAACATCTCGCGTGGCCCCGGTCCAGTGCTAACGTTGTCCAATGGCTATTTCCTTAACCGTTAGTAAGAGGCACATAGTTCCCGTTTCAAAAATACTTTAAATTGAATAATCTATTATGTCAGAAACAATGGAAGTCAATAAATCAATTCCTATAAAAGTTACGAAACTTAAATTTTTATACGGTCCCCCGGTCTGTAAAAATATACGGGAATAAACTGGCGTCCTAGCTGACAGTATTTTTCTGTCAGTTTAACAGACTTTTTTTGTAGTTTGGAGACTTATCGTGATTAGACTGTCACTATCGTCGGCAGTCTGGCGACTATTCTAATTTATTACCGCCCTGTAGGGTCTTCTCGTGGGAAAAACACGAGTCTTGAGATTTTTCTCTTTTTAAAATAAATTCTCATATCGTGCCCTTTTAAACTACCTCATGCATGCTACACATATACTATTAAGTAAGTCAGAAACCGGATAAATTTTTTTATAGAGCCTGACTATAACCTTCTGCTTAAAGATTAGTATTCCAAAATTAGTTTTGCTTCTTTCTCCGCATTATGCTAAAAAATGAAATTAAAACCTGTAATTAAAATTTCAATATTTATATGGTCCCTTAACGGTTTACGGTTACGGGACATTTTTAAACGTGGAAAAAGTTACTTAAGTCAGAATATTTACTGCTTTATAACTCGGTAAATTTTGGTCGTAGAAGGACGAATTTTTAAAATTTGTATTGGGCTTCAAATTGTATAAAGAAATTTTTTTTAAATATAAATGATAGGGCCGGGGGCACTATAAAAATTTAAATTCCGTAATTTTTATAGATATTAATTAATTGACTTCGATTGCTTCTGATAAAATAGATTTTACAATTTAAAGCATTTTTCCAATTGGAACTATGACTAACGGTTTAGAAAATAGCCATTGGGCACCGCTATCACTGGACTGGACACCCTTTATATTGTATTGTATATAATAAAATACAGCTTAACTAATTACTATTGCCCAGCTTGAATTTAAAAGAAATCATTCTTCTACATGTAAGTGTTACCGCAGCTGACTAAGAAGGGGAATGGAGAACAAAATACATTTTCTTTTCTTTTCCTTTATCAACAGTTAATATTGATAAAATAAAATATCAGATGTGTCTCGAATCACCGTCAGTTTCAAAACGATCGTGATTGTATAATCGTGGGATTTGAAAAGAACCTGTTAGACGGATGAAAAAATCGTCGCCTAAGTGATATTACCGATGGGCTGGCACCAGTGAGGAACCCCTAATTTGGTTTTAAAAAGGCGGGCTAAGTATTCGCAGGGTAATCATTCTCCATGGTTGTCGCATATCTAACAATGAAGGATCTCTAGGAAAACGGAGGTACCAATAAGGACCAGATGTATCAGCAGGAGTTACGGTTTTGGGGTTCTGAACTGCTTTTAATGAATTTTATTTAATAAATATTAATTAATTAATTTTAATGCTGCCATCTGTTATTAAATTTAGGAACTAAATTGTGCACTTGGTATTATTTTTAAAAATTATATTCTTGAATCGCCGGCCATGGGGTTCGAACCCTCGACCAGGAATCCGACGCTCAACCACCCGACGCCTCGGGGCTTTACTTAATAAAGCTAAAGGTTGAAGTGTACTTTAGTTTCGGAATGGGGGCTTAGAAATTTTTTCGCAGAATCTTTGACCGGACGTGTTTAATTTTTGGGTTCTGAACTGCTTTTAATGAATTTTAGTAAATTTTATTTACTTTTTAATTAATTAATTAATTTCAGTGTTATCATCTGTTATTAAATTTTAGAATTAACTTGTTTCGGTATGGGGGACTTAGAGATATTTTCTTGAAACTTTCCTCAAACTTAGAAAAATTATCGCTGATAACATGAGGGATTGTAAATTTTGGGATGGTTTGGGACCTTTTAATGAAATTTAGTTAATTATTAATTAATTATTGTTATTTTTCTCGAAAGTTACACGTGGTAACGAGTGAGTAATGATTAATTGTATAGCATAATTAAGAGAACTTGTTATTGCTGAGTGGAATGAAAACACCACTTGGCAATCTTCATTCGGAGAATTAATTAATGATAGTTCACGAATTAATAAACAATTTCGATAAATTAGACAGATGTTAGGGAGCGTGTGTGCTCGTTTTGTAGTTTCTACTGTTAACGAACTTGTATTTTTATAGATTTTGAAAGTAATTAAAATCATATTTTTAGAAATATTTTATTTGTACTCATACGAAATTTTTTCAAGCATATTACAAATTACAAGTAGTGTTTAGTGTAAATTAATTTATATATTTCAGAGTTTTAATACGATATGATTTATGTATATTTTTTACTTTATGTGCAACAAAATTTTTAGTTTTACTATGAAAGTAAAGTTTTATACATTAATCACCATTTTTAGTAGTATTTTATTAGTATAGATAATGAATTTTACTTATTTTATGGAAAAATGGGTATGTTGAACTAACAATTACCTTTGAACTTGCATGCGGATAACACTATTTATAGAAACTTGGACTATTGATATAGTCCAAGTTTATATTGATATTTTATATTCAATATTTTATATTCAACTGATATAGTGATTTGAATTTATATTCAATCACTATATCAGTTTATATTGATATAGTGATTGAATAAAAAGTCAAGAACAGTTTTAGCATATTAAAACACAATTTATATTGCGTGTACAGTTTTAGTAGATCAATATACACTTTATACCACGTTTACACAAATATATTCTTGATAAGCAGGAATTTAACATAGAATACGTGTCAACTGAGAAAATAAAATGATAGTTTTAAATCCAAAACCTCCCAAATTACAAAGAATGAACACAAATTAATTTATAAGAAGGTACGATCTTACTTATTTGAAAGCATATTTTCTACTGCAAATTTGTTGAATGATGGAAACAAAGCCAGCTGTTCAGGAAAATAGAATGAAAATTTAAAGTACTTTACCTCTACTTCCCATTTCAGCTGGCTATTTAATGACATCGTCTTGATTAATTTCAAATCTTTTTCATGACATAAGAGAAAAATAGGCATAATATTTAGAAACTAAATACATAATACCAATAAAATGGCCATTCCTCAGACATTTCACGCTTTAAGAGTAATTTTTTCTTATAACAAAGGATAAATTCAACTGATTCACATTAAATTAATACCATTTTAATTTTTCTCTAAAATGTACGATACTATAGGTAGCAAGTGATTAATCTACCAATTTAATCTAATTTATTATTTAAAATGTATATATTTATGCATAGAAGTTTCATTTACTAAAATACAGGTTACATACATGCTTTATTTTCTATTACAAGATATAACTTTAAGCATAGTACATACAAATATTTCCCTTAAACCCACGTTTTTACAAATGAAATGTATGAATAAACAAAATAAATTAGTATATATTAACCCATTACATCCTTAATGTTCCAGAAAACATAGTAAAATCCGCACTTAAACTAAACATATTGTTACGAATTTTCGGTACAACCCGCTGTTTTGGGGTTTCAAATAGCCCAAAATTAGTATTCTACGCGTCAAAAAGTTAAATTTTGCCTTTTGTTGCATCGAAATCAGTCAACTAGAACCGGAGATATGGAGGTTTCGGTTTTCCCATTCATTTCTATTGCAGTTTCTAGAAATGTCGAGAAATATTGGTCCTAGGCCTTTGGTAACTTCACTTTTGTGGACTTCTTTTTAGCACTAAATTTGGCGACATTTGTGTCATTTGGCACGATTTTCCCAATGAGGCTCGTAAAGATAGTTTTTCTGCATTACCATGCATAACAGCCTAACATTTCTCTTCTATGACGTAGTTAAAATTCCCGTTTTATGTAGAATCCTCGAGAAATAGATATGTCAGAGGCCCCAGTTCACTGTGGATTGGGCTGATGAGGTGTACGGTGCTTTGCTATGTATTGAAGCTGCAGAAGCGCTATTTTCGCTTGCTTTTCAAACTGATTTTTAAGTGCTGTGTGTAAATTCTTCATTGTTAAGTCTTGAGGGAGTGCTAGTGTTATCCCTCGTATATTTCCACTGAATTTTGCATCTGGAAGTGTTTTATTTTGTGTGAGAAATACCGCATTTGTTAAAGCCCCTGATCTGAATGGACTGTTATAAATGAGCTACTGGCTGTTAGTCCATGTGAACTTTACACAGCTGATTGTTCGACGAAATTCTAGAAGCAATAAAGTTTGTGTTCCAATCTGACAAGTGGACCCTATACTAGATTTTTCTACACCAACTGGTATTTTAGAACGATAAATCCAGGAATTTGCGGAGTATTCTGCAACACTTGGTGTCAGAATCGGGATTCTTAAGAAAGACTTTAATTTTGAGGTGAACAGTGAATGGAATGGAAGAACAATTTCAACAAAAGTTCATAGATATGCTATGCTGAAGGAGATAAAATCTGGACATGAAGAGATGAAAAAACAGAGTTAAAAACAGAGTTTAAAACTACACGAGAAGATATAGAAGCCGGGAAAGAAGAAGTAAAAGCAACTTTCGACAAAATTGGAGCCGGACAAGCCGATTTGGAGAAGAAAATTGAAGCCGGATATGTCGGACTTCAGAAGAAAGTGGAATATGGACAAAGAAAAATAGAAAGTGTAGTGCAGTTTCGAAGATACGTGAAGAATGTGACACTAAAATTGAAGAAAAACTGGACCGTTTAGTGAAGCTGGGAAAAATACATGAAAACATGAAGATGTCACACCGCCCAGCAGTGAAATTAACGACCTATGACGGGATGACTCCCTGGGAAGCTTACAAGATGCAATTTCCGATGACTAATCCATCGAGCAAGTGAAAAATAAACTTGGATAGTAAGGAAATCCAGGTAGCACTTGATAGCAGTTAATAAACTGAAACCGAGATCAAAATTAGCAAACGGTGGCCATAAATGTTGTGTAATCAGAGCCTTCAAGGAGAAAGAATTGTTGGAAAAGTTGGAAATAAGCACCAAATGAGAGCAAGTGGGCTTAAGCCTAACCACATGTATCCACATGATACGGATTTGGAATGGAAAAATTGAAATGGTGTGCTCAATCATCAGGTGCTTCCGCACACACATTTCAATTTAAATGAAAAACAAGAATAGCTAGGTTCCTGCAGGTTACCTGAACAAAAAAGCCGTCGTATTTGTAACCTGGGGGCATGACCATAAGCTATTGGAAATAAATAACGAGGTAGTAAACCAGACATGAATATCGAAGCTCAGTTATGGAGCCAGTACTAGTGAGTGATGCCATCAGAGAAAACTAAATGTCATTATTAGACAAGTATTGCCATGGAGTAAAAAGAAAAGAACTAGAAGAATAGATAGAAAAGAAAATAATAAAAATTAAAATTAGAAAATAATAAAGAATGAATTGCTGCCAAAACCATATAGTTATTATATGATGAAGTCCATAGAAAGGGGAAAAAAAAAGATGTAAACAAAACACTAGTATAGCTATTCTATGCTTAACGTAGTACAAGCTGCAGTAGCTAAGAAGTACTAAAGAAAAGTAGTGAGAAAAATAAATAAACAATAAAAGGGAAGAAATCAATAATAATAATAATAATAATGATAATAATTATATTAATATTACACATGTATTAATTGCTGTTAGTGCTAATATTATTCTAAGATATATAGGTAAATATGTATTTAGTATGGCTATATTAGGTACAGGAGAAGAAAGATTTAAAAAATATAAATTACGCCACAAAAGGAAAAAGTACCAGTAATAAGGAATTCTACTTTTTTTTTTGGTATAAAATACATAGATATATATTTTATGGTTTTGTATCATTATTTTTTTTTTTTGTAATTAAAAAAAAATAACCTTATATATATATATAAGGGATTATTTTAATTTTCGTAAAATGAAGATAGCCAGAAGCAAGGCATCTTCAAGGAATAAACCCAGGGTCGTACCCAGAAAAAATTGCGGGACCCCCCTGGATACGACCTTGAATAAATCACCCAGTAGAAGGTGCTGGTCACTCTTAAAAACGCTGATAAGTCACTTGAGATTTAGAGTGGTTCACTCTTTAAGGGATGACCTGTTGCCATCCCTTTCCTTAGAGTGAGACTCTCTTTCCCGGAGTGCGCTTTCGAATTCTCACTCCTAATCCAGATTAAGAAATGTCACTCCAGCTTTCTGACTCTATGGAGGTTGGCTGATTTTTGTCACGAAGGTAGGGTGATATATCACTCCCGAACACTGGATTTTCACTCTTTATTATTAAGAGAGTAGGGGTGTGAAAAGTATTGTAACACAAATATTCAAATATTGGTAATATTATTACGTTATGATTTTTCTGCTCTTAAATTTTGGATTATTCCATGGTGACTGACGTTACAATTTGACTGCATTTGTAACCTTTGAAATTCACCAGTGGCTTGAAATATATATATTTATTCATTTAAATTCATCAAGAGTATCAGAAATAAGTACTACACTGTTATCCATTTTCAATATAAGAAATATATATATATATATATATATATATATATATATATGTATATATATATTTAATTTTATTTCAATTCAAATCCTCTTCGAACTAATAGTATGATAAGTAAAATAATTTTTTTCTAGTTAGGTACAGATTTCAATCTTTATGAAAACGTTTTCTTTCATTTAAAAAATTTAAAAAAATTCAATGTAGATATAATTTAATTCCTGTGACTGATGTTACATATATTTTGTGACTGATGTTACATTCACATAAATATGCTATAATTATATATTATTTCTTCTTAAAAACAAAACCATCAAATTTAGTTTTTGAAATTGTATTAATATAGTTTAATCATAATAAATAAATCATAGTAATGCTTATTCTACATTAATAAAATTAAAAAAATAATGTTGTTAGTGTATTTCACTAAAGGGTGATTTCATGGAACTAGGGGCACCAGTGAAAAAAAAATTATTCTTATAAAGAATAATAGTTTTTTCCCCTATAAAGTAAACATTTGCGGATTTCTATAAAATTATGATAAAAAGTTGACAAAACATTTTTACATATATTTTTGTCTTTAGAGGTGTAGAAAGTTCATCTTGTTTTCTAAAAAAAATCAACGGGTATGTGTAAAATCTCATTTTTTATTGAAATTTCGTTCATTTATGAAAAGATAAGACAAGCACAGAAGCCTTTTACTGCAATATTTACCTTGAGAACAATTTTTTAAAGCAGCCCTAACAGTAATGTAACATCACTCCTAATAACATAAAAAGCTTATTGCTTATAAGCTCTTTATTGCTTCTGCGTTGTTTTCCTTTTATAATCTTCATATTTCCCTTCATTCTTTAATTTATCTCTCCTCCTTTTCTGTCTTTCTGCAGTAGTCAATGCGATTTTCGCAATATTTTTATGTATGTACCAAATTAAAAGACAGAAATGTGACTGATGTTACATATTTTTTATTAGTTTAAAATTCATAAATTGAACCATTATTAAATATTCAAAAGACTAATCCTAAAGATATCTTCATAAAGGAAGAGAAAATGACTTTTTATATTTTTGGGATTAATTTTATTTAAGCAAGAAAAACTTTTATAGAATTTTGTGACTGATGTTACATTAAATATTTCTCCTAATTTACAAAAATTGTTTTTTAAATAAATAATGCAATTAAAGGTTTCTGCATTGGTCTAATCTTTTCATATATAAACTAAATTTCAACAAAAAAATAAGATTTCATTCAAATTTGTTGATTTCTTTTATAAAACAAGATGAACTTCCTACACCTCTTTAAGACAAGAACTCATGTAAAAACAGTAATGTTGCCAAACATAGTAGTACATAAAACTTTTACAAAGGTGTTGTTAGCTTTTTAAGCATCATTTTATAGAAATTCACATATTTTTACTTCATCGGGGACTAAAGTATTATTTTTTTATAAAGATTTTTTTTGCCATTGGTGTCCCTAGTTTCATGGAATCACCCTTTTGTGCATTTTTAAAACATAATTTTCCACTCTATGCTCATCACCATCTGCATGTTTCCTAAAGTCTTTACGCCACCACCGCCACTATTTTTTTTAATGGTGCAGATCTCTACCAGGCAATCAGTAGAAATAAAAAAGAAAATTAAACGCAGCTCTGCATAATAAAAATAGTTTAAAGGCTAATATGACATGTGTTTATGTGTGTGAGAGAGTGGGTGTAATCTGCAATTATTGATAATTTTTTTATCTCTCAAGGAATTCTGGCGATACAGTAATATTACCTGTTCTGGCTATCCTCTTAATGCATTAGACAGTCTTCAACCAAACGGCCGTGCAA
This sequence comes from Cheiracanthium punctorium, assembly GCA_038373885.1. Classification (NCBI taxonomy): domain Eukaryota; kingdom Metazoa; phylum Arthropoda; class Arachnida; order Araneae; family Cheiracanthiidae; genus Cheiracanthium; species Cheiracanthium punctorium. Next base: position 283,342 of record JAWZYV010010460.1, on the reverse strand, counting down.
GTAAGTTTTATCAAGTAACTATTCACTTAGATCTATGGTAATGTATTTTTTAACCCTCTTGTCACTGAATTATGAAAATTCAGAGAAAAAAAATCTGTCTAGCATTTAATGCATTTGAAATACTATTATAAATCATGCAAAAAAATTTTTTTTTGTAATATCGCTATATCTAATATTAATTTCTGCATTTTCGAAGCATTTTGTTATGCTAAAATTTATTTAAAAGGCTGTACATATTAGGTAAATGTTGTGGAATAAGAAAATAACTATACTTACCTTAAAAAGAAAAGAAATGGTAAAAAAGCAGCGTAAATATTTTCTTAATTTTTCTCCTGGAACAATGCAGCAAAAACTGCAAAAAATGGTCTAAATTGACTAGTACTGCAATCTAGGCCCGATTTATGCATCTAGTTGAGAGCCTCATATACTTTCTACATGAATTAATGATATTGATATCACTGAAAGAAAAAATACTAAATTCAATTTTTTACTCTCTAAATATTGCTGTTTGAAGTAGGAGCCTCATATGAGGTTCAGGGTGACGAGAGGGTTAAAAACTTGGTTAAAATTAAACTTGAAACAGGTATTGCTACTAAATGAGAGGAATCTCGGCAGGATTCTTGTAACACTCTTAAAAGAATATTAGCAGTAAATAACATTGGTCAACAAGGCTTTTGGCCCTTGAATCATATTTTGTATTCCTAACATAACTTTTTACCCTAAATTCAAATCTGCTATCAGAATATTTCTATCAGCCGCAGTTTTTGTGCATGTGAATCAGTGGCGTAGCCGGGGGGGGGATATATGGGGGTCACAATCTCCCATGAGAAATTTTTTACTATACAAAATATATATTCTTCACTCCCTTATCACACACACGTATACATATATGCGAGTTGTAGTAGTCGTAACCCCCCCCCCACATGAAAAATTTCTGGCTACGCCACTGATGTGAACAATTACATTTTTTAATAATTACACATGATAATATTGAGTTATTTATTCAGGGATAATTAATCTATGCAAATTAATGTTTTAAATCATTTCTTTTATGTACAGGGTGATCAGAAAATGAGTATACATTTGAAAAAGTAATAATTCACGGAATAGTGTAGGTAGACAGCAGGTCCGGTTTAGACATCTTTTTTGGCGTAGTCGATATCTTATTCTACGCCCCCTCGCATAGAAAGCTGATTTTACGCCCCCTCGCATTACACATGAATCATTCATCATGAGATTTAGCATATTGTGTTATGATGTAAACAAAAGGGCAGTCAAATCGGTACTCAAATTCTTACAAGTGTTAAATTTGGCACCCTATAGAAAAAATATTTTGAAGTTTGCCCACACCTAAAAATATTCCTATGGTCGCCCATGCTCACTTGCTTTCCTTCTCACTTCCTCTCAATGCGAAAAGGTAATTGAAATATATTAATATTTACTGAAAAGTAAGTATATTTTAAATGTTTAAATTTATATTATATACAAAATTTTATAAAATACTTCACAATGAAGTATTATCGTCATGCGTCATCATCTCTCAATATTAAGAATAGCAACTCTCTTAACAAAATATAACGTCGCTTCCTTTCTCTTTAAGCTATGTCAATTAATACGAGAAAGGCAAGTCATGCTAAAGTTGTAGGTAATAAAACTCTTTTCGACATGGGATCTATCATCGTCAAACTTAACCAGATTTTGAACATAACCGCAAAAAAGCTTTATCCTCTTGTAATTTTGCAAAACGCTGTAAAAGAGCTTTAAATGAGGTATAAACAATTACAGTAATCCTTCGTTTATCACGGTTAATCCGTTCCAGAATCTACCACGATTAGTGAATTTCCGTTAAATAGGATTTTATACTTCTAAATCGGATACGCTTATACACGAAGACATTAAAAAAATTAAGCAGTGTGAATTTTCCTAGCACTTATTCCTTTTCCCACTGAACTACAGATAGCCCCTTTACCTTAAAAAACAGTCGCACCACATTTTTAGATAAATCACTGATATGATTCTTTAAATTACTAAATGTTCCGGATAAATAAGTATCATCTAATGTGTATACATGTGTAGGTTTATCTATCTGTCTTGTGTACAAATATAAATCCACACCGTCTGATCGACCGGCTGGCAATTTAGAACAGATTTGTAAAACGGCATGGAGAAGCTGGTAGATGACTTCATAATTTCGAATATCTACCCGTTCTCGGCTGACTTGTGTCATGGCAAGATTACACAAAAGGCATCTGCCTTAGGGGGAGTGCCTTGGTCGAAGGACTTTTTTAAGGGGTTCTAACGCGTATTCTCATTACATCTGGCGGAAACCGACCAAAACACTTCAATCGTCTACCTTGTTCAGTGGCATATCCATACAGACACTACCAGTTTACGGATTTTTAATGAATTTTCCCAAGCATCAACTTTAAAAAGCTTCTCCGACGATACCGTATCGAGTAAAAAATGACCAATATGAGATTTATTCATGTAAAGATAATAATAGAAAGCGAGATTGGCGTCATTTTGATATCATGAGTCATCTAAAAGTTCCATAAAAAGTTTCGTGTGTTTAAACAAAATAAAGAAAACGATTCTCCCCCTGCGAAGACGAGCCATTTGTTAGTTTCTGAAAAGTGTGCTCAGCGATTAATAACAACTTCATTTGTATGTTAAAAAAGTCTTTTTTAAATTTGTATAAAGTAATCGGTGTATTTAAATAAATTTATACTAATAAATATCACATTTATTTCAATTTTTTGTTTTGAATCTTTATAAATATTCAGTAGTTTTGTATCATAAATGTGCTAGGTAAAGATTAGTAATTACATAACTAATTTAGAGGGGGCCCCACCCAGGAAGCACATAACGGTTTTTAAACGTTGTAGTTTGGTTGCAATGGTTGCATATTCGTTAAGTTGCAGATATTTCTATTTCTGACGTAGCAGAAACGTTGCTTTTTCGTTTCAAAGGTTGTATAGTAGTTACGTTGCAAATATGCCAAACTTGTGACGTGGCAGAAACGTTGCGTTTTAGGATTCATTTTACCCTGCTCTTTTTGTTGCGAAAATTTCGTTTTTAAAACCAATTTGCAACAGTTTCATATTAGTCCATTTTTCCATGTTTAGGACGTTTCGAAAACGTTGCATAATGGTTGCATTTTGGGATATTTAAGAGTAGCATGCGAACTCCATGTTACCTACTGCAAGGTCAACTCACTATCCATCTCAGTCGCTAGTTTACGTCCGCCATTACAAAACGGTGTGTTTTTCTACTGCCTCAAATGTGGATTAGAAAAGTAAGTAAATGATAATATTATAGTAATGATTGTATTTCTGCTAACGATATGTGTTTACTTGAAGAAAGATACGCGTAATGGATAATTTTTATTCATGAAGGCTGTCTTTAAAATAGTTGTCCGTATATTCTTATGCATAATCCTTGTCAGAATGCCGTGTTGAGCAAGGCGAAGGATATTTTTCAGCTCGTCGTTGTGTCACGTATTTAGCCTGTATCTAAGAAAGGTAAAACAAGTTTTTAAAATAAACAAGGCTCTCAATCGCTATTTCCTACATCAGCCTTAGAATTGTTTTAGGGAATGTTCGACCATTGCTCTCAAAGTCCGAGCCGTTCGTTCTGTATTATATGTTGGCCGATAATCATACAGTGTTTTCAAACGCTGTGCAACTTGTTCTATACTATCTGCGGCCAAACGTTTTCTCTTTGTGGGAGGCATTACCAACGATGCCTCTTTCACGTTTAATTATTCATTCAAGAATGTTATTATTACTACGTTGCTTACATGAATTTAATAAACGGGGAAAGATAAATCACTTTTAGAGGCGCTTATCAACAGAATAACGCAAAGCGCATAAAAAAATGTAGTGATCGTCTGCCTGCGTTTAACATCTGGAAATATGAGAATGTGTTCCAGAGTTCTTATGCTGATTCCAGTGCACTGGTTTTTTTAAATACAATAATAATGCCTGTTACTGGGAACCGTTTTGGAACTGAAGGAATGAAATCCTCTGCAGTTTTAACATCTGTAATTTTAAATTGTTGTTATGAAAACCTTTGAAATAATAAGCAATAGTGTTTTATTTAATCGTTTTCGCTTTCATATTGCACGCATCTTGATCTGCTTTGTTGCGATAACATAATGGTATTTTATTATGTGGTTGGGATTTTTAAATTCATTATGTGTGCTAAATATATATATATATCGTAGAATACATTTCATAGACATTTCTTAATATCCTCAACGATCTGTGTTCCCTTAATATTTAAACAACAAATATAAATCATGCTAAACGCACCGATTATAAAACTTTCTAACACAACGTAGCCTTTTTTGCGATGATCGTCAAACTTGGTAGCATTTCCCGAGTAACCTTAAGAAAGCCGTTTATTACTATTAATTTAATTTTCTGATACCTCGTAAAAAGGTTACAGGATATTTCCAATTTTATAATGAAGAGTAAGCTGTCATAGACGTCCATTTTGTCCAGCCAGCTACAAACTTTGTTTACTCTCAAATTTTAATATATAAGATCACTCACACAATATTTCATGTTGGAAATCATACTTAATGCTTATTTTCCCCATTAACAATAGTGTTCAGTAAAGTTTTATTTTTCTCAGTTCGATCAATGTTGTAATTAATTTCGCTATTATTGATGAAAATAAAACAATGATTCAACAACTTAGAAACTATTTTGTAAAATCTTATTAATCTAAATTGATAACCGATTCTAACACAGTATTATGTTGTTGAGGGGTAGTATAATGCTGAGTATGAATTAAACTTTAAATTTAAAGAGCAAAAAGTAAAAATTTTGTTATTTATACAGTCTGTTGTGTTTCAGAAAAGTTTATTATCCTTGATATTTGGACATGGGATATAAAAGATAAAAGATTGGGACAGGGGGTTTGGGCCCCTTTAGTTTACGCGCAAACGCTAACTACAGACAATTACTCACATTTTGAATACATCGCTCAAAATAGCATGTGGTAAAAAAATTTTAATTCTGTATAACATTTGGACACTATTAAATTTTACAAGATTATATTAATTTTGCAAATTTTATAATTTAGTCTTAACCGACACCACTTACTCTTTTAAGAATTAAAAAATATTTTTAGTGCTATTGAACATTTTCAATAGATGTAAAATTTACTGAAAATCAAATTTTATAGGAATAATGGACTCCCCCTCCCATTAGCAGAAGCATAGGCGTAGAGTTATATGGGCCCGTGGGGCTGGAGCCCCCCCAATAAATGTGAATAGGGGCTGAGCCCACCCAATAATTTATCACTCAATACAGAAAACTAATTTATACTAATATAAAAAAAGTATTCACGCCATTTACAAATGTTTAAAAAAAACCTTTACTTGTACTTTAAAAAAATTTCTTCTTTTGATTTCAATCATGATTTAGTATTCATTGTGACGCCTTGTAACACAAAATGTTACTATAAGCTGCCCTCGCCAGGCTCTGGTTAATTAAAATCAGATTATGCAATTTAAAGTATGAAATGAACAAAAGTTCAGATGTGTCTAAAATGCACTATCTCATCGAAAATGTTTTTGTTTTTTTTCCTCCTTTGGATTTTTTACTTTGCTTCTATTTTTAACTTATAAGATGGTAGGAAGATACTAACATGGATACTTACCTTACATTGGTGTAGAATTCTATGGACCCATAGAGATCGAGTGCCTCCAATAATTTACACTTATATATAGTAAGTCATAGCTGCCAACTACTACGGAATATAACTAACAACTTTTTGTAAACAGTATATTTTTTAATTATTTTTTTCAAAATAGTAACCAGCTCGCGCGCGCATCACAAAAATTTTGCTATATTTTAAGCCGAAAAATCATGTAGAAAAAGTGGTTAATTATATTCCGTAGTAGTTCACAACTATGAGTAAGTTATATGTACGTGAATCAGTGGCCTAGCCAGAAATTTTTCATGGAGGGGGGAGGGGGTTACGACTTTTGCAACTCACATATATGTATATACGCCACTGACGTGAATATATGTGGTTGTGGGGCCCGGTCCCCCCAATAATTTTGAGAACTTTACGCTTATGAGCAGAAGCCCTTCCCTGAGAAAGCTATAGCTACGCCAATGTGTGTGGACTGGAGTATTTATTGACTTAACCATGCTCTCATAGGAGAGGTATGTATCACAGGTGCTGCTACGTTCTTCTTACTAATTTCAATTCAAAATATGTTAACTTTTGTTTTGCATTTCAGAAAACTGCGTCGCTATTCTGCCTGTCAAAAAAGGAAAACTGAAGAACTTCCGTGTACTAATTCTCTTAAGATAACCGTAAATACATGTCTTTGCAGATCTGGCAATTTATGTGGCTATGGAATACGGAATTTACCCAACAGGAATATTCCAGCTGTGGAATTAAGATAGTGTGTCGTGTATAATAAAGCAAACCTGCACGAGGTGTATCTGCCTAAGATGAGGGTTCTAACGCTTATGTACATTACCGACCATTAGAAAACCGACCAAAATTCCTGGCCAATTAGATCGACAGCCGTGCGATGGGCCCCGAACCCAGGACTTTCACACTTTCGACATCTATCATTTTGAGTGCCTTATCCACTCAGCCATAGTGGGGCGTGGAATTAAGAAGTTTATATTATAGTTTGAAACATGTGCAGGACCTTCTACCCCAATGTGTTGAAAAATAATTTCTTCTTGTTTTATGCAGGAGTGATATGAATTATGTGTAGGAATATGTATTGGCATAACGAAGGTTATTTGTGCCCATTGTAGTCCTTCAGTTTACCTCCCTATTCTTTCTAACTTTAGGAGTCCCCCTCCCCCTATTGCTGTCCTTTAATTTGTTCCCCTATTCTTTTTAAGTTTAGATGTTCTGCCAGCCCCATCTTTGTTTTTAGTTTGCTGCCTGAGATAGTCTGTCCCTTTGCCTCACTCTTGCTATGTCACTACGATGATGATGGCCAACCCCATAATTGAGTTTATTGTGATGAAAACCTGTTAAATTTCTTTCGGAATTAAAGAACAAAGACCATTTAACTAGGAGCAAGAAACATGAAAATTTGCATAACTATAAGAATAAATGTAAATTGTGTAAACAATAAATAATAGGAAAGGGTTGTGTAAAAGCAATCACCCCCCCCCCTCCCCGAAAAAACTTATTCATATTTCTAAATTTTGCTTTCGTATTTCTTTCAGGTTTTATGGCTAAAAGTTGAAAATTTGGAGATGCTGATGAAAAGTTATGGAAGAAGGCATGGAAAGCATTCTAAATTTTGACCTTGTACCAGTGAAATGTGAAACAAGCAGACAAGCATTGCTTGCATATATGTTCCAATAAAAAATATTTCAAGGTTTTTTTTTGTATGGAAATTACTTATTACAGAAAAAATATAGTAAGGAGCTAATGACATTAGCAGTTGATTGCAATCACTAATATTATTATTGATATTTTTCTTCCCATTTTTTTGGATAACTGATTTTTATAATTTAAAATAGCATTACTTGTTTTAAAGATTCAGATGACTAAGAGTGATAATAACTTAGTGTGTTAAGTGAACATTATGCATGCTGAGTACTTTTGAAATTCCATATGTTTAAAAAGTAAAATAATTGATTAATAGAGAAAAGTTTAAACTTACTTCCAGTTTTAATTAAAATATTTTTGATAATTTAAATCTCAGAGAAGAGGTAGAAAATTTATAAATTCCCAAATGGATTCTTGCGGGTCTAGTAAGAAAAGAGGGGAAGAGCGATTTATTGGGAGTGATGGTATTTCTCACTGTGGGAGGTTTGGAAAGCGGGCTTACTTACCGGAAGTTATTTATCGTTGGTAAAGGGCCGTTCAAATTTTACGTAATCAATAAGGGGGAGGTGAGGTGGTCCTCGGTGTGCTTATTTTTTTGACAAGGTGGGCAAGGGTGACGAAAATTCTTATGTAAGCATTAAATAAGAAAGCAATTACAGTGCAACAACAACAACAAGGATGGGGCAAGGTCGTCTTGCTGTTACCTCGAAACTTTCTAGTGGCGCAGTAAAGGGGATTCCATACCCTAGGAGAAAGGGAGAAAATTACCATAAATCAGCGCAATATAGTTGTTTTTTGTGCTCCAAAACCGATCTGAACACACTGATCTCCCCCCCACACACACACACTTGCTGAGAGCCAACTACTGAGCAGTACTAGAGTGCTGACAATGAAAAGTTGAATACATATATCATTTCAACTCCTATATATGATTATTCATATAAATTTTTAGGATTAATAATGCAATTTATTGGGAAGTACTTTTCCCTGCCAAGTAGTAATGACGTACAAAATGTCCTAATACCTTACGCAAGCAAAAAGGGGGGGAGAGGGCTAACACTTGCTTATTTTTTCCTACGAGTGGGGGGGGGGTGCAAAATGACTAAAAATATGCTTATATAATACTTGAACGCCCCTCATTTACTATCCTGAATAGGGAAAATCAATTAAAAATATTTTAGAATGCTTATTATATAACTGCTAAAACTTAATTTTTGTAATTTCTATCGAATCACAATTGTTCTTAAATTTTCTTAAAGTGTTATTACTTTTAAATAATTACCTAAGTGAATTTTTGTACGAAATAAATTTAAGTTCTGTCCGGCTCCGATAACGTGGCACTCGGGGGAGATTCTTCGGACGCATCGATTGTTGAAAATAGGTGAAATGTAGAAAGGGTCCCTTTTCATGATTAGAGGAGGAACTCCCACAATTGTGATACTTCTTTTATAATCGCCAAATTTAAACCGGCATTTTTCTTGCACGCAAACAGTTGTTCGTGCCCAACACTGGGCTGCAGTATAAAATGTATAGGGCCAGGAAGTATTCCTGTATAGGAAATTGCGCTTTCTCTGTTATACTTCACTATTGCTCCCCCAACACTACTTCTTTGTATGAAATTCATTTTTTAAGTAAAATAATTCCTTCATTGTAATTACTGCTATGAGTAAAGATCCTTTCCTAATTGTTAATAAGTCATTTAAAATTCAGGTTATTTTCATACGAAACGATCTCTGATATTCAAATTTCTTGAAGATACTGAGTCAGTCTCTCTCTCTGTGTGTAAGGAGGGGGAGGAGTGCAAGTATATTAATACAAAATATTAATTTTCAATATTAATTTTATGGCATTTTCCGCAATACAAATAAATTTCTATTGCAGTTTAATGGTGTATTTGTAACGTACTTAAATTGTTCCAAATTTTCATTGAAGTAATACCATAACATTTTTATTATTATTGTTCATTACCACGTTTTTATTAATTTGCTTTCGAATCTGTGTGTTAGGAAATTTTGGAATCGATTTTAAACAAACTTCCTGAGGAGCCGGAAACTTGAAAAATAGTTCAGATCTGGGTGACAACGCAATATATTTTCTTCAAATTACATTTTTATGAGTGTTGGGACCAAAACGTACTTTCTAACTCCCCCCCCCCTCCCCTCCCTCCTCCTTTGTACCTCAAAAGGAAAATAAATAATTTCAAATATGCCATGGTTCAAAATGCACTTTGTAGGACAAAATTAAAAACATCTTAAACAGATAACGCATAAAACAAATAATAAATGAATAGCTTAACCAAGTAATTAGAATATAATTTCACTGCAAATAGTAAAGATTGTTGTGTGTTTTGTTAACGATACCACTACTCTGTAACCATCCTATTATCATCTACTTTATGAGCCCACGTTTTAAATTTTAGAACTTACGAAGCTCGTTTTGATACGTGATGCAGGGGCGTATCCAGAAAAAAATATGGAAGGCTTCCAAAGAGTGGAAAAGACAAACTTTTTCAAAAAAAGAATTTAAAATTAACATTTTTGTTAACAGAAATCAAAATTTCATTTAGGTTCCGAAATACCTGAACCCCCCTTCCCTAAATACATCTTTGTGGTATATTAGAAAATGTTTATCTATACTACTAAACCTATCGATAACCCTCTGAGAGGGGTAAATCCGTGACGGCGAGAGGACATTCGGTGCCACGGATTTAACTTGCACGTACACCACACGTGGATGACGGTCTAGAATGGTAGGTCTGCATTTGAACATGTAACCATTGGGATAACCCTCCGGTTACTAGTCCGATCCCATAACCATGTGTGTCTGAAAACGATTAAATTGTGCTGATATTGTAAGTGCATTCTTTCTTTTTTATTTTCGGTTCTCGAAAGTACCTTAGCTCTGATAAGAGCTTCTTTTTTTTGTATGTAACTATTTATTTTAAGCTTTGCAGCATTCCGATTCCACTTAATGCACCATCGCTATCATCCGAGATATCAGATTCCGCAGTTTCACTAGCGGTATCTGTTTCTTCAGATGATCCATCTCCTACTGTGAAGCAAACACTTTCAATGGTTTCTTCAACCAAGTTATCAGTTTTCCAGTATTGGAATTCAATTTTCTTCACATGGTCACAGTATTTAATCCACATCTCCTTTGTAATGGAGTTAAAGGCTTCAAATTTTAAGCTTTTCATAGTGCCTAAATTTAAATCGGCATTTCATTTCTTTCCCTGTTATATCGCTTTGTTTCAGCCGAAGCCATTTCGATTGCATTGAGATAAAAATGATAAGGTGGTATTCTCAAAACGTCATGTCCCTTAGCCTTCAGCAGCTCATCTACACAATCTTTTTTCGCCGGGGATGCATTTGCTAACACTCAATCATAAAGCTCCGTCTTTTTCATTTTGATATTAAAGGGGACTTGTTTTGATGATAGCCACGCAGCCAGCTCCCGTTTTAGTGGCATATTTCGAGGGCACTTTATTTAATACCTTTGTGTGATAAGGTGCATTGTCTATGCAAATCACACAATTCGGCGGTATATTTGGCAGTAGCTTTTCCTCCAGCCATTTTGAAAAATTATCAAAATTCATCTGGCTGTGATAATCGCCGGAGGTTGTTCCAGACTGAAAAACCAGACTTGCTCCTGGAACAAATCCGTCTTCGTTTCCCGCGTGCACAACTATCAATCTACTGCCAGCATTTCGCTTTGGGTATGCTCCAATTTTGCTCAATTGCCAGCATTTTCCAAACCATAAATTGCTATCTATCTATGTTTCATCTAGATAAATAATGGTGCGTTTGCTACTTCTGTATTTTTTCATTTCGCGCAGGTATCTATAGCGCCACTGCACTATATCTGGCCTTTCCATAATTATTTTTCTTTTATCCTGGCATCGATTCCAGCGAAATTCGATTTTTCTTAATAGTCGTCTCAAAGTTTCTTAGTTCCAAGGAAAATCAATTTTACTTTTAATTGCTGACAATAATGTGTTGAGAGAACGCATCTGTTTGCATGAATAAAACTCATTCACGGTTTCTCGAATCACGCACAAATCAAAATCATCTACATTTAGTAGGGCGCTCCGATTTTTCTGGGGCTTTCTTCGTTTTGAGCCTCCCTCTTTATTCGGCTGACTGTTCTCAACGAGACACCAGTTGCCGAATCTGCTCTTTTTCGGGCTTGCTGAATCGGGATACTCAACTTTTTCGTAGCTGCTTCTTCCTCAAAAAAATTCAAAACTTTCAGAACAACATTCAGTTCTTGAGAATGGATTATTTTCCTTCCTTCAGCCATTTACAAATCACTACAATTTAAAAGCAAAGGAAGCGTACTACACAGAAGAGAACTCCGAAGTGGAATAGCTGGAAGGGGAAAGGGAGTGCATTCTTGGAAAAGGAAACAATGCCCACGAAATTCCGTGTCTTGGAAAAAGGACAAATAGCCAGTCACTACCCCTAAGAGAACAGGATATATAGTAACCCCTATCCTGCTGTCCCGAACCTGGAATGAATTCTTCCAAGTTCGAGTGCCAAGTTATCGGAGTCGAAGAGTATATCTTCATAATTTTATTTAGTACAGGGTATTTTACTATAAATGAAATGATTAATTTTCGCTATCCTAGGAAATATTTTTTAAATTCAATATTTTTTACAGCTTCATTTGAACAGTTTAACTATCATTGGGAAAACGAATCTTTATTTCCACGTATTCCCATTCTTCAAATTTTTATTTTAAAAACATAGCATTGCTTTAAACACCAACATAATTATACAATTATCATTTCAAAGGTAATAACGGTTTTCTCTTTTTCAAGACAGTCTAATAAACCACTCTTATGAATAAATGAAATCGTTTATTGCTTATTTCTGGTGCGTTACGTGTATGATGTTATCCTGGTCTTCGCAGAGTCTAAATGAGACACGGTAAGATGGGGCAGCTGCTCTAGGTCCCCAAATCAACAAATGACCCTACATTCTATTATGGAAATGTGAGGAGTGTTTATGTATTGCACGTATAATGTATATATATATATATATATATACCGTAAATTCCGGCGTATAACGCGCACCTATAATTTTCATTTTTTAATTTTTATGTATATCCTCCGTATAACGCGCACCCTTTACTTTGCAATCACAGACTTGCCCTATGGAATCCAGAAAGTATTTTAGTTTGGGACATGCTCAGTTCCCATTTAACGTACAATACAAAGAAATTAATGAAAGAGTATAACACAGACATGGCAGTTATTCCAGGCGGATTAATGCCTACAGTTCAACCTTTAAATGTGTGTATTAATAAACCATTCAAAGGAATTTTAAAATGATTTTGGAATACGTGGATGTTGGAAGGAGATAAAACATTTACGAAAGGAGGTGAAATGCGTCACGCCAGTCTAGAAATAGTGTGTGAGTGGATAATACAAGCATGGGATGAAATTAAACCTGGCATAATTAAAAAGTCATTTAAAAAATGTAGTATATCGATCGATCTAGATGAAAATATTTATTTATGGATCAAAGTAACAGTGATAGTGAAGATGAAACTGAATTTGATCATGTGCCTGAAAATATAACGGAAGATGAATATGATGAACTTTTTATGCTGTCCGATAATGAAATCTAAGTTCATAAGGTATGTCATTTCTTTTAAATAAACAACATTCAGGTACATGTAGAAATCTCATTCTTTTTATGCTCATCTCTTCCTTATTTTTAAATTTATCATTTTTATAACCGGCGTATAACGCGCACCCTTAAATTTCGAGCTTATTTTTTGTATGAAAAGTGCGCGTTATACGCCGGAATTTACGGTATACACACACACACACACACACACACACACACACACACACATATATATATATATATATATATATATATATATATATATATACACACACACACACACACACACACACACACACATATATATATATATATATATACAAGATGAATCTAAACTCTTGGAGAAAACTTTAAGAGGTGATAGGGCATATAATAAGGACTCAGAATCACATAGCAATGTGGGGTCGGCAACATTGTCTTCATGTAGTTGTTAATAATCACTTTGGAAAAAGTGCTGAAACAACAGTGCACTTTCCGACCATTGTTCGTCGGAAGCTAATGTATTTTTCTCCGAAAACAGAAGACTAAAATTCATATTTAAAAATTCTATTTTATTTCACGGATGAAATTTTTGAAGACGAGCCTATTGTTTATGAAACTTGGTTAAGAAATTAGACGGACACTTCAATACTTTTCACAAAGTCATTATTACCAGGTAAGTGAAAACTGCGTTTTCAGCCCCACATAGTCTTGTGATTCTGATTCCTTATTATGTGCCCTATCACCCTTTAAAGTTTTGCCCAAGAGTTTAGATTCACCCTGTATATATATGTGTGTATTTTATATATATATGTGTATTTTAATTGAGTGTATATATGTATTTTAATTGAGTAATTACCTATCTGTTTTGGCCCTATCGATAGCTCATGGATTTATGTGTGCTCTTTTTATACTCAAAATAATAACTCAAATGGACTGTATACATTTATTTTCTCCGTGAGGCATGCTCGCTCACTCCTCCGCACACACACTCTCTCACAGCTCTGATACAAAGTTTTCATCGCTACACCCGCGCTGGTTACAACAGCGCCCTCTTTACACAGTGGCCAGGCGTATCTCTCAACATACCGCCCGCCTTGATAAATTTTCTTAAAAATTTTCAATACACTCATCAATTTACCAAATCTGATGACACTTGTAATGGTTGCGAACACTATACACCATAAATGAACATTAAATAAAAATTACTCAAGTTTTTCTAATGAAAAAATACACTAGACTACAAATTAACACAAATAAATTGCAATATAAACATATAGACACAAATCATAATTCAGTTAGATTCAAAGGGTAATTTAACAATTTTGTTTACAGGTCTTTTATAGACACCTTTACTCGTTTTTAATGTAACCACTCTAGTTATATTATCCTCTCCTGGGTGAATTTCAATTATTTTGGCGAGATTCCAGTTCAATAGTTTAGAATTATCTTCACCCTTGACCAAAACTACATCATTTACGTTAAATTTCTTTTCTCCCTTATACCATTTAGGTCGCGCTTGAAGACGATTTAAATAGTCGGTAGACCATTTAGTCCAAAATGTTTGAGTTAACTTTTGTACTAATTCCCACCTACTGAGCCTATTCATTGAAATCTCCTTAAACTCTGGTTCAGGTAGGGATGTTAACGAAGAGCCTGTTAAAAAATGGGCTGGAGTTAGAGCCAAGTCATCGTTGGGATCTTCAGAGAGGGGGCAAAGAGGTCGGGAGTTCAATACAGCCTCCACTTGGGTAACTAGTGTAAAAAATTCTTCGTGAGTAAGAATTGTATTTCCCACAACTTTTTTGAGGTGACCTTTCAATGATTTAACTCCAGCTTCCCACAAACCTCCAAAATGAGGAGTGGCAGGGGGATTAAAATGCCACTTTATGCCCTCGGAAGCCAGGAAATCTTCAAAATTTTCTGAGTTTTCTTTTTTAAATAATTTCGTTAAAATTTTACGAAACTCGTTATTAGCCCCTACAAAATTTGTACCGTTATCACTAAAAATTACACTAGGCCTACCTCTGCGAGAAATAAATCTTTTTAGAGCCCCAATAAATGCTTCCGTACTTAAATTACTCACAATTTCTAAATGTATAGCTCTAACTACAAAACATACAAAAATACAAATGTAACATTTATACACTTTTTTCACTCTTCCTGGGCTTAACTTGATGTTAAATGGACCACAAAAATCCAGTCCCACCTTCGTGAATACTCTTGCTATGTTGACTCTAGCACTGGGCAAATCTGCCATTCTTTGGTGTTTACCTTTAGCACTTACCTTAAGGCAGGATACACATTTTTTAATTACATTTTTAACAGTTGATCTCCCTTTAACAATCCAAAATTGGGAGCGTATGTTAGCTAAAGTAGCCTCAGTACCTGTGTGAAAATAAAAAATATGATAATAATTAATAATTAATTCACAAAATGGATTGTCATTAGGAATCAAAATGGGGTGTTTTTGTCCAATAGGTAAATTTGAATGTCTCAATCTACCACCAACACGAAGTATATTGTTCTCATCTAAAATTGGGAACAAATTCAATAAATTACTGGAATTAGGAAGCTGTTGTCCTTTCTCGATACACTGAATTTCCTTTGCAAAATGCACCGATTGCACATTTTTCACTAAACATAGCAAAGAGGCAGATAATTCAGATGCAGATAATCTGCCAGAAGTTGGATGCAATGGGTTTCTAGCATTTTGCATAAACCGTAAACACCATGCAATGATTCTTTTCAGTTTCGTGAAGGACGAACAGTTGTAGATGATTGGAAGTATTTCAGTATATTTTAAAAGGAAACAAACTGATTCCTTCTCTTTATCCCTTAGCTCTTTTTGATATAATTCACTATTCGGTTGGTCGTTGAAAATACTAGTGAAGTTCACAACGTGCTCTTGAAGAAAGGATGGTCCGAACCACCACAGGTCACTTTCTTGAATTTTCTCTGGATCTAGTCCTCTAGAGATTATGTCCGCAGGATTTTGTTCTGATGGAACATGATACCATTGACCAATCTCCGAGAGCTCTTGGATGATTACTACACGATTGGAGACAAACGTTTTTAAGTCTCTCGATTCCTTTCTCATCCACGCTAAGACTATGGTAGAGTCCGTCCAATAGAAGATTCGTTTAATGTCCATTTTTAATGCATTTTGTGCTTTGTGCATTAATTTGGTAAGAAGCACTGCACTGCACAACTCTAGTCTAGGTATTGTTACTTGCTTAATCGGCGACACACGAGATTTACTTGTGACTAGTTTCACTTTCACTTCACCATCTTTAGTGACTGATCTTGCGTATATCGCAGCACCGTATGCCTTCTCGGAGGCATCCGCGAAACCGTGGAGTTCAATCACTGCCGCATTTTCTATCACTATACATCGTTCAATGTTGATATTATTTACACTCATTAAGGATCTCACAAATTCTTTCCATTCGCCAGCTTCTTTTTCAGGGAGGTTTTCACTCCAATCAATTTTTTTCATCCACAATTGTTGCATGAAAATTTTTGCTTTTGTAATAACTGGACCGAGTAATCCAAGAGGATCAAAAAGTCGGGCGATTATGGATAAGACTGATCTTTTGGTTGGCCGATCATTTTTTTCCACTTCTACCTTAAAGGTAAAACAATCGGTTTTGGGTTTCCAGGCAATGCCTAACGTTTTAATTTCGTCCGAACATGAAAAGTCATACTCATTTTCTGTGGTTGGGATAAGCTCGGATGTACTCCCACACCACTTATGTAATGTCATGTGCGCAGTTTTAAGAATCTCAATTAGTTGATGTTGCAAAAATTTAGCTGCCTCTAATGTGTTTTCTCCACTTAAAATGTCATCCATGTAGAGATCATTACACAGTACTTGTGCCGCAATAGGAAAATTATTTCCCTCGTCTATGGAAATTTGTTTTAAAGTTCGCATTGCCAAATAGGGTGCCGAAACTGTTCCGTAAGTTACGGTATTGAGCTGATACACTTTAACGGGCTCATTGACATCTTCTTTCCACAAAATTCTTTGGAGATGTCTTTGACTTTCGTCTATATTAATCATTCGGTACATTTGGCGAATATCTGCTGTAAAAGCAAAGATATGTTTTCGGAATCGCACTAACAAACTAAACAAGTCGTCTTGTATGACTCCACCATTATATTGGATGGAATTTAGTGATTTTCCACTAGATGTTAAGGTAGACGCGTTAAATACTGTTCTCAGTTTAGTTGTACTTTTCTGGGGTCTATATATGCCATGGTGAGGCATATAATATGTCACCTCAGGTTCCACAGTTTCTTTAATTTCGGTCATGTGTCCCAAGTCCTTGTATTCTTTTAGGAATTCGCGATACAATTTTAGGTACTCCTGGTCTCTAGACAATCGGGTCCACAGCGATTCAAGTCGCTTAAGAGCAATGTCTCTCGAGTTCCCTAAACATGACCAATGCTCTTTAAATGGCATGGAAACCGTATATTTTCCTGTTTCATCTCTCTTATGAGTTCGCGCATAATGTTCCTCACACAATGATGCCTCGCTATTCTTTTTAGATACAAATTCTACATTTTCTACTTCCCAGAATCTCTCTAAAGTTTTACTTAAATCCTCCTCTACAATTAACCCACAGTGAAATTTTGCACCCCTCGACTCATCTAAGATTCCGCTCGCCACATATCCAAACACCGTATTTTGTAAAACCAACTGAGATCCCTGCAAATATATTTGTCCAGATAGCATGAGCTCATAAAAAATCTCCGCGGATAACAAAATATCAATCCTACTCGGAACATAAAATGTTTCATCTGCTAAATTAATCCTCTCAGGAATATTTATATCCACCTTAGTTAATTTTGAAGGCGTATAATCAATTATTTTATTTACTACAAGCATGGTTAATTGTCTTTCGTAACTCCTATCTTTATTTGCAATACACGTTTTGACACAGCGCCTTATGGTCCTGGTTGATTCATCCAAACACGAAATTTCTACATTTACTTTTTCGCATTTCAGCTGCAATCTATTTAAACAATTTTGAGTGATCAACGAGACCTGTGACCCCGAGTCTAATAAACATCGAACTTTCTGCCAGTTAGAATTCCTATCTCTTATGTAGCACCGTACTGTACTCAGTAAAACGCTTCTTGATTGAGTTGTTTGTATCCCTTCAGTGTGGCTGGCTTCAGCCATAAGCACTGCGCCGAGCGATGACTCATTTTTCTCTCCTAATCTTTGCTGCTTAATTTCATTGGCAGGTGTCTGATTTCCAACGCTCGTCTCTCTTGTTTCTCTGGATATGTGCAAGAGACGGTTATGTGGTTTGTTACAAAAACAATTCTTACCGCGACATTTTGATGCAAAGCAGCCTTGGGCTAAACACTTAAAGCATAAATTGTTTGCCTTCACGACCTCTAACGTTTCATTAACAGATAGGTTTTTAAATTTCGGACACAAATATAATGCATGATTATTTGAACACAGAAAACATTTAGAATTTTTTACCTCAGATAAAAACACACTAGACACTCCCTTATTATTGAAACGAGACTCTCGCGACTTATGTACATTATTTACACCAGTTTTCGTTTTTACTCTTGTGGACTGAAAAATGTGGCATTCTCTGCCTAATTCGTGCGGTTTGAAAAATGATTCCCCTTGTTTGCAACTAATATGTGTCATTAATTCGTGGTCAAGAGAGTTAAACAATCTATCCGAAACAATTAATTCACAAAGCGATTTAAAATCACTAACCTTTCGTAGTTCGCAATAGTACTCAAATGACGCACTTAAGCGCGATGCAAATTGTGCATAATTTTCGTTGGGCAATTTTTGTGTTTTATTAAAACTGTTTATGCATTCTCGTGGTGTAGGTTGAAATTCTCTTAAAATTATATCTTTAAGTTTTTCATAATTGTTCATATCCTCTTCCGAAACATAAACCATTAAGTTTCTTGCTTTTTCTCCTAGAATATTTAAGAGGATTTCCGGTTTTAACTCTTTCGATACATTTTTTGTTTTAAACGCTTTCTCGAGCGAATTAAAAAATAAATTAAACGACTCTGCTCTAGTGGGTACGGGAATGGTTAAGGTCTTAATGCTTTTAATTAAATTCTCTAGATCATTAGTTGATGATTCTTGCACACTGGATACTTCCGATTTAGATTGATTTTGATCTTTCCTAACATTGGCTAACGCTATCTCCTTTTCCAACTGCGCAAGCTTAAGCCGCTCCATCTCTAATTTAAATTCATTATTTAGCTTTTCCCTTTCTAACTCATCGAACTTGTTTTTCTTTTCTTCTAAAATCCCTTCTACTACACTTTCGACCAAAGTTGGGTTATTTTTATAAATATCACTCGTCTCAATTAAATTCTTTAAGTCCACTACTTTAGCTCCCTCCGGAACCTTTAAACCCAATTCTTCAGCCGCGAGTTTAAGGTCATCTTTCCTAAGTTTTTGTAGTATTGCCATTTTCAAAAGGGAAATTGCTCTCACCGTTAAACACGAAATTACTCTCAAATCTAATAATTAATTACTAAATTTAACTCAAGAGGACAAAAGCTCTTACCTCTATTTTGGGACCGATGTCGCACGAGACCAGGAACCCATTTCTCAATTACTCGACACTAAAGCTATAGTAAGCTCCGGCTATTTAGGACCATGTTTTGGCCCTATCGATAGCTCATGGTTTTATGTGTGCTCTTTTTATACTCAAAAAAATAACTCAAATGGACTGTATACATTTATTTTCTCCGTGAGGCATGCTCGCTCACTCCTCCGCACACACACTCTCTCACAGCTCTGATACAAAGTTTTCATCGCTACACCTGCGCTGGTTACAACAGCGCCCTCTTTACACAGTGGCCAGGCGTATCTCTCAACACTATCAGTATATCAATCTTCATAGTATTCGGCTCAGTTGTTGTTAAGTAATGCGAGAACAAAAATTTAAACATTTTGAATAAATTTTCACAAAATCTAATCAAAATTTTTCAAACAATTGGCAGTTTTGTTTTAAGTTGAGTACTACCTCAGCATATCCTTCTCTTTCCAGCATTGTTTCTCAGCAACTATCATTAAATATCCACTAAACAAAGCGTAAGAGTCAAGGTAGGAAGCCACGCTGGGCATAGAAGGGAAGATTCGCCATTATTGCAGGGTGTCCACCAATGTCAGGAGGCAAAAATAGTATCATTAGTTATCTCTGGCTTAAAAAATGTCGCCAGTTCAGTAGCCATTTTAATTTTAGTTGCCAAAGTAGTAACCTTTTTACATGATTTTGTAGTTAAAAAATAAACATACGTCATTTATCTTCATTTAAGAATGAATGAATGAAATGATAAATTTAAAAACATAGTTACATAACAATTGAGAAAAACCGAAATATGACTTTTAAACTAGTCGCCTGGAGTAAGGTACACGGTAAAAAGAATTCGGAAACGCTACCCCAAGATATGGGGCATCTCCTGTAGTTTAAAATTGCAGAAACGTTTCCGAACCATGCGGGTAAAGTATTTAGAAACGTTTCTGCTTATTTCGGAAAAATATTTATTCATTTTCCTGCTTTTTAGGTAAGGTTTCTGGAAAAGATGTGTAACGTTTCTGTATATTTTGGTAAAATATTGAGTAACCTTTCGGTATATTTCAGAAAGGTTTCCGAATTAACGAGTAACCTTTCCGAGTTTTGCAGAAAAAGTAACATGCGCTAGATGAAGCGTTTCGAGTAACATGCACTAGATGGCAGCACCAAACTCTCACGTAAGGAGCGCTTACTACCAGCGATCAGAATAGAACCCTCGACACATTGGTTCGTAGGCCAGTATCTTACCTCAACGCTGTGATTACCTTGCTGAGGCTGCTTTAAAAGTAAACTGATTGCTGCAAAAGCTAGTTCTGGCATGGCTTCTTTTGGAAATTTAAAAATTTTCTGGAGTATTTTATAAATGGAGGAAAAATACCATAATTAAAAAATATAAATTAAAAATCTTGGAAATCTTTCTTTTTCCACATAAATTATTTTCAGGAGATAATGTGCTATGTGATAATGTTCTATTTAAGTATTCATCCGGCGACGTCACCTGGTGACTGGTCACATATAAACTTCACAGTGGAGGGAGTCACATCACTCACAAGTCACAATGTCAGAGCCTGATTATGACCAACGGGGGTCCCGGGCATTCATAAATTTGGGGGGCCCTGATCTATGAAATTTGTTTTATTTTTCATAAAATTTTGACATAAAAAATATATTTCATAACGATATTTGAAATTGGGGGCCCTGGGCAAAGTCCCGATTTGCCCATGCGATAATAAGGCTCTGCACAATGTGATTAGTACATGACAGTCCTGTGACAATTGTGACTCTCTGTGACGTCTCAGCGACACTGTGACCATCTGTGCTATTAGGGAAGACTCGTTCACTCTTATCCCTCTGTCTCTTGACGTATGCGCGCGAAGCCCCAAATGAAGATTTCCTTTCCTCGTAAATATTTTACGTCGAAATGTGGGTTATGTTTCCGAAATCGTGAGTTTGAGCAGAGCATCGGTAGGTTACGCTATACTTTCGGAAACCTTTCTGCTATAAGTAAGAAACGTTTCTGAATTTTTTTACTGTGTACAAGCAGCCAAACACTCGAAAACAGCATGTAAATGAAGTTTTTATTCAAAAAAGTCGTCAGAAAATTAGGGGCAAAACTCACCTTTTCAGTCGCCGGTGGACACCCTGTTATTTTAAACAATCGGAGTGAACAGGTTAACCACGAGAAGTGTATTGGGTATTCAGCACAATATCGCACACGCTTTTCCCCGGGCACGAGTGTTTTGCAGACATTTTTCTAAGACTTTCATAGGGCAAATATATTTTTTCTTTTTTTACTTTAGCATCAGAAAGAGTTAATAGGGACTTTGTTTTCAATTCTGTCGGCACCGACCTATATGGTCCTTTTACGATAAAAAAAAAAATTCCAGGAAAAAGTCCTTGTGTTAAGATATATGTTGGAGTTTTCATTTGTTTGAGCACTAAAGTTATGCGTTTGGAAATCATATATGATCTAAGCTCAGAATCTATTATAGCTGCCTTGAAACGCTTCATAGCTAGGAGAGGAAAATATAGGCAAATCTTTCCAGATAACGCCACAGATTTTACTTTACTGGGGAGAACAGAGAACTTAAGCGGTTACACAAATTATTTAACAATCAAGAAAGTTTTCTTAGAAATTATTTGTCGGAGGAATCTATGACATGGAAATTCATTCCTCCTAGAAGTCCTAATCATGGAGGATTGTGGGAGAGTGGTGTCAAAGCCTTCATGTATTATTTTAGAAGAACTGTTGGAAATTCTTACTTTTCGTACGAGGAATTTCTGACTATTTTAACTCAGATTGTGGGAATGCTAGATTCTCGTGACTTAACAACCCTTTCTGCTGATATTGATGACTTGAACGTTTTGACACCTGCACATTTTCTAATTGGAAGACCAATGGCAGCCATTGTTGAGCCGTCATTGGTAAATATATGACAAAATAGACTTAACAAATGACAAAGAACAACCAAGGCAGTAAACACAATTTGGAAACGATGCATTCTCAGTTACTTAAACAATTTACAGCAGAGGTCGAAGTGGAAATTCGAAAAAGAAAATGTAAAAATTGGAGATGTAGTCTTGGTAAAAGAAGGAAACTTACCCTTTTGCAAATGGCTTATGGGGGAATAATTAGAGTTTATCCAGGTAAGTGTTATATCTTCAAGCTCCCAATAGATGGTGCGAGCTGTCCGCTCGCCGAAAGATATGTGCTATATTGAAACCTACGCGGGGATTCCTCTGTTTTGGATGTAAGAACGTTCTGGAATAAAGTGTTGTGATGTCGAACTGTGTGTTTACTCAAGTCTCACTGAGCGGGCTCCAATGGATGCTTAAATGAGTAGAATTAGATAAAACATTGGCGACGAGGACAATTAATTCGAGGATGAATAATTCGGAAGAATTATAACTGATAAAAATGACGGATTCGAGTTCAAACATAGGAAGAATTGACTCCTATTTACCGAACAGTGGTGTTCCATGGAATATCTATACCGAAAGTGTGGAATTCTATTTTTCTGCTAATGAGATTATAGAAGATGTGAAAAAGAAGAATATATTCTTAAGCGTCTGTGGTACGCAGACTTTCGCCATTCTAAGAGACTTAATTGGTCCTGATACACTCCAGAACATTTCCTATAAAGATTTATTAAAGAAGGCAAATGACTATTTCCCACCACCGCCTAGTGAAATAGTGGAGAGATTTAAATTTCCGAAACAGGTTAGGAGACCCGGGGAAACCGCTTCCGATTTCATTCGTGATTTAAGAAAGCTCTCCGAATATTGTAACTTTACGGACACTTTGGAAAACCGTCTCCGAGATCAGCTTGTGTTCCGGATACAAGACGATAGAATTCAGCAAAAGTTACTCGATTCAAGAACATTAACTCTGCAACTGGCCATCGATATAGCTCTTTCATTTGAATCAGCAACCGCTGGAGTTAAATCTTTGCATGAGAAAGAACAATTTGCTGTAAACAAGATTTCGAAACCAAATTTCGTAATGCAAAAACGAAACAATTTTCATCCAAAGGACACTACAAGTAAAAACTGTGTCAAGAACTGTTTCCGGTGTCTGAAGCAGCATGACCCCAAGGACTGTCCGTACAAGTCAGCTGAATGTTTTGGTTGTTCCAAAATTGTGTGGCGATTACCTCTCCCAGAAACTAAAACCATAAGTGACATTGATAACCCGATGGAGGTAATGTTCGTTTCGCCTGATGAAGTCTGGCCTGTTACTTCCGAAACAATTGCAAAATGGACTTTGGAAAATCAAATAACAAAACAAGTTTCAGATTGGGTTTTAAATGGGTGGCCGAAAAAGAATAAATCTCCAGAATTTGAACCTTATTTTAGAAGACGCGATTCAATTTCGTGCTTACAAAATTGTTTACTGTGGGGACATAGAGTTATTATACCAGAGCAAGGCCGTGATTCAATGTTAAAATTGTTACATTCTGTACATCAGGGTATGAGTAGCATGAAGGCAAAAGCTAGAGGGGTGATTTGGTGGCCTAACATGGATAAAGAAATAGAACAACTAGTTAGTTCTTGCCTGAGGCGTCAAATGTTTGCGAGGAATAGTCCAAAATTAAAACCGTTAGAATGGAAATCAGAGAAACCCTGGGAATTCATGTTGATCACGCAGGTCCATTTGATAGTGATTGATTCTTATACAAAGTGGTTAGAAGTACAGATCGTTCCTAATACGGAATGTAAAACGACAATTAAGGTGCTGAGGAAAATGTTTGCAACTTTTGGATTACCTGTAGAATTGGTGTCTGACAACGGTTCGTCGTATACAGGTCATCCATTTCGGGAATTTCTCCGAGTGAATGGTATTAAGCATACATTAATTCCTCCATACCATCCACCGTCGAATGGTCAAGCGGAAAGATATGTACAGACAGTTAAACAATCGATTAAGAAACTTGATCCCTTACACATGACGTTATCCCTTTCTAGATTTTTATTGGCAAATCATACAACCCCCCATTCAGTAACTGGTAAAACGCCAGCAGAATTGATGTTTGGTAGATCGTTAAGAACAGCCCTTCATTTGGTAGTGCCTTCAAAACCGAACACTAGTAAGCCACTTCATGAATATCAGTTAAATGAGTCAGTTTTTGTGAAAAACTTTAGAAAGGGGGAAAATGGTTGTTAGGCAAAATTATGAAATTGTTAGGTAGCCGATGGGTTTTAGTAGCAAGAGATCATGGAATAATGTGTAAGCGGCATGTTAATCAATAACGTCATAATACAGAGATAAGTCAAGAAATGAGGCAGGAAGAAAATGAAACCTTATTCCCGAGAGAAAATTTTGAAAGCTACTACGATAATTATGATTTAGTTAGGGAAAGTGAATTAAGTGAAACTTGTGTTCCTACAGAACTAAATATTAAAAATGATTATTTTTGCGGTTCAAATCCATCTCAATTACCTAGTGATACAGTAACAGAAAATATTAATGAAAATGTTCCTGAAAATGTAAGTGCAGCTGATGTAACTCTTCCAACTTGAAATGTATCTGAGAATTCAGAGACTGTGGACACATCTGTGAAACCTCCACAACAACCGGTTCGACGAAGTTAGCGGAAAAGAAAAATAGTGAGTCGTTTAAACTAAGGGGGAGGGGTGTTATATCTTCAAGCTCCCAATAGATGGCGCGAGCTGTCCGCTCGCCGAAAGATATGTGCTATATTGAAACCTACCTGGGGATTCACCTGTTTTGGATGTAAGAACGTTCTGGAATAAAGTGTTGTGATATAAAACTGTGTGTTTACTTAAGTCTCACTGAGCGGGCTCCAATGGATGCTTAAATGAGTAATAAAGATAAAACAGTAAGGACGGGAAAATTCGTGTGGTAGACATTAGAATGTCATCTGGGATATTTAAAAGAAGTGTTCCCAAGTTCTGCATACTACCTATTGAAACTTAGCCTTTTCGCCGCGGCTTACTGTGGAGCATTTTTGACCCAGAAAACGGCAGAATCTGTTAGATTTCATTCCCCTACTTTTGAATTGAAGAGCTCGCCTTACGACTTTTGTTTGGCAGGTGGGGGCAGATATTACTGACACACAAAACCTCAAATAAAATGTAAATGTGGATGCAGAACGCCGGTCAATTGACTATCACTTTCTCCCCAGTCAATCATCTACAAACCCACCTAACTCTCCTGGAGTATAAGAAAAGAAATTCCCGCCTCCAGAAATTCCTTATCCATCTTCCATGAGGGGTGAATGGATTTCCCGACACAAGAGGGGAAAGAAGTTTTGGGTACGGCAATTGTACCAGCGCCGTTCTTCAGTCACATTTTTTTTTTTTTTTTTGGCACAACTGTTGCACCGCCGGAGTCAGAAGGTTAAATTACGTATTGATATTTTGAAAATTTGAAGTAATTTGTGAATTTATAAGTGTACATATTATGTTATTTTAAATATTGTTGAATGTTAATAACATGTAAACGGGGGTAGAATGTTGGAGAGCCTCCGTCTGCGGCATCTGTTTTATGTCTCTTTATTGCTGTCACGTGGTTCACAGTGGAGGTCTCCTCGGCATTCTCTCATTCGAGCGAGTGTGGCTTGAGTATTGGGGGAGCTATGCCATGAGAGGCAGCCCCGAGTTATAGATATATTGAGATTGTGATTTTCATAAAAAATTAAAATTACAGTCTGCTAGTGAGTATTGAGCTATCAATTGAGTCTTCTTCAACAACAAAATCAACGACGTACATATTTATTGAAAAAAATTCATAATGCTCTAAAAGAAAATATATAAATTCCCTATTAAAATGTTCAACGAGGAGCATTTTCTGATAGAGATGAGTTAGGGTTCATTTTTTGAAGCCCGAGACCGAGCAATATTATTTAAGTCGGAGCCTGATCCCGAAATTTCAGCTAAAGATAAATAAAATTCAATTACCTCATTGATAGAATACAATAAATTTTGCCGTTTGTGCAAATTAAGACAAATATAGTTGCAAACTGAATGTCCGATGTTTGAAACAAAATCCATCGTATGATATTGCACAAACCTAAACATAACTAACTATAGCGCATATTTCAAAATAAATTAAAACAACTTAAACCCTTTGTATCATCGTGTTGCAGATCTGCAAGATACAAATTAGAGCTGTATATATTAATCATAGTGCATCAACATTACAAGAATGTTAAAGATTTTTTAAAACGTTCTCATGTTAGACTGTTAACAAATACTTTATTAACATTTTGGTAGACTACCGATATTTCAAGTAATACCAAAGTAAAAATGACCGTTTTATTGAACTCTACAACAAAACATTTTAGTCAATAAATCTTACATGAATTGCAAAACCGGAAATTAAACATTTTCAGTATGTTTATAATCTGTTTCTGCTCATTTCACTAACTTTTTTTAAATTTAAGTTGAGATATAAATGGTTAATAATTTGTGAATATGCATACAATTTTTACAAAAATCACCTTAGTCATGTGACTTCCTCCATAGATTTGAATTCAGCTCTCATGATAATACTGAAGGGGAACTCCACGGAACATCTGGATATGCTAGAAGGCGGCGTTATTCAGCGTCTGCTCGAAGAAAAGTGGAAAACATTTGCTCAAGTAAGCTATCTACATTTTCAAAGATTTAATTATACGTGTTCATTTGATTTACATTTAAATGTAATACACATTCCGTTTTAGTACGTTACAAACACGGATTCGCCTTTCGTTGCAGCAACGTCAAGCCGCAACACAATAACGACGCTTTCCAGCGATTTAACACCCATTCTTCTCCACGTTTTAAAAACGTTTGCCACGACAAAAAAAAAAAAAAAAAAAAAAAGATAATTCACCCATTTAACGCCCACTTTGCAACGCTTTGAAAACGTTGTCAGACCAATAATGTAACTATTTATCTACGATTTTGAAGCGTTTTAAAACCATTGCAGAAACGATGTCGCGATGCTTTAGCAACCATTTTTTAACGCAAATTAAAGTTATGAAAATCTTTTCAAGAGAATAACTTACATACATACTATTATGTTTAATATGTGTCAAATTAAAAATGTGCAGTATTCAACTTTAATTATTCTATATCAAAGCTTCCAACTGCATGTGACCCAAAGTTTACCAGCATAAGCAATTTTGAAATAAAAATAATTTCTTTTATTCAGGCCTTGTGACTACCTGGATAATTTGCATTACATATTCTCGCTTTGGCTATAAATGAAAGCGAGCCCAATTAAGTACTGTTTCGGAAGACTCTGCTTGATTAATGGGTTCGTCGTTCTAAAATCCAGTATATGTGGAAAGTTCTAGTAGAGTCCATTTGTCAGGATGGAACACGAACTTTATTGTTTCTAGAACTTCGTCAAACAATCAGCTGGACAAAATTCACAGGCTCTAACGGCCACCCTAGTAGCACAACTAGTTAAAAAAATGTTCACAGAACGTTCGAAGACGTTCAATAAACGTCTTTGGAACGTTATTTTAACTAGTTGTGCTACTGGGGCAGTAGCTTGATTTTAACAGTCCGTTCAGTACAGAAACTTTCAGAAATACTGTATTTCTCACACAAAATAAAACACTTATACAGACAAAAATTCAGTGGAAACTTATGAGGTAAATTATAAACAGCCCCTCAAGACAGAATTCATGCACAGCATTAAGAAACAAGCTTCTTTGACAAGCGAAAATACCGCTTCTATAAATGCTAATACAGAGTTTATGCTCTCTCACGGGCAACTGCATTCTGAACAAGGCAGAAGTAAAACTGACTGAACTGGGGGAACACGCTGGTTTTATAGTTTATGAAGAAAACTGTGAAAGGTTCTAGAGAAATCTATCCCATGAAAGTTGTAGAGGAAACTCGATTTTGATTGCATAATAGAAGAGTAATTGAGTACTATTAGGCTACTATGTATTCTAATGCAGCAAAACAACCTTTACAGGCCCCGTTGAAAAATCGCGCAAAATGTCCGAAATGTCGGAAAGATTGGCTAATTTAAGGCGAAATAGCGCCAAATTTGCCTCCAAAAGTGATGTTAGCTAAGGCTTAGGAGCAATATTTCTTGAAATTTCTGGAAAACTGTATCTTAATCAATAGTGGGGAAACCCTAACTCCATACTCCGGTTCCAGTTAACCTATTTTGATACAACAAAATACAAAATTTAACTATTTGACGCTTAGAACACGAATTTAAAAAAATTTTAAACCCCAGAGAAGCGGTTTGCCCCGAAAATTCGTAACTTTGCCCTCTTCCAAAAGATTACACGTCCCGGGCAGTACAGTCCCCAGTTACGAGGTAGCACAAATATTTTCAATACAACCTTTAACAATGGATCTTAAAAACATAATTTAAGCGAGTAATCAATAAACGCAATAAGCAAATACATACTAATAAATAAATATATAAAGACAATAAAGGAGTACAGATTGATAAACACAGTTATGTTACAAGTATGTAAACTAAATATGGCGTAAGTGCAGAAGTTAAAGAGAGTTAAAGAAAGAGGGAGAGAAGACAGAGACACGAAAGAAATGAGAGATGAAGGAAAGGAAGAATTTCGCCAAAGCACCTATGATCTGATATTGATATAATTAATTACAACCGCTTTAAACGGCTAGCCGATCGTAATGAACAACTCTTGGTTTCGAGTTAGGTAACTTAGGAATCCATACGAAGACATCGTTCAGTCTGTTTAGGACTGAGTAAGGACCGTCCCACGGCGATGGCAGCTTGGGAGACAGGCCTCTCCTTCGAGTAGGATTCCATAGCCCAACTTTGTCACCAACGTTTAACTCGTGTCCCGTAGCCTTTGTGTCGTAGCGAGTCTTCATCATCTCCGTGTTCAGGTTGATCCGCTCTTGAGTAAAACGATGCACGTCTTCAAACCGTGCCTGGAGAAACACTCGATCAGCGGGAAGACGAAGATCTCTACCGAATAGCATCTGGAAGGTGTGAAGCTGGTATTTTTACGGGCGGCACTGCGATCAAGTAATTCTTCAGGTAGTACATAATCGTTTATTTTTATCATTTATAAAAGGATAAAAATTGTTTGCCCTTTATAAAATTTATTTTGCCCCATATAAAATTTATTTTGACACTATATAAAATTTATTTTGATCCCATATAAAATTTATTTTTTACTATATAAATGATAAATCAATTAGAAGTAGAGAGGCAAAATAGGATATAGGAGGGGAAGAAGAGATTTAATCAATTTAGTAACACTGGAAAAGAGATTAGAACAAAAAATGAAGAACAAGTACAAAATAAATTGGTTATTCAAAAAACTTTGAGTGAATTTCACAAACATGTTATAGAAGGAATTGACAAATATGAAAAATCCAATAAAGTAATTGTTAAAAATATGCAGAAAGGTATTGAATTGATGACTAAATTACCTGCTTTGCCAGAACCCATAGAAGACATTAAAGATTTATATAAAGAGCAAGATAGTGTTTACGATATAGATAAAGGTTTAGATATTCGATATTTAAAATCTGGAAAACTGTACAGACCTTCAAAATTCTTGGGTGATAGGGAAAAAATAGATGAAATGTATGCGAAAGCTGAAGAGAAGAGAGCCGAATTGGGGAATATAACTTGAAAACTACAATTAAAAGGGCTATAAACTTGACAGAAGAGCAAATTTCTCAAAAGAATGAAGAAGTGGAAGATGTAGAGCATAAACTTGCCACATTAGATAAGTATTTCAATAGAGTAGCAGGAATGTACGATAGTGAAGAAATGAAAGTTGCTAAAGGCTTAGCGGCCAACGCTAGTGCGTTAGCAGGAAAGGCTAACTCCTTAGACACCATAGGCGTAGAGTTATATGGGCCCGTGGGGCTCGAGCCCCCCCAATAAATTGTGAATATGGGCTGAGCCCACCCAATAATTTATCACTAAATACAGAAAACTAATTTATACTAACATAAAAAAAAAAGGAATTCAAGCCATTTACAAATGTTTAAAAAAACCTTTACTTGTACTTTTAAAAATTTTCTTCTTTTGATTTCAATCATGATTTAGTATTCATTGTGATGCCACGTAACACAAAATGTTACTATAAGCTGCCCTCGCCAGGCTCTGGTTAATTAAAATCAGACTATGCAATGTAAAGTATGAAATGAAGAAAAGTTCAGATGTGTCTAAAATGCACCATCTCATCGAAAATAATTTTTTTTTTCCTCCTTTGGATTTTTTATTTTGCTTCTATTTTTAACTTATAACATGGTAGGAAGATATAACATGGATACTTACCTTAGGTTTAGAATTCTATGGACCCATAGAGATTGAGCGCCTCCAATAATTTACACTTATATATAGTAAGTCATAGCTGCAAACTACTACGGAATATAACTAGCCACTTTTTGTAAACAATATATTTTTTAATTATTTTTTCCAAAATAGTAACCAGCTCGTGCGCGCAGCACAAAAATTTTGCTATATTTTAAGCCGAAAAATCATGTAGAAAAAGTGGTTAATTATATTCCGTAGTAGTTGCCAGCTATGAGTAAGTTTTATCTAAGTGAATCAGTGGCATAGCTAGAAATTTTTCATGGGGGGGGGGTTACGACTTTTGCAACTCACATATATGTATACGGGTGTATGATAAGGGAGTGAAGAATATACATTTTGTATGGCAAAAAATTCCTCATGGGGGGTGGTTATGACCCCCCTACCCCTCCTTGGCTCTGCCACTGACGTGAATATATGTGGTTGTGGGGCGCGGCCCCCCCAATAATTTCGAAAACTTTACGCTTATGTTAGACACATTAGACTTTTTATTAGATAAAAGATGTAAAGGTGGTAACTCAAACAAGTTATTGAATAAAATCAGACAATTGATAGATATTTTAGTGAAAAATAAAACAATAACTCTTCAAGAGAAAGAACGATTGTATGAATTATTTCTCCTTAATAAATGAGTAACTATACAAAAACAAAAGGTCATTTAAGTCAAAGACAGTTAAGAAAATTAAAATCTGCTACAGAAAAAGTAGTATTACAGATTAATAAATCCGAGACACCAAATTATGATTTACCTTTAACAAAAACACAAATTGATCAAATTAGTAAAGGTAAAAGAATTACGATAAGTAAAACTCAATTAAAGGCGTTCGATGAATTAAAGGTGTGTGATGGTGAATCTTTGTTTAAAAAAATTTTAAGTCAAATTGAACCTGTAATTTATGAAAAACTCAAACCTTATTTGAATATACCTAAAATACTCGAAACATTCGGATCAGGCGTTTATCAATCTTGGTAAATAAAGGGTTCAGGTTATTCAAGTATTAAAAAATCATATTTAAAACAATATGGTGGGTTTTTCAAAGTATTAGATGAACTCGAGAAAAAACAACCAAAATTATTTGGAGGGTTTTTACCATTTTTAATTCCCATTTTGACTTCTTTAGGTTTAGGTGCAGCTAGCAGTGCTGCTTTATGGGCAGCTAAAATAGTACTAGATAAGATATCAGGATCAGGTTATAAAAAAAATATTGGTATCTTGTAATAACAGATGAAGGAATTTCTAATCTGGATACCATCAAAAATGTGAAAGGATTTGCAGATGTGTTCCCCTCTGATAAATTACCTAAAAAGATAAAAGAATTTGAAAATGGGATATATTAAACTTTAGTAAATCAAATGAACCTGGAACTCATTGGGTGTGTTATTATAATGATCCAAAATATGAATTTATAGAATATTTCGACCCTTTTGGAAAATATAAATTAGGTAATATTCAATTGAAGAAAAAATTTATTCCTGAAAACATTAAAAAATTTCTCAAATCATCTAATAAAAAAATAAAAGTTGCTATTAATAACAAATTTATACAACAACCAACTTCTGTGAAATGTGGTTTATTTTGTATGAAATATATATGTGAAAGAAATAAAGAAAAGTCTCCTAAAGAAGTACATGCTTCATTTAAAGAGTATTTACATCTGTCAAATTTCAATTCAAATTTCAAATTGTCCCTGCCCATGAAAGTGTATTTTACTTTTCCTACCCAAAACCAAAAATTTTAGGAAACAAATAAAATAAGGTAAGACTGCTTACCTTTCTGAGGGGTGCCTGCGAAGGTGGGGCCGGTCCTAGATATCTGACGAAAAGACGTATTGTATAATCTGTAAGACTGCTTGAAGCAATAACCAAACTTTTAACTATTAAAATTTAATTACTGGATTACATTATCTTACAAAACTAGTATATACATTATGTACAAGAAATCAGTTTAGAATCATTAATAACTTCAGGTCTCCGATACAACGGAGCCTGCCACTTTCCATGCAATCTCAAAGATAAACTAAAAAGAGAGAGAAAAAAAAACAGAATGTTCACTGTCTGTGAGCTCCTTGCGTCATCACAGTAGTGGTGCTCTAGGCGCCAAAAAATGCGGCTGCAGGTGAAGTTAGTCAAAACAAATTGAAATGTTCGCGAATTACGCCACACTCCCACCTTGAGGTCGTGAAGCATTGGAAGACCTCAACCTTCATACAAAATCACGGTGATAACAAAAGTCTGCTTCCAGTGGTATCAACTGTTGCACAGTACGAATTAGTTCACCATCACTAGTTTTCACTTTTACTAGACGGACATGACCGTCCGCAGATGGAATAATTTCAGAAACTCTGGCTAAGGGCCAGTTCACTCTTTTTTTATTAGTGGACACTAATACCATGTGCCCCACTTTCAAAGAAGTAGGATCTTTAATGTATTTCGAATTCTGCTTTAGCTGGCCGAGGTATTCAATTCTGAAACGTTTGCGCAAATCATTGCGTAACTTATTCTGGTAAATCAATGCTCTTTTGATCGAAGCATTATCTACATGATCGATGTCTGGCACACCTGACATGGGTAATTCGTGTAGGAACATCGCCGGTGTCAGTGCGATGAGGTCACTCACGTCTTCGGACAGGTAAGTAAGTGGTCTACCGTTTATCGTCGATTCTACATCACACAATACAGTAAGAAGTGTTTCGTAATCTAGAGAAGATCTACCAAGTATTTTTCTTAAAATTCTTTTCATTACACCGATTAACCTCTCCCACCAACCTCCCCACCAAGGTGAAGAAGGTGGAATGAATTTCCAGTCTATTTTTCGCTCCACAGCAACTGGCGCTATTTTGTCCCAATCGATAATTTTGAACAGGTTGTCTGTTCCCACAAAATTAGTTCCATTGTCAGAATATACAACTGCAGGTCGACCTCGACGTGATACAAATCGTCTGAAAGCTCGCAAGAATGTCTCGGTAGACAGGCTGGAGACAAGTTCGAGGTGAACCGCTCTATAAATGGCACATGTAAAAAGTGTTATCCACACCTTCTGTTTACCTTTAATGTACAAAGGTCCTGTTAGGTCTACCCCTGTGATTTCAAAAATTTTAGCATCTCTTACCCGGTCTTCTGGTAAAGCAGACTGTGGGACCTCTCCGACGGGCAAGTCGAATTTTCGGCAATGCACGCAACTACGTACAATTTTTCTAATTGTTCTCCTACTTTTTAAGAGCCAGAATTTTTCTCGTAATTTGTTCATCACAAATTGGGTACCCGCATGACCCATATTTTCATGTTCCTTTTTAATTAGTTTTAACACAATTGAGTGATCAGCAGGAAGCACTATTGGAAATCTGAAATTTTCGTCGTCATCACGCTGTAAAATTCTGGACTTCACTCGGATGATGCCCTTAGCATCAGTGATTGGCTGAAGATTGCGGAGGTTTTTACTATTACTGTTAGGAAAGGACTGTTTTTGAATTACTTTATACACAATTATTTCAGCTTGGTTTACTTCTTCCAAGCTGATGGGCCCGCTCTTTCTCTGAGGTGGGTCAACTCGAGCGTTTTTGAAGAATCTGTAAATCCAACTAACTGTTTTTACAATTTTAGAGAAGTCTGAAATATTTTCAAATAAATCGGTATATTCAACATTCGTGTTACTGGATGACATCACTGATTTTCTTCTTTCAGAATTTACAATGTTTGTGTCAAAATCACCATCTGACAAGGTGGGCCATGCTTCGGGTGGTTGATATAACCACTTTGGACCCAACCACCATTTTGATTTTTCTAGTTCTCTTGGATGACAGCCACGTGACGGGAAATCGGCAGAGTTGAACCTGCCAGGTATATGACGCCAATCTTCTGGATCACTAATCCTTCTAATTTCATTAACACGGTTCAAAATAAAAGTCGCCCAATTTTCCTGCTTCTTGATCCAATATAGAGCATTCATGGAATCACACCAAATAAAGGTTGTTGTGCCCTCCATGTTCAAATCTTCCTTTACCGTTTTAGCCAACCTGGCGCCTATGGCGCAGGATAAGACTTCTAACCTGGGGATCGTTAAAGATTTCACTGGGGCAATTTTCGCTCTGGATTGTAAAAGTTGGCATTCAACCTTATTCCCATTATCACGTCTTAAAAAAATGCACGTAGCATAAGCTATTGAGCTTGCATCGCAAAAAACGTGCAATGTGATGTTTTGATCTAAAGCTATAATCTTACGGGGAATTTCTATCTCAGCTAAACATTTTATTTGAGCCGCCCATCGAATGAATTTTTTAGCTAAGTCTGGGGGTAGAATTTCATCCCAATTAATTTTTCTTTTCCAGCATTCTTGCAAAATTTGTTTGGGGATGATCGTAACAGGGCTAGCAAACCCGATGGGGTCAAATATCTGATGCAGCATTGAAAGAACTTGTCTCTTATTTCGCGACAATCTTGGTTCTCCTTTCACATCTAACATTAAAGTATCTTTACGCAGGTTCCACTTTATCCCTAACACCGAAACTATTTCTTCTTTATCACTGCAATGTAAGTCAGGTTCCGAGTTCGAGTCTCGATTTGGCAATTCGTTGTAACGCCAATCCCGTAAGTCAAATTTTGCCGCCTGCATAATATCCTTTGATTGATTCATGAAAGTTTCTAACTCTTCCAGCGAATTAACACTGGCCACGCAGTTGTCAACATACATTGACTCTTTCAATTTTACAGCAGTGGCCCGATGATGTTCTTCCCCTCCCTCTAAATGATAATTTATGGTGGCTGCAAGAAGAAAGGGACTGGCACTTACGCCAAAAACGACACGCTTGTGTCTGTATATTTTTAAATTATCTGGGTTGCCTCCCTCCCACTACAAAAATCTGAGGTAATCACGATCCTGCGGACGTACAGAAATCTGTAAGAATGCTCGCCTAATATCCGCTGTGACTCCATAAAGCCCTATACGGAAGTTATTTAAGAGCTTAGGAATTAGCTCAAGATAATTAGGACCCTTTTGAATACAATCATTTAAAGAAACCGCATTCCTTTCTTTCGCGGAGGCGTCAAATACGGGCCGCACAGGAGTAGTAGAATGTTCTTTAATAACAGCCCGATGTGGCAGGTAGTGGCACCCCTCTATAATTTTGTCATTGTTATCACTAACTACTTCAATTACCCCTTCTATTATCCATTCGTTAAACACATTTTCATATTGATTCAGGTAATCTTTATTTTTTAAAGTATTAACACAATTTTTTAACCGTTTTCTAGATAAGGATAAATTATCAGGGAGTTCCGGATGGTTTTCTACCCATGGAAGGGCGACCTCATAACGACCCTCACTATCTCTCGTAATCGTTTCATTAAAATATCGTAAAGCAGATTCTTCATTTTCTTTTTTAGTCTGAGACAGCGCGGGATCTGTGATTCCTAGTGAATCAAGTGACCATATATCGCTTATTTTGACGCTATTGACATGCAAAGAAAGTAGAGTTTCACTATGACCTGACCACTCCTCCCCTGCAGCAGCGCCTAAAAGAGTCCATCCGAAACGTGTATTCATAGCAATCAACCCATTAGATAGAGTTTTTATTTCCCCTGTATAAAACTTTCCCGCATAATTTGCGAAACGAACAGGGATAATTAAAATTCATTTTATATTATTCATAGGTAAAACACACAACAGTATATTATATGTAAAACTAAAAAATTTTGGTCATGAAAAAATACCTTTTACAAAGTTACAACACTAATAGCAGCATACTTATATTTTGCAATATTAATAATTTAATAAATATGCTATGATAAATGTAATTAATCTGGTAACTATGCTTAATCGCATCATGCTTTGAGTTTTACAAAACATATTTAGGAATTTTTCAAAATTATGTTTCTAATTGAGGATCAGAAAAAAATCCTCCTATCCCCACCCCACCCGATAAAGAAAAGTAGAAAACCATGTCAAGTAGTGTTACCCAGTAGAAAAGTCTGCATTTCTGTAATATTATTAAATATATTAGATTATTTTTCACTCATCTTAAAATTCAATGACTTAGGATATTTTATAATATGAAATTAACATATTAAAGTATAACTAAGCAATATTATTTGTAAATACATTTAAAAATCTGTTAAAAATACCTTTTTTCTCTTCGTTCTGAAATTATTTAGCTGAATATGGCTAAATATCTGTTCAGTATTCGGCCTACCAAATTCACCAGTGTAGAGATGTTCTGTGTCAATTACAGTTGACGTTGCATTACTAGAAAGAAGCTTTATCTGATCCCTATTTCATGTTAAAACACAGGTATAAAAATCACTTGCAGACAGTAGGCCACAAAAAATTTAAAGGTATTGCACAAGAGCAAATCAAGCAGTGATATCATAAATGATCAGTTTTTTACACTTGGGGCTGTTATTTTGGTATTAATAACAATTTCTGGGATTATATTTGTTTCTTAAAAGAAAAGAATTCCTTAGGATGATTTTTCAAGAATTTCCAGGTAATCACAAGAAAAAAATAATTATTAAGTGTCTAAAGCATTACAACAATCAAAATTATTTGTTTCTTCCTCCTACATACCTACCAACATTCCGTTATTGAAAATCTTACAGAACACAATAAAAATCAACTAAAGATTAAATGTTTATCCTTACAATACAGTTAATTATAAATATCAATTTTATTAAATAAAAATCAAAGCAAGTTATTTAGAAATCTTTTTTCATAGTATGAAAATCAGTTATGATTTTTATAAGCTGATTAATGAAAATACAAATTTATATCAACATCTGTAAAAGAAAGTCATAAATGATCAACATACCTAAATTTGTCATAAGACAGATTGTTATTATTTATGAGAGTGTTCAAATGTGAGAGGAAAATATATATGATACACCCCACTAGCAAGTGGGGACATGCAACCAGTGTTATATATATGTCTCAAATAATATCAAATTTCAAATCTAAGGCTCGCCAAAGTGCCAACATACACCATTTTGCAAGATTTTTTTCAGGGAATCATTCGAAGCATCGACTTAACAGCAATCAAAATGAGATATATCTGCCACTTATATGGTTCGATCACCATAAAGTAAAGCAGGCATTCATTTGAAAAGTAGCAGAATTTTAAAAATTATAAACTATAACGAGTTTTATCATTAACTCTGATGTACTAAATGCAAAGATTTCAATTCTCTGAAATTTGGCGGAATTCCCCCAACTTAAATCAATTTACTGAATTTGGTGAGAATTCTGAAGATAGATCGCTTGAAATCCCTTAATAACTGCATTATTTCTAATCAGATAATTAAAATTTAACGCTGTATTCTACTAAAACCTATACACTTATTTTCAAAAA
This sequence comes from Cheiracanthium punctorium, assembly GCA_038373885.1. NCBI lineage: Eukaryota > Metazoa > Arthropoda > Arachnida > Araneae > Cheiracanthiidae > Cheiracanthium > Cheiracanthium punctorium. The sequence continues at coordinate 245,202 of JAWZYV010010460.1, read as the reverse complement.
TGCTATTTCCTTAAGCTCTCAGTACATTGCGCCAAGCATAAAACTGTGCAAACCACTAGAACTTACTTTCTCAAAATTGGCATATCAGCCATTTTATCTTTTGCCAAACTAACAAATTTTACATAATAGCCTCGGAAATCTTCAATCCTTATTATTTTGCATACAAAACATGTCATTCCTGCTCTGATTTCCCATGCACATGATATTATAATTAAAAAAATAACTTTACAAAAATAAACTAACAAAAAAATCATTATTATTCTTTTATTTTTACTTATTTAAGAATTGAAAACATTTTATTCGGCAAAATTGCAACACATGGCAACCACGATGCTCATTTCACACGTTTTTCACTATGGGAATGGGGGTTACAATTACGGAAAGCTTTCTATGTGGAAATCATAAAAAAATCTCAAACTCTGGGAACGGGCGGACTTTCAAAGTTTTAAAGTGGACTATCATTTACTCTATATTATTTTACACATCTGTGCAAAATTTCAGGCTGATTGGTCCATTTTTGTGGATTTGTATACGGTCTAAACCCACAAACACAGTTTCATTCTTATTATTACTTAGATTTCTGTGTATCAAAAGCATACATTTATAAAAAACATAAGTTAAATTTACACATTTTACAACATTTAAGCTATTAATAAATGGTGGTATCTATGACAAGTTAGAGAGAAAATGGAGTTTCTGCTGTATAAGCAAAAAATCAATCATATCTTTATCTCATACGGTTTTCAATTTAATAAATTTACAAGCATAATTTAGCTGAACATTAGTGACTGAGGTACCAAAGTTTAAAAAATTATGTTTTTAAAAATTTTGTTGAATAAAAACACTTCTTTCTAAAAATCTTATAATAATGCCAATTAGATTTATAATAATCTTACAATGTAATCAATTTCTTACATTAAACCTTACATGTTGGCAGCAATGCTTCTAGCATAAGTAATGTTAATTCATTAAATGAAACACAGTTCCATATTAAATTCTGCATATAAAAAGTCAAAAATTATTTCAAGGGTGAAATGAGTTTTTAAAAAAACACGGTACTAATGTATTATCCTGCCAAACTATTTTTCCGTCAAATGAGTTGCCAATCGTATTCAAAACCATTGATAATTTCATATACCCGACATTTCTCTTGGCGAAAAAAAATCGCTCGTCTTGGCGGACCGCGGGGTAATGCGTAAGTACCAAAAACACTTTATCGATTGACAGGATTTTGTTCAACCCAAAAAATCCCAACTGAAAAACTTAAATGGTTTTTTTTTTCAAAATTTCAAATTTAATTACATAGGTAATACATCTCTTGATATCAATACACCAATTGCAGGGTTCAATGCATACGATAATTGGGTTTGTATTGCAGCCTCATCACAAAATTAGAAACGATTAATATGGCCCTTTATAAAAATGCAATAAATTATAACAGCACTTCACTGTCACTTAACCTGTTTTATCAATTATTTTAACAAAATGTATTTTACTGGAAAAAAATTCCTGGATCAACCCCTGACTTGTAAAAGATCTGTAGAACTTTTCATAGTGCACCTATGAAACTGGGGACAACTTTTGTTAGTAAAACAAGGTTATACTGATTGTCTGTACACAAAGTTAATGGTAAACAACTCCATTTACTAAACAGTATTAATACGAGTAAAACCAAGCAATATTAAGCATAAACAATGGGGTTATAATTCCGTAAGCGGAGGCCGGTTTAATTGGCAACATTATTTTTGTCTTCAACGTCTATATATAAGAAAATATAAAACCAAAACTACAATACACTTATCTAAGGACCTTCTTAAAACATTTCTAAACATATTTCAAATGCAATATAAAACAAATTGAACATAACGAAAACACTTAGCTCTACACTGCCCCCGCTTACGGAATTTATCCCAACAATGGAATATTTGTCTTAAACAAAAGTACTAAGCTTATAATAAAAGCAAAACTCGTTAAAGCTTTTTATTGTTATTATTATTCAGTGATGAATGCTAGAAAACAGAAAATATAAAATATTCCAACTTAAAGCTCTATTTTTCAGGTTTTTAAAGAAAACCTAAACTTGCCATGAGATTTCTCTGGCAATTTATGAGCTAATTATTAATCCCGGTGGCGTATGAATCTCAAATCGTATCATTACTTTAATTTTAAAATTGAAAATTAGTGTTTTTCTGTTTGTTTTTTACAGGTATATATAAAAAATATGACTAGAGTAACAGGTATTGAATATAATCACAAATTATTTTAACTTTGCAATCGTAATTCCCCATACACCGATACGGGAAAAAAACGTAAACAATGCATTTCACAAAAAAACCAACGACAGTGGTTTTGTTGAACAGTGCCGTTCTTAAACTTCATAAGTCTAATATCTATTTAACTGTTTCAGTACAATACTTCAATAAAATGAGAGTAATGATTAGAAACCGAGAAAATTAAATTTATCCAGGCTTTACTAATTGTTTTATAAGAGAAATAGGTTACGTGTAAACATTAGGCTTAACGGCTTTAAAATACACGTCGTTATGTTTGAAAGCATGAGTTTTTTTGAAAAAGTAATATTTCTTAGCAGAAAGATTTCAGAAAATATAAGTAAAAATTAAAAAACATTACATTTAAAATCACCTTCAATTCTTTACGGATCCTCAAGCGTTTCACATTAACGTCGTCGTAAATGGTTGTTTGTGTTTTGGTTCGCCGGCGCCGCACCGGACCGGCTGCCACAGCTACAGATAAACGTCGTTAAAGTACAAAGTTATTCCAAAACACGTTTTATAACATAAAATATAGCAAGTTTACGTGGAAAGCATGGTTAAATTCTGTTAACATTTTTTTTCTGTTGAAAAATGACAGAATAGTTCTGTATTTTTAAGATTATTTTTTGCAGTGCAAACAAAATGTACAATAAAGCAAAATTTTAGTCTACACCAATGTAAAAACTTTTTTTAGGGGGGCAGGAGGGGGGCTAAGTGATTGAAAAAGATCACTTTACATATTCAAAGTGCATACTGAAGCAGAATGTTACCCTTTAGCAATCTCATTTTTGGGGGGCTGAGACCCCCTAGCTCCTCTCCTGAATCGCTACTGCATGTAGCAATATGTAGGAGGGGGGAGGGCAACATGTATCAATGATACAATTTTCTTTACATTTTACAGCATATATACTAATTAAGTTGTTTACGATATGTGTACTATGAATTTCATTTACAGCATATGTACTAATTAAAAGTTAATTACAGCACAAATACCATAAATTATTTTTACAGCCTATGTACTGATTAAAAATAATTTACGGTATATGTACTATAAATTTCGTTTACAGCTTATATACCATTTTAAAAATTAAATATGGTGCTTTTACCGGAAATTTCATATACGGTATATGTACAGGTAGTATAATTTTTTACGGTACATATACCATATAGGAAATTTATGGTATATGCACTTTTTTAACGGTATATATATATATATATATATATGAGACGTCAGATATTTCAAGTAAAGCTTCAGAGTTAAGGCAGGTAATATGGTTTATTGAACATTACATTTAAGTTACAATTTAGAATGAGAAGAGGGGAGGGGAGACGGGTACAAGAATCAGCGTGGACTCATGAAGCATTTCCAGTGGCAGAAGTCCCCCGATTTTCGATGTACGGGAGTATTTACGCTTACCACCCCACGTGGTCTGTGAAGACACAACTCCTCCTCTCTCTTATCTCTGATCGAACCACACACATTTACCAACATGACCCACATCCGGGGCTACAAGGGCGTGAGGACACGTGTACATCTAAAGAACTCAGAATCGACGGCCTGATGTCTGGCAAATAACAAAATAAATAAAACATAGCTCCAGAGAGCGCGTGGCAAGTATGACAGGAAAGCCAAACTTACAGTGAAAGTACCGGTTTGAACAATACCCAAACTAGTAAAACCCAAATTACCTTTTTATACATTACATATATATATATATATATATATATATATATATATATATACTGTAAAATATTTTATGGTACTTAATGCCATTTCTGAAATTTACGGTATATGTACTCATCCCAAAGCTGCCAGTACATGTACCGTTATTTGGGTCTGAAATCTTTTCTAGTGTATAAGAGTGGTGGATTATTGCAAGTTCTTCTGGGGGGGGGGGGTTGTTAGTCAGAAGATTGACATATACATCCATTTTATGGAAGTAAAATAGGATCTTTTACATTAATTTCTTTTCTCGGGGAGGGGGCTCGCCCCCTCTGCCCCCCCTTTTAATCCGCCCTTGGGCGGATTAATGCAAGTTTGTCAGGGGGGCAGTTAGAAAATTGACATACATATCCATTTTATGGAAGTAAAATAGGATATTTTACATTTTATTTCGGGGGGGGGTGCGGTCGCCCCCTCTGCCCCCCCCCTTTAATCCGCCCAAGGGCGGATTAATGCAAGTTTGTCAGGGGGGCAGTTAGAAAATTGACATATATATCCATTTTACGGAAGTAAAATACGATCTTTTGCATTAATTTCTTTTTTCACGGCGGGGGGGGGGGTCGCCCTATCTGCCCTCGGTATATAAATAAAACATTAAAGAGAGTTTTCTTATCTTGGTTTAATCTTATACCATACATTTGGTTAGAGAAAAAACCTCGATGTTGTTCAATCACTTACCGTACATTTGGTTAGATATGAAACCCTAATCTTGGTTCAAGCTTTAACCATATAGTAGGTTAGAGAAAAATCCTAGATCCTGGTTCAAGGTTTCACCGCAAAAATAGTGCTTGAGAAAGCACCACTAAAATGGTGAATCCTAGCACCACATTTTTCAAAATATCGGTTGCAGCTAAATTCGCACCGGAATTTCGGTGAAACGTTGAACTATTTTTCTAACAGTGTAGGAACGGTCCTGTGGAGAAGATTCCCTTTCTGTCACCTGAGTTCCTTTTAAAAAATGTCTTTGAATGCTTCTCTGGAAAACAGCGAATGCGTACGTACAACTCTGAGCACTGAGCCAACGCCCGGGTCAGATTTGCATAGTTGAGGACTTAGGTACTGGTACTTGAGGGGTGCCCCTACACAAAAACTTACTGTAAATTATACTTTATATTGAATCTAATTTATTCACTCTCAAATCACCCATGCATAACCATTTACTTTACATTAAATTTTCGAACACGACAATCATGTTGCTCAAAAAGTCCTTAGGTTACTAGCACAAAATATTTCGATTGAATTAAATTCTTTTCTCTGAAAAAACAAAACAATAAAAAATGAAAAGAAATCAACGTTTCAGATAAATTTGTTTATGTTCCTCTTTCTAAAACTTAAAAATTTAGGAAAGAAAATTACAAGAATTCCCCACCCCCTTCTTTTTTGACAAACCCGTTATCAGTTATCTTATCAGACAGTATTAAATTCATGCATTTATACATTAATTGGAACTATCTTTATGCTTAGAAAAAAAGGTAAATTGATAAAATTAAAATTTGAGGATATTTAATAGATTTAACTCTATAATCAGACATTTATTGTGATTATCAGGTAGAAATCAGTCCTTTAAAATGTATGAAACATAATTTTAGTAGATCTTTCGATAGCAGGTGGAGAATAGGGGAGGTGGGGGGAGGACGACTAGAAATTGGAGGCCCAGGGCACTTGCCCCGAATGCCCTACCGTAAATCAGCCCCTGGCCAAAGCGGAGTTTTCAAAAATCAGTATGAGTAGATACGTTTAGTTCTGCATCACTCCATTTCGGCCGCCGCAGCCGCAGCTCGGCGCAACCCGCAGCTCACTTCGTTTTCTCCGCAGTAGCTAGCAGCTGCTTGCTCCTTATCTCTACCCCCATGCAGTTGATTGCGCAATCATTAGAGGGATGAATTTTTTCCAAGAGTGGATAAGGGGACTTAGAAAAATTTATGCAGTGTTTGGTGAGATAACATAGTAAAAGCGATAACCATTCTTTTAGTTTCAGATTTTTTCAGATAACTAGAAAGAGTTAAATTTTGGTGTCTACTATATTAAAAGATAAATGCGTTTTAGATTTTTTTCTTTAAAATCATCATGGTAAAATGCTGTTTAAAATTTGAAAAATATTTTACCGAAAACGAAACCTATTGTATGGATTAGCCCCTAAAAGTTAATTTCACAGCACACCCGTTGATTTAACAGATATGCTGTAAAGATATATACTTCTATAAGTGTAAAAACATTAAGTTTTATCGTACAACCAGTACCATCCTATCATGCAAACCTTTTACAGAATTGTGGAAATAATTGTGTTTAATGTTAGGATAAGGAGACTTTGCGAAATTTTAGACATAAAATGGTACATAGCGGTGTTATATCATTAAACCTTTTAAGCAAGTATTAGTATTCATGAACTTTTAAAATCCTACAGTATTGAGGATAAAAATTAAAGTTAGGTTTTATTTAGTTAAATGATATGTTTTATGTAAACCTTTTACAGAATAGTGGAAATAATTGCGTTTAATACTAGGATAAGGAGACTTTGCGTATATTTCAGTGATAAAATAGTATTGGCTATACCATTAAACATTTTATGTGGGTATTAATATTGATAGATTTTAAAAATCCTACAGTATTGAAAATAAAATGTGGTTTTATACTAACAGATTAGAAATCGCGGTTATATGGTTATGAGTTTAGAATTTTAGGATAAAATAAGTTACAAGCACGTAAATACAATTGCAGTTTTAGATCTAGCTATCAAGCTGTAAATGAACTGCAAATTAAATTATCGGAAAATAAGAAGGTCTTACTTACTTGAAAGCACATTTTAAAAATCCTACAGTATTGAAAATAAAGACTTGTTTTATACTAACAGATTAGAAATCGCAGTTATATGGTTATGTGTTTAGAAAATTAGGATAGAATAAATTACAAATGCGTAAACACAATTGCAGTTTTAGATCTAACTATCAGGTTGTAAAAGAAATACGAATTAAGTTATCGGAAAAAAAGAAGGTCTTACTTACTTGAAAGTACACCTTGCTGAATTTTCTACTGCGTTTCTTGAATAACAGCAATAACGGTAGCAGATCAGGAAAACAGAGTAAAAATTTAAAATATTTTACTTCTGATTCCCAAATTAGATGACTGTTTCATACACTTCTTTTGGCCTCATCCAGATTAAATTAAGTTTTTACTGACGTATGATAAAAATTGGCATACTATTGTTAAACTAAATACATAATACCAATAAAATAGAACTTCTTGAAATAAGTATTTAAATTTTTAGGTGTAATTCTTTCTTATAACAAAGGGTAAATTTTAGGGATTAAGAGGCATTTTTAAACTTTTACTTACATAACAATTGTATCATATTACAGTTAAAAAGTAATAATCTAACATTTCAATAATAGGAATGTTTATATTTTAGGTACCAAAGTAGCAGTTACACAGATACCCATTAGAGATGAGACGGGCTCAGCCCGAGCCCGAGCCCGGGCCCGACTCGGGCTCGGGCTCTGTAATTTACGATTGCGTTCGGGCTCGGGCGGGCAAGGGCTGGTGAAAAATTTCTCCTTTGTTGAACATACTCTATGAAACAGATTTTAAAAAGTGATCCATGGAATAAATAGACGTTCTTATTTAAAAAAGTAGCGGCACGGGGGACTAGAAGGTGTGTGAAGCTCCAAAATTTATTGTATCCTATTAATGAAGTAGTTAATTTTATTTGTCTTTAGCTGAAATTTCGGGCTCGGGCTCCAACTTTAATAATATTGCTCGGGCTCGGATTAAAAGTCCTCGGGCTCGGGCGGGCTCGGGCTTCAAAAAATGAGCCCGAACTCATCTCTAATACACATGGGTTTCATTGCGTGGTATAAGACCTCACTTTATCTATAATATGGCAATATGTTTCTTAAAATTCTTAATATGTTTCATAAAAAATACATCTGAACCCACTATAACCTTAATGTTTCAGAAAACATAGTCAAACCAATCTTAACAAATATTGGATTCTATTGATAGACATTCAAAACATTTTACACGAAAATAGAATATCTAAATAAAATAAAAGTTAGTTTTACATGGAAAAGTTAATAATCGTTATAGAACTTTGTGTGCATTTTTTCTAAAACGATACATTTCTTAAACTGGATCTCACATATTAATAAAATGTTAAAACAAGAAATTTATTCAGTTACTTGTAAAGTATTAAACTAAAGTTCCTAATTTTAGAAAGTAAAGTTACAAAAAACGTTAAGTAATATACATTTAACTTAGAAAAATATATTATTTTGATGCAAATAGTGTTATCGCGTCTTGTTGCTATAAATTTTTAGGTTTAATAAGGTATTTGCACAAAGATTTTACCACAAATGTTTCGCTAACGTACTTTTACTAACTAATGAGTAACTTTTTTCTAAATCATGCATTAAAAAAGTACAAAATATATTAATAGTAAGAAAATATTTTACAAGTTTTGCTAAACACTATATTCAAAGGAATAACTAACACTAATACTAAATATGAAACTTAATAATACGGTTAAACAAAACGCAATTGGAAAATAATGATTTAACAAGACATGAGATTCATATATTTACATTAAAAATTTCTAACATACGTATTAAATAAGATTTCCGGCGTATACTAAAAAATAATGAAACAAAAGCACACTTACTTGAATCATTGCTAAAATACATCATCACTCCATTTTTGTAATGTGAATGCATAAACCTTTAAACTATTTAAAATTAGTATAAGCGATCGAAAAACACGTCTTCTAACCACCCCAGACAACGTACAAATGACTTATTTCGTGTAAAAATTGTCTTACCTGACGAGAAAACCGGTTCTGTGTAACCTTGAAATCACCTCTAGATAAGAGATGACGTGTACGCTTCTTTTGGTTGTAGAATGTATGGTGCAATATATACATGGTTGGGTATGTTTTAAGGTAGAGGGCGCTTGGATGATCACATGATTGCTTTGAACTAATCGGAAAGTAGGCTTGTATCAACGTTTGATAAGCTAACAGGGAACTTTGAACGCATATTCTAAAACATTTTACGTTGTGGTTACCTGCTGTTAAGTTGCGTTGCGCTGTAATTCTTAAAAATGTCTGACTGAAAGGATCGAAAATAACTTTAACATTAAATACACTCCTGAGTTTTATACTCAAAGTGATGCTCATGTGTTACTGCAAGAATTATTGCAATTGCCTTTTGATGCAAAAGCTTTGAAAATTGATGAAAAGCATACTACTTTGGCAAGGAAAGTAATTGCTTTCGCAGATGATGGGATACATTACAGTTCCTCTGGAGCGACGGTCTCTGTTTTCTTTTGATTACCCATTTTGCAAAAACTACGCGAAGATCTACAGAAAGCAACAAATTATGAATTTAATTTGGAACAAGTGAACTTATGTTCTGACGGACAATCTGAAATTGGAGACTGTAACTACGAAGATTTTTCTCTGGAGTTATCATCATGTGTATGCATTCTAAGTTTTGGTTCTAAACGAACTTTAGATGTTAAACCACCGAACTGTGAAACCACTACCATTAAATTAGATCATGGTTCAATGTGTAAGATATGTCCCCAACCAACAAAATTTTAACACATGGTATTCCTTCTGAAACTCCCGTGACAGAGTTACACATTAACCTAACATTCGCCAAAATGTGCATTTATGAGCCTTCCCCTAAAAGGCCAAAGTTGGACGATTGGACGGACCATCTTTACCATAGCGTATATGCTTCTGTAAATGGTACATGGCATTTGGAAAGACTTATCTACGTTTCGCTGCACGATGAAAAATCTGACTTGAAGATTCATATTAGACAATTTATCCAACACGCCCAATTAGACTATATACCGACGAGCTCTGGAGTGATAGCGCGCCCTTCTACATGCGTAGAACTTTGCGAAAAACTTTTGGATTTTAATCTGTGTTATAACAATAGCTCTTTTATTTGTAATAATCAACTATCTGTATTTAATGACGACGGAAAATGCATCTTACAACAAATTTACATAACCGGAGATTCATTTACATTAAATCCAATGTTTCTAAAACTCTTAAGTGATCAAGAAAAAAACTTTGTGAAATGAGAAGTGAAATATCAGAACGCATTCTAAAAACGCAATTTGAGACAACATTACAACATCTAATATTAAAATTAAATTTAGGAAAAAGCATAAATATTTTTCTTTCAAGCGTGAATAAAGAATAGCTGACTATTTGAAGCTCTGTTAAAATAATATGTAGGTGCATAAACATTTTTGCAATGTGATACTAAGTCAAAGGATACAAATTTCTTTAAAAATAGAAATTTGAATTAATGTTCTAAAATTTTAATAAATTTTCTCAATCATAAAGAATTTTTTCTTTTTCCTTCTAATTTAAATAATCACCTCTGTGCTTCGAGTGTAATAAATCTGCTACAAGATGACATGGTAGAATAGCTTGTTCAAATTTCATCTTTAATTTTGAGGATAATGAAGTTTTAAATCTTGATTTTTTAGAAGTTCATACCTTTATATGGCACGCATATGCCATATAATGGTATGAACTTCTAAATGGTGAACTTCTGATGGTATATAATGGTATGAATATATAATGGTATAAACTTCTAATGGTATGGTAGCTGAATTATTTTGTATAGTGTCCAAGGCAATTGGTACTGTGTTTAAGTTTTATAAGGTGTTTTACTTCAAGATTAAAAACATACACCATTATTATATGAGATATTTAATAATTATCACATGCTAGGTTTGAGTAATTTAAGTTTTGTCTTTTTTCTATTTTCTTCCTGGTTTTTATCACCTTCCAAATCAGCATACACCTTCCAAATGTAAAAACCAAAGTAAAACTTTCTTAACCCTTTAACGCGCGGTGTCCTCGGCGTGAGGACACCAAACTCTTGACGTTTTGACTGTTGCTAGTCACGAAGAATAGATTTGATTTCTATAAAAATAGTTGCGGGTGACATAGCTTCACGAGAATCCTTTCCTTTTTAGCACATCATTTCCCGTAAAAAAATGGTCACGGTTATTTTTAACAGCACTGACATCTGCTGAAAAATGGAACAACGCGAGAACAGCTGGATAGATTGCCCAATGCTGAAAATAGGACAGCCGTTGCCATCGCTTGACTTAACTACCAGCAAGATGGCGGACGATCGAAACGTTCATCGCGTGCCACAGATCTAGAGACCCTTTTTTGACAACAGCTGGCTTTTTTTCAGCATTGGTATAGGGTTGCGCCTCAAAGGGTTAAAAGTAGAGAAATGTCACTGAATCATTGAATCAAAATATTTCAAAAGTTGTCTTTCAAAAGTTGAAAAAAGCTTCAACAAAAATTGTTGGGTATTAAATAAATTTTCTTGAATAATGCCACATACAGTTGACCTCGATTTTAATGTGACTGAAAAGAACACATCATTTAAGACACAGTGACGTTGGAATAGAATTTCTTAACGTTATAAGAGAGCCGTCCTTATAAAAATTTGAACTGTATTTGTGCATCCCTACTCCGCTAAACTAATATCCTAGATGCGCAACTGTCGATGGGGCTCGGTCTGATCAAATCACCCGGGATGTTTCAGCGGTCCAGTCCGGTCCTGTGTTTAATTAGCAATCATTCTTCAGGAATAAATGAGAAGAAAATGTGCACTTCAAGAAAAATTTTTGATCGTAAAATTCTAGATACATATTAAAAATAATAAAAGGTTAGAAAAATAAGAGAATCATTGAGTATCCTTCCTGTGAAACAATTGTTATACTGTATTTCTTTCGAATTTCAGTTCTGATATAGCTTTTTAAGTATGTAAATTTGTCTATATTATTGAGATTTTGATTTTCGTGTATCGCGTTTTTGAACTGAGACCAAAATTCTTGGAAATTCTCAGGATTGCCGTCAAACTTTTCGATGTTAATTTTGGGTAATTTAATCTTAATTGGAACATTTGAATTTAGAGATGGGTCGTTAGTAATTGTATTTGAAATATCGGCGCTAGCCTTTTTTGTTTCTTGATTCGTGCATTTTTTTAGAACTTTTTCAATTTTAATTTTATACATGATGATTTTATCTCGATATTCTTGAGCTGCTTCAACTTCGGCTGGGATTTGTTTACAGTCTTCGATTTCGTCTATGATTAACTTATCGAGCTCAATTATTTGTTTTTCCTTTTCTGACAACTGAGCGAGAGCAATTTCTAAATATTCCTCATCTAATTTTGCCAAGGCTTCGTCGATTTTAGGAATAAGTTTCGTGAAGCTTGTTCTCAAGCCACCTCTTTGTGTTTTCAATTTATTCGTCACTTCTGACGTCATTTTTTTTCACTTAACAATTACAAACAATCAGCAGGAAAAATCGAGGGTTTTCGGCACCAAATGAAACAATTGTTATACTGTATTTCTTTCGAATTTCAGTTCTGATATAGATAAGTAATACAGTTCATAAAAAAAGATCTAGCCTACCTGCCCTGGTAGCTTTTCTTTTGATTTCCTGTTTCCTGCTGCTATCTCAGTGAATCAAGTGAGTGTCTAAAGGACGAATACAATTTATTTCTGGATTAAATAAACACATCTTACACTACACAACATTTACTAAAGACATTTAGATTTTGTTATCGGAGAGGGAGAACCCCTTTTTCACGTCAGTTTTCATCGAAGCCTTCGCTGCATCTGAAAAGCAAGAAAAAGATTAGAGTTCAAAAGCGCCCTCTTCTGGCGCAGGGGAAAGTCATTCTGCTTCATCCTCCGGCCCCAAAGGAAGTTTGGACAAACAGTCACTAGGTCCTTTTCCATCTACATTAAGTTCAACAGGATACAAAAGTTGAATTGGTCGTTTCAGTATAGTTCCATTTGGGAAGTTGATGCACGAGTCTTTCCATCACGTCCGGGATGAACACTGATGACTATACCCATCTTCCACATAAGTCGAGGAAGCTTTTCGTCATACACTAAGACAGTCGAATTTTTCGTCGGTTCAACATTTGATTTGGACCGCATTGACTGGTGGGCAGATCTCAGTTCTAACAAATACGATGATTGCCATTTTCTCCATATTCTTTCCAAAATGGCTCTTTTATGTTTCCACCTACCCTTTAGATCAGACTTGGTGGAGGTTGGCGCTACCGATGAGTGTGGAGGGAGAGCAACAAGTCTTCTACCTATCAGGAAGTGTCCAGGAGTAAGTGGCTCAGGTTCCTCGAACTCACTGTAGACAAATGTCAAAGGTCTGGAATTTATAATAGCCTCAACTTCTATGACTATAGTCTCTAGTTCTGGAAACGTCAAAGATGATTTTCCTAGTATTCTTCTTAGGCAATTTTTTGTGGATCTTATAAGTCTTTCCCAAAATCCTCCCCACCATGCTGCTCTCTCTACGATAAAATTCCACTCGACGTTTTTATTTGCAAAGTAGTTCTGGATTTCTTCTTCCTTCAAAAGTTTCCACAGCAAATTTATTTCGGTTTTAGCTCTTTTGAATGTACTCGCGTTGTCTGAGTATACTTTTCTGCATAGTCCTCTTCTGGATACAAATTTTCTATACGCGAGTAAGAATGTTTTGGTTGTCAGATCTTCGGTGAGCTCAAGATGGACAGCTCTGGTGACGGCACACGTAAAAAGCAGAATGTAAACTTTTTTTGTTCCGTCTGTACTTTTTACGTAAAGGGGACCAGCATAATTGATACCCGTTACTTCAAATGGATGAGTCTGCTTAATACGATCTGGGGGAAGAGGAGCTTCGTCTTGGGTAAAAGGCTTAACTCGAAATTTTTTGCAAAGATTGCAGTTGAACACAATGCTCTTGATTCGCTGTCGTCCTTTTAGGATCCAAAATTTTTTTCTAACGTCTGTTAAGGTGTCCGCAATTCCTGCATGCCCTAACCGCAAATGGCTGCGGCGAATCACGAGATTGGTAAGGTGACTTCTGTCGGGTAACAACGTCGGGTACGCTTCGTTATGAGTAATGTCAGCATACTGAAGTCGGCTTCGAAGGCGAATAATATTGTTTTCATCTAACCCAACGGAAAAATTTTTCAATTTGGAATTTGGAGATATTTCACACCCGCACCTTAGTGCTTCCAATTCTTCCCCGAAGTTTTCTTCTTGAGTTTTTCTTATCCAGTATTCTTCTGCTGACTGTAACTCTTAGCTACTAAGAGTTCCAGATCTCCTGTTTTCTTTATTCTTAAGGTTAAAGATAAATCTTTTTACCCAGGCAGTGATGCGTAAGAGTTTTGTTAAGCGCCCAAATTTTTCAATGTCAACAATTTTTTCGGTCTGGACATTCATAGTGAAAACGGTTGACTCATTCACTTCGTCATAATTTTTAATGTCCGCAATTTCTTGGCTTTCTTTTGGCCAATAATCTTCACTTTCTCTCAACCACTTTGGTCCTTTCCACCACAGTTCTTTATCAAGCAGATTTCGTAAAGATTCGCCTCGAGTCAGCACATCAGCTGGATTTTGATCTCCAGGGCAGTGCGACCAAAATGAAGCATCAGTCCTTGAACGAATCTCACTCACACGATTTTGGACAAACGTTTTCAGTTTCTTAGAATTTCCACGAATCCAATGAAGCACAATCATCGAATCTGTCCAGAATCTAATTCGTGCATTTGTTATATTTGAAAGGCTGTTTCTTACGTACTGACATAGTCGACTTCCAACTACAGCTGATAGCAATTCAAGTCTTGGAAGAGTTAATTTTTGAAGTGGTGCAACTCTGGATTTGGAGCAAATTAACGATGTCCGAAACTGTCCGTTATAATCTGTATACCGAATATACAGGACTGCACCGTAGGCTCGCTTGCTCGAGTCGACGAAACAATGAAGTTCAAAATCTTCATTTTCGTTAGCGTCCTTGAGGTAAAATCTGGGTATTTCAAATTCCTTTAAATCTTCTAATTCATCACACCATTTGTTCCATTCTTTCATTATATCAAATGGTAGAGGATCATCCCATTTAAATTTTTGATCCCAAATATCCTGAAGAAGAATTTTTGGTCTCAGCGTAAAGGGAGTAATAAAGCCAATGGGGTCGTATAATTTTGAGGCAATTTTCAAAAGTAATCGTTTAGTTAACGGATTAAGTTTTTGATTAAATTTAAGAAATTCACATGCTAATTTTAACGTATCATCGTCTGAATTCCAGAGGTAACCTAAAACTTTCGAAGTTTCCCTCAAAGATTCGTTACAGTTTTCAGCCTGATCCAGCTTTATTTGAAGACATTCCGAATTGGTTTTCCATTTACGCATATTAAATCCACCTTCGTGTAAAATTTCTTTTATTTGTCGGTAAATTTCAAAACACTGATTTTCATTTTCTAATCCAGAAATTAAATCGTCAACGTATAATTGGGAATTTAAAATACGATATGCTAACGGATATTTATGTTCGTACTTTCTTATGTGATGTTTGAGAGTTGCAGCCAATAAAAAAGGACTTGGAGTAGCTCCAAATAAAACACGAGTCATTCGAAAAATGGTAGGTTTCAAACTCGCATTCCTTTCATAATCATTCTCAAGCCATAAAAACCTAACCGCATCTCTATCATTTTCATCTAACAATATCTGTAAGAACGCTTGCTCTATATCGGCAGTTAACGCGATTGGTTTGTTTCTAAAATCTATAAGTAATTTTAGTGAGTCAGGATTCAAATTCGGTCCGGAATGTAAACAATCATTTAACGATAATTTATTTTGCGAGTGTGATGAGGCGTCAAAAACTACTCTTAGCTTCGTTGTAATTTTATCATCACGAATAACGGCCTGATGAGGCATATAATATTCTCTATCGATATTCATTTTCTCCTTTTCTTTAAATTCCACAGGTTCGATTATACCCTCGCAAATCTGTTTCGATAATACATTCCTATACCGCTGGTAAAATTCCTTATATCTATCAAATCTCTTAACCAGTTTTCCTAAGCGACATTTTGCGATTTCATAATTATTTTCTTATTTATCCGCATTCTCATTCCACGGTAGTTTAACCTTGTATCTGTTGTTCTGAAATTTTATATTTTTCTCAAAATCCTTTAAAACAACTTCTCCGTCATTATTGGATAAATCCCTTTTTTCGTTTTCAATGCCCATTATATCCAATTTCCAAAAATTTTGTAAAATCAGATCGGAATTTTCTTCTCGCGAAGAATCTACAACTACCTTCACTATTTTCGCGCTCCTCTCAGTGTCAGTTTTATTTTCTAAATCACAAGAACCGCTCAAAACCCATCCGAAAAGACTATCCATTGCAACAACAGAAGAATTCGGTATCCTGCGTATTTCACCGGAGACGATGCTCCAATAATGTTCGGCGCCTATCAGAATTCTGACTGGGGGGAAATCAAGGAGTTGGGAATGCTCATTTCCACTTCGAAACAGCTGATCCGATGATTCATCTGCCAGTGAAAATTTGTTTATGCCACAATGTTCTTTTATTTCTCGCTCTGGCCGATAAATTACTGCACTGCTTATCTTGTCAGTAGCTAAAGCTTCTAATTGTATCTTTTTCGTGGGATCACGAACGTTTCTCAAATTTACTAGAACGCGATTTATAATTTCTTTCTGGGGTTCTTTCGAACCAAAGGGGTATATTTTTATAGTTTCTTTTCCTATTATTTTTAATTTTAATTCCTTAACGAGTTCCGATTCAATAAATGATCTTTGACTCCCCAAATCTAATAATAACCGTATTTCGGCTGGTTTAACCTTATTTTCTACAAATACTGTTGCAGTTTGAAGTAAAATATCTGTGTTCGAATTTCTATCTCCCGTAACGGAGGACACGATCGTTTCACTCTGGGGAACTTCTACTTTTGGTTCGAAACGTTTTTCGCAAATATTTTGATTATGTTTTTGGAAACAGAAATTACATGCGGGTTTCTTAAAACATCGATTTACAACGTGAAATTTTTGTAAACAATTAAAGCACCTTCCTTGACGTAATAGACTTTGTTTTTTATCAGAAATACTTAATTTACATTCATTACTTTCATGACGATCATCGCTACAGAATATACATTTATTTTCATTACTAACTACATTAAAAGCAGCAGCACTCGGATTCTTGGCGTATTTTGGTTTCGAAAAATTATTTTGTCCCAATCTAGTTAAATCCCTTTCATTTCTATTTTTAGAATTGTGCTGAAAGTAATCAGACTCCTTCTTCTGAAACGAAAATGTACGTTCTCTAATTTCGATTTCGGTTTTCAAATATTCTAACAATTGCGTTACATTCCAAGAGTCTGTTTCGTTTTTATATTCGCGGTTGTAGTTCAAAATTAAGCTATCAGGAATTAATTTAGTTATGATAGGAAAAAGTAAATTACCATAACTGTCTAGCTCAATACCAAGCGATTCTAAACTACGTATTTGAATTTCACATGTATCGTACAATTCGCGCAGGTCTTTTATATTTGATGCATTACGAATAGGTGACAAATTTAATAAATTATTTATGTGAGACCTAATCAAAATTTCCTTTTTGCCATATCGGTCTTCAAGAATTTTAACAGCAATATCATAATTTTTGTCTGACAACGATAATCCCTGTATCGCGATTTGAGCTTTTGATTTTAATAAGCTTTTTAAGTATGTAAATTTGTCTATTTTATTGAGATTTTGATTTTCGTGTATCGCGTTTTTGAACTGAGACCAAAATTCTTGGAAATTCTCAGGATTGCCGTCAAACTTTTCGATGTTAATTTTGGGTAATTTAATCTTAATTGGAACATTTGAATTTAGAGATGGGTCGTTAGTAATTGTATTTGAAATATCGGCACTAGCATTTTTTGTTTCTTGATTCGTGCATTTTTTTAGAACTTTTTCAATTTTAATTTTATACATGATGATTTTATCTCTATATTCTTGAGCTGCTTCAACTTCGGCTGGGATTTGTTTACAGTCTTCGATTTCATCTATGATTAACTTATCGAGCTCAATTATTTGTTTTTCCTTTTCTGACAACTGAGCGAGAGCAATTTCTAAATATTCCTCATCTAATTTTGCCAAGGCTTCGTCGATTTTAGGAGTCAGTTTCGTGAAGCTTGTTCTCAAGCCACCTCTTTGTGTTTTCAATTTATTCGTCACTTCTGACGTCATTTTTTTTCACTTAACAATTACAAACAATCAGCAGGAAAAATCGAGGGTTTTCGGCACCAAATGAAACAATTGTTATACTGTATTTCTTTCGAATTTCAGTTCTGATATAGATAAGTAATACAGTTCATAAAAAAAGATCTAGCCTACCTGCCCTGGTAGCTTTTCTTTTGATTTCCTGTTTCCTGCTGCTATCTCAGTGAATCAAGTGAGTGTCTAAAGGACGAATACAATTTATTTCTGGATTAAATAAACACATCTTACACTACACAACATTTACTAAAGACATTTAGATTTTGTTATCGGAGAGGGAGAACCCCTTTTTCACGTCAGTTTTCATCGAAGCCTTCGCTGCATCTGAAAAGCAAGAAAAAGATTAGAGTTCAAAAGCGCCCTCTTCTGGCGCAGGGGAAAGTCATTCTGTTTCATCCTGATTGTGTTATAAATAAGTAAGTATTAGTCTTCCTGATTGATTGCAAAAACAATATAAATAGCTGCAATCCATTAGCTTCAGGACCAGGCGGAGGATCACTTTCTACGATTTAAGCAAGTGTGTCTAGAATTTCTTTAAAATTTGCCATAACTGAACGCAAAGCTTCTGCATGGCAACTCCATCTAGTATCGGATAATGATTTTAAAGTTCGAGCACATTTTTTTTTTTTTTAAATCTCCGTGAGCTATGTATATGACTCGTTCAAAAACTGAATTACGTTTCGTTGAGGCACCGATGAAGTTTTGTAATCACTCAGAATTCCAAATGTATTTCTCACATGAAAATTTTGATTACTTATGTCTACTCTCTCAAAATTGTTGAGCGAAAAACACTCAGACTGACAGGATTTTTCTTCTTTTTGCGTAACGAAGCTGCTCTTCTCAGTCTGAGCGAAATGTTTTCTTTTGGCGGAGCAAAAAATTCGGAGCGAATAACGCTCCTTTTAGAAAGAAATGGCTTTATTCTATTTTGACTGTCTTTCATCATTAAACGGAGCGATTTCTCTCTGAAACGCTCCTTTATAGATGTAATCCCTCTTAATTTCTGAGCGTTTTTAATCGGAACAGGTATATTTTGGCTTTCTATAGCAAATTATGTGCGTTAAGCAAATATTAGACTTTATTCAAATGAGTATTATATATATATATATATATATATATATATATATACAGGGTGGCCATAATTAAACTGCAAGTGTTCAAGGGGTGCTGGAGAGAAAACTACCAGGAATATTTCAGTGAAACTTGGTATCTACACGTTTCAGAACATGCGCAAGTCAAATATGCAATTAAAAAAATCGCCATTTTCACCCGATAGATGGCGCTATATCGTATTTCGATGCTTATGGACGTCATATATGCAAATTTTAAGCCCATCGAATAGTGTAAAAACAAGACCACATTGTCAATCATGACTCTAAATAAGAAGGAACGTGCATTGTTAGTAAAGATATTCTATCAGAATGGTAGCAATTATTCAACTACTCTGAAAGAATACCGGCGTATGAAAAGATTAAGAAGAGGTCCGATGAGTGTCAATGAGAATAAGTAATGGCTTAATTGTTTTCCAAAGCGTCTTTATGAATTGTTTAATTTGTGATCTTAATTTACGTTAATTTTTGATTAGATGTTATTGTAAAAATTTAATTACTGAAGCGAATTGTTTGGAATTTTGATAAACTGTAAATGATGTTTTATATTGTTTATATGCCTCTTAGAGTGTCACTATGCTCTGTCTATTGGTTTTGGAAGCTGTATATGCCACCGGTGAGCTTTGAAATACGGTACAGCGCCACCTATCGGGTGAAAATGACGATTTTTTTTTTGCATATTTGACTTGCGCATGTTCTGAAACGTGTAGATACCAAATTTCACTGGAATAATCTCGGTAGTTTTCTCTCCAGCACCCCTTGAACACTTGCAGTTTAATTATGGCCACCCTGTATATAACTTACCTCTAAAAACTGGCCATTTTCTGCTGTATTAGAAAACCTCCAAAATCTGGAAACCACTAATAGTCATTGTAGTTAGCGTCGCATTGTAGCGGCATAGCGTCGGGGGAGGGGGCATGTGGCCCCACTCCAACTTTCTCTTTCTCAAAAACATATTGATTTAATACTTTTTTTTCTAAAATTTAAGAGAAACTTCTGTTTTCCATTTTTATTCGATGAGTTTCCCCTCCTCCCCTCCAAAAAAAAAAAAAAAAATTCGGTCATGATACTATTATGTCTGCTCCTACCAACCGTCTTGGCATTTTCTGTTGTTTCAAAGGGCTTTAGAAAATCTCAGAATTCTGGACACAAGCAAGCAAGTAGCTTTGGGGTTGGGGGTGTGAGGCACAAGAGGGGCATGACCCCCCCAACTTTGATTTTTTTTCGGGGGGAGGGGTTTAAAATATTTCAATTGACATTTTAGATAAACTCTCCTTTTCTATTCGTGAATTTGGTATGTGCACTTCTCCCCCCCCCCCTCCAATGCCGACCAAATATTTTATCACATTATGCTGTTGATAGTCATTTCGTATTATTTTCTGTTACATAAATATGCTGTAGAAAACTTCGAAACTGGACAAAACCTTTAATAACTATAGGCGTAGCATAGGGAGGCGGAGGAGGGGTGTGGGGGCATTGAATCAAAGTTTTTTTAGATTTAAATTTTAAAATGTCTTTTTCTAAGAGAAAGTTCCCTTTTCTAGTGTTGAATTTTGCATGTGCACCCCCCACCCACACACACACAAAGCAAAATTTTGGTCACACTACACTGATATTGGTCACCCTGTATTAGTTTCTGTAATATAAATGTGCTTAACCCTTTATCAGGCAGTGGTAAAATACTTACCACCTACGGTCTATTAAATACAGAAATCAATTGTCATTAGTGAATTTTCTGATTTTTGTTCAGTTATATTGGATGTATATTTTTTCCATACGTCTAGATTCTAAATAAAGGTGGATTCATACCTGCCGCGCTGCACCGCAACCATACCGTACTGTTTCGCCGTTTTGGACCGTTGGCTGTCCGCGCGGCGAGCTTGCGGTGCCGCAAGTAAATACACCAATGCTCTTCTGTAATTGGCTGTAGCTGTAAAAGCTCTTCTGTAATTGGCTGTAGCTTTGCGGTCGCTGCGGAATATCTGTTCTCGCCAGATATTGCGCAAACCCTCGGCGCTTGCCGCGCGGGGGCCGTGTTGCTCCGCCACGTGACGTCATTGCGGCATCTTAGCGGTGCGGTACGGCCAGTATGAATCCGGCTTAATATTTGGTTTATGAACGTTTCTTTCATTCGCAATTTTAAAGAAATCTGGAATAATTACTCGAAAATTGAGCATAAGAATCATCGCTTTTAATTATATATTTTTGCGTTTAATTCCGTGTACAAGCAGCAGGTAGTTTTCCGACTTTGATTTTGTGCATAATTAATGTATTCTCCTGCAAAATTTCTATGTTTGTTTAGTACTTGTTCCTCCAATTTTCACGTAGGATATTACAGTAGAGGGAAAATATATGAATTAATTCTAAAAAATGGGCCAGAAAAATTCCAAGTACACCCTCCAAAAAAAAGTATTCGAGCAAGAGAGAAATTTCCTATTTTAGATTTGCGAATAATAATTGAGTTTTTGAAAAACGCACAGCTTGATAGAAATATGGAAAGTCATATTTATACATAGCCTAATTCATATTCTATGATAAATAATTTTTAATACATGAAACCAACGTAGGAAATTTCTCTCTTGCTCGAATACTCTTTTTGGAGGGTGTAATTTCGACTCTCTGCATATACCCTCGCCTTATAAAGGGTTAACCCATTTGTGCCTGAATATTTTTGCGACTTTCTTCGATTTTTACTGATATCAGAAATAATAGATAAATTTCTGATGTCAACTTCTTGAACAAGGGATGATTTCTTTTAAAATCATTATGCATAAAAATCGAAATATCAACATCCTACTTGGTCATGTTAAAATATTTTGTAGAGTTGAGGCTCAATACTCATGAATAAAGGCTAGGAAAAATAAATAACGTTTTCGACTAATAGCGAAAATGCCGTCCCAAAAAAGGGACATTAGGCATAAATGGGTTAAGATAGCTTCCACACTCTGGACACAACCTTTAATAACTTTTACTATTAGCATTGCGTCGGGGAGGCAGAATGGGCCATGTGCCCCCTGTTTTATTCAAAACTTTTTCTTGAAATATGAAAGAAACTTCTTTTCTACTCTTACATTCAGTATGTCCCTCACTCCCCCCCCCTCTCCAAACAAAACAGTCACGGTTACCTCTGACTATAAGACAAGCATGACAATTTTTTTTTTTTTTTAAATAAATATTTGAGATATAAAATATTGTAAAACAGATTTGAGAGTAAAAATAGCTAAATTCTCTACCGTTCTGAAAGAAAATTTTAAAATGAATGTTTAAGAACTTGACAGCCTTTGCCCTCTCCAACACATAATTTTTTTAATAAATATAAGTACGGGGCTTTAAAACATTTAAACTATGTATACATCAAAAATCTAAAGTAAGTCACTTCTGACAACCAGTTTTGTTGCAGAAGCATCAGAGGAACACACATTCAGTTGGTTCATAAGTAAATTATTTTTTTCCCTCTTTTGCCAGATATTGCCTAACCTTGCCTTCACATTTATGCTCAAAATTCAAGTTAATGCATATTTTAATTAAAATATTCATTATCGTAGGTAAAGTCATAAATTATGTAACTGAACACCCCCACATATTCATGAAGTATTTGTCTTTTAATGCTATATTCTAAGGATGTTAACATTTTTATTAGAATTTGTTAGTGATTGAGAGCATATGATATATGAACTTAACCCAACCACAAGTAAGTGTAAAAAAAGTATTTTTTGTCCAATATAAATGTGAAATATGATTTTTATTATTAACAAGCGTACTTCTGCTTGAATTTTACATTTCTAGCCAAAAATTAATTTAAACAATTTTTAGAAGATGTTTGAACAAAACACATAGCTGAAACAAAAATATTTCTAATGAAATGTATAACTGAATATATACACGCACACACACACACACAAAAAAAAAAAAAAACAGAGATTCTACATTCTTTTGCGAAAATCTTCTCCAGCTGCAGAATGCCATCATCATTCCAAGGTAGTTGAAATCATCTTTTGACAACATGTCAAATGTTCTCTAAAGCATTAGCTGCGATAAAATATAAAATAAAATCAAGCACTTAGATTATACTCCCAAAGCATTCTTTTTGTGCATCATAATTACCATAAAAATACTTTACTTAGCTTACAATTGAACTTTAGGTTGCAATTTGATGCCCCCTCCCCGGAAATAAAATCCTGGTTACTCTACCAAGGGCGGATTAAAGGTGGGGGCGGAGGAGGCGACCCCCCCCCCGAGAAAAAAGAAATTAATGTAAAAGATCCTATTTTACTTCCATAAAATGGATGTAGATGTCAATTTTCTAACTAACCGCCCCTACCGACAAACTAACCGCCTCCCCCGAAAACTTGCATTAATCCGCCACCGTACGCCACTGGGGGAAGGGGTGAGAGTACTGCTCTCAAATGCACCCCATGAGGATTCATTATTCAGAAACTCCAAGATATTTACTCTACACAGACTTACAGGATACGAACACAAAGCATTAAGAAAGTAAATAAAAAACTTTGTAAAAAACACACATAAGATGTTATAGATAAGAAGATACGCACGTTTTGGACTGATGAAGGCCAAAACAATTTTTGGTCGAAACGTGCGTATCTTCTAACCTATAACATCTTATGTGTGTTTTTTACAAAGTTTTTTTTATTTACTTTATTGTTTAACACCAGTGTTTTGAGTGTTTTTTCCAAAGCATTAAGGCTTCAGGCCAAATGTTAGCTTTATGACATGATTCACAATTCACATGAATAAAAATTTACATGATCGGGATAGGTAAATCTAAAACTAACAGGTTAGAAGTGTATTAAAACATGTAAAGAATATAAAATAAAATCTTACATGTATTTATAGGCAGGCTTAATATTCGATCCTGGGCGGCGAGACACAGCTCGATGCAAGGAGCCACTATTGTTTGTTGTTATTCTTCGGACAGGAGAATGGAGAAGGCGCGCGATTATATATCTGACCAATCAGGGAAGACGAAAACACTCCCAGGGAATTGAAAACGCTCCCAAAATGATGAAATCTTTTCAAATTGGTCTGCATATTAAGATATTAAGTCGTAATATATTAAGTCGTCTGATATTAAGTCGTAACCAGTGCTCTTTTTCTTTTCTTTTGAAGAAGAAATCGAAAGCTAGTTTTTAGTAGATCACTCTATATGGAGCGTTTTGCAGTGAAAAATGATAGAAATTGTTTTGTTCCTTTTTTGGAGCACTTAAATCGCTCAACGTAATTGAGAGAGTATGACGCAAAACTTTAATATGTGTGCGTTGATTTTCAGCACGAATCCTACTTTGCACACCACTATAGGAGCCACGCATTGCTGCAGCTCCATCGTAGCATTGTGCATATGTATCTTCAATTTTCAGACCTAAGAACTTCATTTCTGCTTTTATTAAATTCGATAAGGACTCTGCATCACATTTAAGTGTTTTACGAAAACCTATGAAACTCTCCTGCGGTTTCATATTTTGATTAACATAACGCAAGACGATTGAAACTTGTTCATGTCGACTGAGGTCTTGGGTTTCGTCTACAATTAAGCTAAAAATACTTTACTGATACTCTCGAAAGTTGGGTTATATAAATTAGGGGAATTTACACATACTAGTATGTACTAAACAAAACTAATATTCTGATATTATCTTAGACTCAGCTGGACTTTTAAGGGATTTTTTTTAAGCTCGTAAATAGATTTCTAAGCACATCGTTATAAATAATACCTGTGAAGGTTCCCCTTCTGTGTCGAACGTTACCTCTCGGTATTGCTCGGGAGCAACGCTGTGAACAGGAGGTCATGAGGTGAATTTCTTGCTACGTCTTTCTATGCATGAAAATCTAAAAGGGTTAAAGGTATCGAAATACTGAGTTAGTTAGTGCCGCAACAAGAGTTTATGTCCCTCAGGAGA
Source organism: Cheiracanthium punctorium (assembly GCA_038373885.1). Lineage (NCBI taxonomy): Eukaryota > Metazoa > Arthropoda > Arachnida > Araneae > Cheiracanthiidae > Cheiracanthium > Cheiracanthium punctorium. Next base: position 220,058 of record JAWZYV010010460.1, on the reverse strand, counting down.
AACCTTAATTAGAACCCCCTACCCTCCCATGGAATCATTACTCATTGCACTACGTCTGAGGCACGTGCCCCGCTGGCCCCCTTTAGTTGCGGCCCTGACAGCAGATATAAATCATGAAATCGCAGATCGTATTGTGTTCTCTTAAACTGCGTAGCATTTGAATTCGCACAATTTCTGTCAAGTCAAGTGAATTGGGAACGATCATGTACTGTCTCTTTGCTACTGACCTTCAAAAACCAAAATTAGGTTTATTGAAATATAAATGAGAAACTGACCTCAGCCTATGACAGAGCCGCAACTAAAGGGAGGGGCAAGCGGAGACGAGCACCGGTAGACGTGCTAGAGGTGAATTTATGGTTTCGTGCGATGGGGACGCGGTTCCATAGAAGGGGGCACACTAAGGTTTGCCTCTGGTGACATAAACTCTAATTGCGCATTACCTGTGAAAATGACCTGTTTTTGCTCACTATTCAGGGAATCAGGTCCTTTTTTCTAATGGTGTACTTTTAATTCCAAACAACTTTTAAATGGCTGCTCCTTCTATTTTTGCGGTCCGGGGAAATTATAGCTTGCCAATTCTCCAGTCGGCCGTCGTCCCTGTTGCGTTGAAAAGCATTTGTGGTTCTATTCTTTTGTTGATTTTTGCAGAATCTTTTATTTTTATTTTTAGAATCTGATAGTATATGTGGATTATAAATGCATGAACTGTATTCAAAATCATAACTTTGCCCCTGACTTTTTAAACTAGGGGGGCAAAATTTTACAACTGCAGGGGAAATTGCCCCCCTTGCCCCCCCTCAGAATACGCCTATGAACTAGCCTGATACTTTCCAAGAAGAAGTTGCAGTGAAACATATTATTGAAGGCGTCAGAGACACGGAAATGAAGAAAGAATTGATCTTGGCGAATTATAAAGATCTCAGGTGCGCCCTTGTATTCGCTATGAAGTTGGAGGAAGCTCAGTCGGCTGTGAGGAAAGAGCGGCATGCTGTTAGATCTGTGTCGTTCCAGGAGCCTGCGGATCAAGAAATTTGTAGATTAGTGAATAAATTAAAGAGGCTCGAAGATCTGATGGAACGACAAGTACAGTCAGAACCAAGGAAAGTTAAACGTTGGATGTGCGGTGGCGAGGGACATTTATACAAATACTGTGATGTACAAAAATACGGTCGTCTTGAAGGTCGCAGATATCAGTGCACCAGAGAAGACCTTGAAGGAAGACCGGATTGAGACGACCTTGCGGAACGGAGGCGGCGGGATATTCAAAAGCCTCATTTGAAGGTCTTACAGATTTCCTTAGTCAGTGGCAGCAGTAATGGACTTTTCGTACTAGGATACCTAAATGGTTCTACATGCCACGTGATGATTGATACTGGAGTGAATGTAACCATCATAAGGACAGATCCGGCCAAGAAATTAAATTTGAAAACCATCTGGACTCCGCCCTCGTTGATCCTCCAGACTGTGACAGGTGAAAAGATCGAAGTGGGCGGAAAGGCCTGAGTGGAAATATCTTTTGGGAATGCCAGATACGACTATGTGGTATATATCGTCAGTATTATAGACTGTCTCATTCTCGGACTGGACATTTAAAATCACAAAAATTTAATTTGGACTTTAAGAATAATGAGCTTCGTTCGAACTAAGAAGAAACAGCTGCGTTCGACATTGAAAAGGAAGACGTTTTACCTGTTCAGCAAATAATAGTCCAGACAGATATCACTCTCCCTCTAAGAACTGATTCTATAATTTCTGAAACAGTAAAAGAAATCAAAAAATTTCGGTTCGAATTACTGAAACACCCAAACAATAGTGATTCTGTCAGAGGAGTACTTGTGGGTGCAACACTTGTGGAGTTGTCGAGAACAAACATTCCAGTTAGAGTAGCGAATGTTACAGACAAGTCGAAGGTAACAAGGAAAAATGAAGTTTTGACAAAGTGGACTCCTGTTATCTGCATTAAGAAGAACAACAGCTAAATCATCTGAGTGTCAGACAAAGGAATTAGTACAAGAAGCAGAATAAACGGCAAAACAGAGAAGAGCTGCGAAGAAAGTAATAACTAAATTTGAAGACCTCTCCTCTCGTATTTCTAGTGACTTTGGTCATACGAGGTTAACGCAATGCAGAATAGATACAGGCAGACATTATGCCATCAAACAACATCCTAGGGGACTGCAGTTTTCTAAACAAGAAGAGGCGATCAGACTTTTAAAGGAGATGACGTTATCGAGCCTTTGACTAGTTCTTGGGCCTCACCGATTGTTTTGATCCGAAAGAAGGATACTTCCACCCTGTTCTGCATTGACTATAGAAATTGTAATTACATGGCCAAGAAATACAACTACCCTCTTCCGAGGGTAGACGACGCTATGGACACTTTATTGGGAAATGAATGGTTTTCCACTCTGGATATGAAGAGTGGCTACTGGCAAATAGAAACTCATCTCTACGACCGTGAAAAGACTACGTTCACTACTGGACAAAGATTATGGCAGTTCAAAGTAATGCGTTTTGGACACTGCAATGTACCGCCAAAATTCGACCGTCTGATGGAGACAGTGTTGAGAGGACTTTCCTACGAAGCATGTCTCGTGTATTTGGACGACATCATTATCGTTGGAAGATGTTTGAAGATCATCTAGACAACATCTGAAAGGTGCTGCAGAAATTGAAGGAGGCAACTTGAAACTGAGTCGGGAAGTACGCTATCTCGGGCATATAATATCCGCCAACGGAGTCCGAGCCGATCCCGAAAAGATGTCCGCAGTAAAGAACTGGAGTCGTCCTGAGAATGTCCATGAGCTACGAAGTTTTCTTGGACTATGTACCTACTATCGAAAATTCGAGAAGGGTTTTTTTTTCAGATTGCAAGGCCACTTCACAAATTGACTGAGAGTGGACAAAACTTTCTATTGACTGCAGAATGTAAAGATGCGTTCAACAAATTGAAGTCCAGGGCGGAGAAAAATTATCATCTGAAACATCCGATTGTCCTCCAAGTTACATCAATCGGCACAGTCTCAAGAGTCTCAAGATCCCTGAAGTGACGAAAATATCCGGGCGAACCAGTTAGCTGATTGCGATATTAAACCTATTATGGAGAAAAAAATAGGTGAAAAAAATGAAAAAATTCTGCTCTAAGCCTAGCTGGCAAGAAATATTGTCGTGTAGTCCGGCAGCGAAACAGTACTGGGCTTTGCGGTATTTACTTCGCCTGGGAAATGGAGTCCTGTACCATAAATGGGAGTCGGACGACGCACAGTGGAGTATTTGTGTCAAAATCCTGGCCAAAAATATTTTTTCATGTGTTTTAACGTTAAAATCATTACTGTTGACTTTTGACTTACTTTTTAGTATTATATACTTCTTAAATTATATAAAAAAGCGTGTTGTCGCCAAATTAGGCGATATATCGCTAAACGACTCGAAGATGGTTTCTAACAAATGTCTTGTCCGGGGAGTGTCCCTTATTGGGAAGTACTGCTTTTGTATAATACCACTTATAAATGTAATACCACGCGGCTGTCGATCTAACGGTCTGGAGTTTTGGGCGATTTTCTCCAGATGTCACGTGAATACGCATTAGAGCCTTTTAAAAAGCCCTCCGCCAAGGCAACCTTCCCGTGAGGAAAATAGCCGTGCCTTAACCCAGCGGTTCTCAACCTTTTAACTTCGCCCCCTCCCAACAAAGGCTAACTTACGGTAGCACCCCCCCCCCTTCACATTGTTCAGCATACATTCAGTTTTTTAATCTTTAACAATGTACATTTAGTCGAATTTTCTACAAAATAATGTTATCAGTAAAGTTTGAATGAACATTTTAAGCGAAAATGGATATATTTTTGAGTAAAAATGAGAATAAATTAGGAGATTTTTAAAAATCGTGCATCATTACTTGCTCTTTGGTTTTTCTCGTGCCTCCCCTGGAAACGCTCTGCGCCTCCTTGGGGGGCGCGCCCCACAGGTTGAGAAACGCTGCCTTAACCACAATAAAAATATATAAATGTAATACTTTACTTATAATAATACTTATAAATATAATACTACTTATCTATAAATCAATTTTTATCATAAAAGTTTTCAGATTTTCCGCTTTTCTAAATGTAGTTACTATTTGGATCTTAGTTTTCTAATGACTTCTGAAGATTAACTTTTTCATTCCGATTCTTTTGAACTCTGATATTCGTCTTCACTCAGAATCACTTTCTTTTTCTTCTCCTTCTTCCTTTTTTTTTTTTTTTTTTTTTTTTTTTTTTTTTGTTGAGAGAGAGAGATAGAGCACCATCGGACCCCTCTGGAAGAAGAAGTTATAGGGTCTCACTGCTATAAGGCTTGCTCTTTTTCATTGGCCTTTATCTAGAGCAGATCATATAAGGGCACTGATTAAAAGATGCCCCCCTTTGCAAACCCATAAAATCTCTTTCCAAGCTCGAGGAGAAAGTAATTTATTTCAAGCCAGCACTTTTCTGTTTACACACTCACACTTCAGTGACCCGAAGTCACAGTTGCCAACCTTTGAGAACCAAAAATGGGGAGTTTTTGCTTTGGACACAATTTACTACATAAATGGAAAACTAAGCTGTAAATAGATGGGACTATTTACATGACTAAGAAAGGGCAATTTTGGAATATGTAGAAATTTTCTTCTTATAGCAAATTTACATCAGAAAAATAAGAAATTACATACTGAATTTAAAATACTGATGTTAAATCTTGACTAAAATGAATTTTATATAACTTTATCCAAACACCTGCACATAATTTATAGTTTATGAGAAATACAAGTGCGTATGTTTGTATAGCTTTTGCGATCATCCGTCAAAAAATTATCGAAAAAATAAAAATGGCGCTATATAAATAATTTTTTTTATAAAAATGGTGGATGTTGGGGGAACATTTTTTTCTTGGAATATACACTCAGTACTGTAATAATTACGATTATAGTTGAAATTGGGCGCGGCAAGCCGCGACACCCCTTCAAAAAGCTTTTTGAAATGTGAATTTTTGGAAAAAAATTAGAAAAAAAAAGTTTACAATTTTTTAAAATAAAGTCATATTATTTTTTCAAGCTAATAGATACATATAATTAAAATACATATATTTTACTACAATTATACTAAGTATCAAACCAGTAAATTAATTTAAAGAGCCCGTAAAAAATGCAAGACGAAGTAATAGAAAACGCTGAAATCTCTTGCCGTATATGAAGAAACTTGCTTTTAAACCGAGTGTTGCATCTTTTGGATATGAATTATGGTCGAAAAACATGCATTACATGATGCATCAGTTACTAGGCTATCCAAAAACATATATATTACTGTTTTTAAACAAATTTAAAATTTTCGACTTTTGGCCAGGATTTTGATACGAATACTCCACTGTGCGACGGCAAGATGTTCCGATGGTAGTTAATACTACCTCGTTCGAGGATTCCGACAGTTCTAGAAGAGCCGCATAATGGCTTAACTGGGGGCCATTTTGGCATAATGAAGACCCTGCAGAAAGTTCGAAAGCGCTTCTACTCGGTTAGGACTTGGGACGATGTTGAAAAGTGGTGTCAAGCTTGTGACGCCTGTGCAGCTCGTAAAGACCCGAAGAAACGAATCCGTGGAGAACTACATCGTTATAATGTAGGAGCTCCTTTCCAGAGAATTGCCATCGACATCCTCCGCGAACTGCATATGGCAACAAGTACATCCTAGATGTGATTGATTACTTCTTTAAATGGCCCGAAGCGTATCTTAATCCCGATCAAGAAGTGTACTGATGGATTATTTTGTGTACAATTATAAACTTGGTACGATTTCGTAGTGAGAGCTGCGTAGCTTTGAAAACACGATCGGAAATCGGGTCACATTTTTAATTCACACACACGCAATGATTTCGAAAGGGAGATTCAATCCCCTTTGGTTGGACCTGCTTTTTTTTTTTTTTTTTAAACAGAGCACAATGTCATACGCACTAGAAATCGTCCATCAGAGCGACGTCGAAGAACACATTTCGCAGCAACAAAATGAAATCCCCCTTTGATGGCGTGTTATTTCTCCTGCGACATGATCACAGAAACATTTTGAACACTTTGCTAACACATATTTTTTGGAGAAAGATGCTCCTCGACGAACATATTCCCCTTTGAAAAGGAAGTTCACTCAACACTTTGCACTGGAGACAAGTTATTTTATTTTTTCATCTAAAACCACTAATTCACAAAATCCTAGATTAAATTATTGCACTGGAAAAAATTATACACATTCAATAATAATTGTTGGGAGAGTATAAAGAAAGTCGTCAAGAGTTCAGCTCCCTCAAATCACACAGCGATGGGGAGAGAGCCACCTCCATTCTGAGAATAGCTCTTCCCCACCAAAATCCGAAGCTCAACTGCTAAACGGCCGTTACCAAAAAACCGTTAAAAGAGAGTTCAAAATACTTTAGAGGTAAGGGCTTCTCGTTTGTTCTAAGAATTTCGAAAGGATATCCGCATGTACTTTCACACAGCAGAAGAGAAAAAACCGCAAAACATCTGCAGCTGCCCAGAGCAGACCGCATAAGCGAAGACAACTATTATTATTTTATTTTTTTTTTTCTTTAGCAGAACAGTATTTGATAAGAACGTGAGAGAGAGGTATGCGCAGGGAGCTTTTGCGGAGAGAAGCACCGGAAACAGGAAGAAAAAAACAATCTGAATTTGACGATTAAATCCAAAGTAATTAAAATATTTCAAGTATAAAAAAATATGTCCTATGCGATGTAAGAGCAACAGAACAAGAAGCTACGACCGTAGCAGAGGTATTTATGCAAGAATGGATTTCCAGGAGTGAAGCCCCTCTGCAACTTCATTCCGATCAAGGAACGAACTGTAACTCTGCAGTCTTTAAAGAACTAAGTCAGTTTCTCGGAATCGACAAAACCCGGACTACGCCTTTACATACACAATCCGACGGCATGGTAGAGAGGTTTAGTCGCACTACTTTGAGCAACCTCTCGCTCCTGGTGTCTAGGAATCTAGAGGACTGGGACAAGAAATTCCCTCTCTTCCTGCTAGCCTATAGGAGTGCCGTCAATGAGGCTACCGGCTTCTCACCTTCCCAGATGATATTCGGAAGAGATCTTCGTCTTCCCGACGATCTAGTGTTTGGTCGTCCTCCAGATGCGCAGTGTTTTCTGCAACAATATTTTAACGAATATTTGGGGCACCCAGCTGTTCTGGGGTTTAAAATAGTTTAAAATTCGTATTCTACGCGTCAAATAGTTAAATTTTGCTTTTTGTTGCATCAAAAGCGGTCAACTAGAACCGAGGATACGGTGGTTTCGGTTTCCGTGTGGGTTTCTAGAAATCTCGAGAAATATTGTTCCTAGGCCTTCGATAACCTCACTTTTGGGGTCTTTTTTTGGCGCCATATATGACGGTATTTCGCCAAAAGTCGTCAAGCTTGGCGACATTTTGGTCATTTGGCGCGATTTCCCAATGGGACTTGTAAAGATAATTTTTCTGCATTAAAGCAGAATGCATGCATAATAGCCTAATATTTCTCTTCTATGGCGTAATCGAAATTCCCGCTTGATGTGGAATCTTCTAGAAATGCATTCTTCTGGAAGCTTCTTGTAGCTTCATCGTCACCTATAAATACAAGCATGTCAAAGACCCCAGTTCAGTGTGGATCGAGCTTCCGATGAGTTATCTGCTCTCGTCTGTGAACTGAGTGATAGAAGCGGTATTTCCGCGTGCGTTTTTGAAGCTTTGTGTTTAAGTGCTGCATGTAAATCTTTCATTGTTGAGTTTTGAGGGATTGTTAGTGTTATTCCTCACATATTTCCACTGCATTTTACCTGTGGAAGTGTTTTATTTTGTTTGAGAATTGCAGCATTTGTGAAAGCTTCGGCACTAAGTGGACTGTTATAAACGAGCTACTGGCCGTTAGTGCCTGTGAATTTTATACAGCTGATTGTTCGACTCAGTTCTAGAAGCAATAAACAATCTTCCATCCTGACAAGTGTATACTCTTTTTCTAGAACTTTCTACTCAACCGGACTTCAGAACGACGAAACCCAGGAAACAAGCAGAGTGTTCTGCAACAATATCTTTAGGCTCAAGTGTACTCAGTGCATCCATTCACAAGTATTCTTCCTTCCCCGCTCGTCCTCCCTTGAGATCCGGCACTGCCTGAGATCAGAAGTATATTCTTGCAAAATTTCTGGGTGGTCTGCTCTTCTGGGTTTTAATTTTGTGTAGTTCTTAGTTTAGACTTTAGTTCAGTCTGATTTTAATTTAGTTAGTGTTAGTCCAATAATTAAATTTTGCAGTTTGTTGCATGTCGTTCGGTTAGCTAGCACGTGAGTTGGGAACCTTTGTGTCCCCTGTGGAATTACAAGGTAGTAATATGGCAGGGACTGATTTCCAGCAGGGCATTCGGGGCAAGCGCCCGGGCCCATAGCAAAAAGGGCCTCCCCCAAATTATCCTATAAGTTTAAACAATTTACTCCTAGTATCCCTTTTTTGGGACGGCGGTTTCGCGATCAGTCGAAAATGTTATTTATTTTTCCTAGCCTTTATTCGCGAGTTTTGAACCTCTACTCCACAAAATACAGGGTATTTAAAATAAAGTTCCCTAGTAAACAGCATTCGATAGCTGAAACGGGAGAGCCAATTTGCCAACAAGTTTGGCATGCGGACTGTGTACGGGATGCTCTCCAGGAAGTTTTTAAAAAATATTAGTTCCAAAAATGTCCACCAGGTGCCGCTTTACATTATGAAATCATCTTTAAAATGACCCAAATAAGTTAAAAAGCTAAAAGACTTTTGACTAAATGTTGAAATTGTCTGTACATATCGAATTAGCCATTTCCGTTGTTAAATTTGAGGTTTATCACAGAAAGCGCCACATATGTGACATGGTTTGAACTAATTTTTTTTCGAAATTCCTTGTCTATATACCAAATTTGGTTACAATCCGTGCACACGTTTCGATTGTAGAGCACTGTTTATAGGGGAAGTTTAATTTTAACGATCTTGTATTTTAACATGACCAAGTAGAATATTGATTTTTCACTTTTTATTAGGGATCGACCGATACCACATTTTCGCCGATGACCGATACCGATACTTTACCTATAAATTCATTTTCAGTAATAGCCGATACCGATACTTTTAAGTTATGGTATCGGCCGATACCGATACTTTACATAATTTAATGTCATTTAAACCTAGATCTGTATTCTGGGCAGTTTTTGTATCGAGAGTGTAGTTCTCGTTAAAATGAATAACAGCATGATGAAAGAAAGCATTAAAAAGAAAAAAATATAGTTTAAAAAACCAAAAAACACGCTTTAGTGATAAATTGAACTAACTAAAAAGCGAAAAATAAAAATTAATATAGAAATAAATTAATGAACGAAAAATAGTATCATTGTGAAAAAAAGCGTGGAGAGCTTTGTGCTATATTTTTTGGATCATTTTTTTACTAATCGTACCGATCGAATATTCTCAAGAACTGATATATGGAGCACCCCACGCTCTTTTCACAATAATACTATTTTTCGTTCATGAATTTATTTCTATATTAAGAATTATTTTTAGCTCTTTGGTTAGTTCAATTTATCACTAAAGCGTGTTTTTTGGTTTTTTAAACTATATTTTTATTTTTCACTCTTTAGTTCGATTTGCTATAAAGCGTGTTTTTTAGTTTTTTTTTAAACTGTATGTATTTAAAATTTATTTTTAATTTTCGATATCTCTCATAAGACACTAAGGAACACTAAGTTGGAAAGTACAAACTGTGAGATAATTTATTTTCACTGTGCACCAGTGGCGTAGCCAGGATTTTATTTCGGGGTGGGCTGGGTATCAAATTTAAAGCTAAAGTTCAATTGTAAGCTAAATATTAAATTGTAAGCTAAGTAAAGGGTCCCATTTCGGGGGAGGGAGCAGCCCCCTGAGCCCCCCCTCTTGCTACGCCCCTACTGTGCACCAAAGTACCTGCAGTTAAATGCTACCTTCCTCACTAAAAAGGAAAAATGGGTCTCTAATCATCAAATAAAAGCGTGTTAAAAAGAATGCCCTTAACATGTTCTTGTACTCAACTCTTCCATAATGTGATGGATCACGATATTTTGTAAAAATTAAAATATTGCCGTGCCCAGGATTCGAAACGCAATGTACTAACCACTATACGATCACGGCCACAGTAAATAAGATTTTCTTAAGATTGTAATCTTTGGAAGTGTTCTACTTTCAATCAGGATAAGAAATGAGGAAATTATTTAATCCTGGAGATCCTGATCAGGATAATGAGATAAACTTATAAAATTATTGTATTGTCACCGGTTCTTCGTAAATGTACAAAGTTTAAATTAAATCTGACCCTTTAAAGTGTGCCAAATTTGAGTTCAAAGGAGTCGGTTACAAACATACAAACATACATACAGGTGAAGCTAATAAATAAAAGCGTGTTAAAATCAGGATAATGGGATAAACTTATCAAATTATTGTATTGCCATCTATCCTTGATATATCTACAAAGTTTAAATTAAATCTGGACGTTTAAAGTGGATCAAAATCGAGTTCAAAGGAGTCGGTTACAAACATACAAGCATACAAAAGGAAGACTAGAACTACTGTAAATTTACATTTCAATGTATCTCATTGAAGTGTGAATTTACTGTAGTTCTAGTCTTTCTTTTCTATTCAATCATGCTGACGAATGGCCAAATTTATAAAAAGCTGAGCACTGGGAAGAGTCTTAGAGTGCAGGTTTGGAATTCTTTCTCCTCGCGTGGCTGTCGATCGAGTGGTCTGGGCGATTTTCTCCAGATGTTACGTGAATATCCGTTAGACGCCCTTAAAAAGACCTCCACCCAACCCCCCCCCAATAGGTAGATACCCCTCATTTAGGCTTGACAGAACACAAACACGGGGGGGGGAGTTAAAGGGATATATTAATAAGAGAATCCATTTCCAGCGCCGACTGGTGCAAATATTTAAATCAATTTTTCTCAACCTCTATTTTGTCGCCTAATTGTTGCTATGAGCCAGATAAAAGGTTTCCATATTAGACCCAAAACAGCTTCCTGCTTGCTCTTACTATATGTGTCTTTGTTTTTGGTTCATGCCTCGATTTTGTGCTTACAAAAGTAAACACATGAAATTTATTCAACTTCAGTTTTATTCAGATTTTCTTTAATTATAATTCTTTCACATATGAAAATACTTTTTAGATTACTTAAACTGCATTAAATTGTGATAATGTATAAACTGTACAGTATTATGTAAGTATATTTGTATTAAGATATTGTTCATTAAATACGTATGTAAATTCTTCCCTTAAAATGCATAATAAGTTCACATTAATTAATGGTTTTATTTATCTGCTCCAATTATTTAACCACTAAGTGAATTATTAAATGTTTTAGCAAGATTTCTTTTTAATATGAACTCATATGATCATTTTAAAGATCTTTTTTAAAATCCGAATATTTTGATTCTCCGGACACGGTTAAGTCACAATTAATCCGGATGATCCATGTACTTTATCTTTTCCGTACGAAGAACAGGTACACATCGATTATTCCTGTGTTTTCCTTATATATAAACCAAATACTATTCACAAGAAATATGATTTTTACCCCAAAATTTGTAACACACTAAATAATAATTAATATTACTAATTATACTAATACAGCTTTAACTTTTTAAATTAACAATATAAATATTTATCAGATATTGATAATTATTACACTTCTCAAAACAGAATGATACACAAATCCTACGTTCTCTCATTAATCCGATAGATAATAAAATCATTAAATGTCCGATAATTCGTACTTTTGATAGTATGTAATGTTTTAAAAATGAATAATATAACTTCTGGACCAACATAATTAACGTTCACAGGAGTCGCCAGTTTTCAAGTCACTGCCAAAAAGTTAACTTCTTTGCGACACAGAGAAGGAATAAATTGTTTTTACATATAGTTTTCGTTTATAATTTTAGTATCATTAATTTTGCATTGAAACAGCTACAATATGAAGAAAAATATTTTTGCTCGTTTTCAAGCTACGCCTTGGAGGGTCTAAATAAAAGATGCTTAAAAATGACGTGATTAAATGAAGGTTAAAGAAAAATCCAAAAATGATTAACTAAATTCAATTTTCAAGTCTTAAAAGGTTGCTACTTAAAGTATCCATATTTAATGAAATTGATCTTCAGTGTTTTTGTTTTTATGATCATTGTTAACATGTTTGTCTGTGATTGATATGGACAAATTTTATCTGTTTTAATTCTAAGCTCTGAGCAGGAGTCTCGTGGCACGGTAAGCAAGGTCTGGGTGCCATCGTCGAAAAAGGGGACTTTTCAAACTAAAACTGAGAAAATTTTGATCTAGAGCAGTGGTTCCCAAACTTTTTTGACCTTCTCTTCAAAAAATCTTCAACTAGGGTTTTTTTTTTTTTTTTTTTTTTTTTCGCGACCCACTACTACATAACGATAACCAATATAGGCTATATAAAATAGTATAGTTTACTATATATATAAAATACTAAAGTTTAATTTTTCTCACCCTTTTCGACCCACCGAAATTGCTCCTGTGACCCAACAATGGGTCGCTGCCCATAGTTTGGGAACCACTGATCTAGAGCACAAAAGGGGCGCCTTTTTTTACGTTTGCAGAGGGGCACCATGGGGGTATGTCCGACAAACTTCATTCGGTTCAAACCCTATCCCCGTTTGCATGCGCAGAAATACGATTCACTTCCGATAGCAGAATGCTACTTACGGGCAACCGCCCGCCCGCGTGCAAGATATGCCCCGCTACGGCTTTTGATCCGGCCCGCGGAACATTTGAAAACTCCCTATAAATCAATATCCCATATAAATCCTAATTATACGGCCCGCCACTTCGCTAAAATCCTCAAGTTTGGCCCGCGACTTTGCTAACATCCTAAAGTTTGGCCCACAACTTTTCAAAGGTTGCCCATACCTGCTTTAACATTTTCAAAGTCGCCATCCCCTGAAATATCAAACGATATCAAGGATCGTCTCCCCCATCAATTTTGATATCTATATCATACCCAAGCCGAATCATATGTCCTTGCGCCAATTTTTTTTAAATAAAAATTTAAAGCATGTCTCTTAAATGTGAAATCTAATCAAGAACTAGACTTTCTCCAACGATATCAAAAGCCTCTATATACAGTAGAATCTCCCTATAACGAAGTCTCCTTACGACGAATTTCTCCCCTTAACGAAATTTTTCATGGAAACGTAACTTTAAGGCTTAAATAACACTATAAACATTCTCCATATAACTAAGAGCTTATCTTCCCATAGCGAATATTTCAGATTTACCTTTGATTATTTTTGTTAGTTTTGAAGAAAATTTTAATTTTTGAACAGACCACTTAGTGGAAGTGTAACAGATGATAAAAATGGAGGCCAGGAAAGTGAAATTGACGCCGATAATGAAGACATTTCACCAGCGCCCGATTAAGACCAACAGGGGCACCGGGGCATTGATAGATTTGGGGGCCCCCAATCTATGAAATTTGTTATATTTTTCATAAAATTTTGATATAAAAAAGAATATTTCAGAAAAAACATTGGAAATTGGGGGGCCCTGAGCAAAGTCTCGATTTTCCCATATAATAAAAAGGCCCTGCACTTCACGACCAAGCTTTAATGCTTCAACCTTTCAAAACCATTAGAAAGAGGTTTCCAAATGAAAGAAAATGTGCCTCACTATTTTCAGCGGACTTTTAAAATGCGAATATTATTATGAAAATTTAAAATCACAGAATGCAAAACAATGTAAAATAACGGAATTTTGAAGTAAAATAAACGTAAGTGCATTACATATTTTATTCTCTAAATTCGTGGATTGTCTTTACTTTTGAACATTTCATTTATACAATGAAAAGTAAGAAATCGTAAGTTTAACAAATTTATAATAAATACCAATTTATTTTTAGTTGAAAGTCATAATTTCATACTTTTAAACATCGAATTAACTAAAAAGTTTGTAATATTTGCTGAAATAACTGCAAAAATCTCTAATCTCTGTACGACGAAATTTTCTCTATAGCGAATTTTTTAACTGGAACCGAGCGAGTTCGTTATAGGGAGATTCAATTGTGTGTGTGTGTGTGTGTATATATATATATATATATATATATATATATATATATATGAATGAACTCTTTTTCGAGTCCACACAATGAGAAAATAAACGTTTACAAAACTGAAGTAAAATTATAGACTACCTCTCGACATTTGTTTTTTGCAATCCTTGCAGATAGCGTTATTTAGTGTTGGGCACCAATTCAAAATAATTTATAAGAATAGACGATTGTCCTATTAAACTGTCATCTAACGATTCTTCGTCCATAATTTCGACCACACTTGGTGATACGACATCCATTTAGCGATGGTTAGAATTAAAAAAAAACACAGTTAGAAAACACTCTGGCAAACAAATGTGCCAATGAAACGACGTCTCTCATCTCATTACCAAAATAAAGATTCTAGAATGGTGTTGTGCCTGCGTGGTTTCTTCTGAAAAGCGAAGTATTGGTGAAAATGGATGAAAGCAACAGAAACCGATACTTTCCCGATACTTTTAGAATCGGAAGAACCGATACCGATGCCTAAAAAAATAGGAGGTATCGGCGCCGATACTATCGGTTGCCGATAATATCGAATCCCTACTTTTTATACATAATAATTTTTTTAAAAATCATCCCTTGTTCAAGAAGTTGACATCAGAAATTTATCTATTATTGTTGGTATTAGAAAAAATCGAAGAAAGTTGCAAAAATATCCATGCACAAATGGGTTAAAAATTTCCAATTTTGATTTTAATTTCAAATAAGAGACAGATAAAATATTTTTATGAAAAATAATTAATAATTACTCTGTTACAATTTCCCAGCGCGAGCATTATATCCACACCATTTTTTAGCTAAAAAGTATAGTCTCAGGCAATTATTCAGCGCAAACTTATCATTTAGGCATAACCTATGGTGTGATGTATGCTGATCGTGTGGAAACAATAGAGCTGTTTTTCAATCGGAACAGATAAAAGGAAATAGCTTCCTAAGTGGAGTGAAGTAAAAAATCTATCCCACAAGAAATAAATGCTCTGACACAAACGTTAGGAAAATAAATAAAAAAATACTGTGGTTACTTGAAAAATACTGAAAAAAAATAACGGTTAAAAATTAAATAATATAATTGAAATATTGTTATCCTACATACTATTATTATTATCTAACTATTGCATTTCACTTTACAGCTTGTTTAAATAATCATTTTTAAGCTTTTGTAACATCGTTCTTTGTATGACGTGATATGAAAGTTGCTTTGTAGCGTATAAGAAAATTTCCGAAAGAGAAGGGACTGTGATGAAGATCACATATTTAATATTAATTGTCACTTGTTTTTAATTTCTTAAGCTTAATAATATTTTAAATCAAGCATTTTAACTTTAAATTGTTTTCTCAGTTTAATTACACCGGTTTTCAAAATTCTGTATTACGTTTTTTCCACATTTTTTATTTCAATAAACTGATTATCTATACGGATTTCAAGCTTAAATTATTCTTTCACTTTTGTTCTTTTTTCAATAATAAATCAGTTTCATTTCTTTTGCTTTCCTAGCTGTTAAGGAGCATATTTTCTCCTGCAGAACATTTACGTTTAATTAATATGCATCTATGCTTAACGTCTTTCTATACGCGTACATCACTTTATTTCTTTCATTACCAAATATGGACATGGACTCACATCAGTTAAAATTCTTCTGAACTAATTTTCTATCACACGGGTTTACTGTAATTTTTTTAACACGCTTTTGTTAGTTTCACCTGTATGTATGTATGTTTGCATGTAACCCACTCCTTTGAATTCGATTTTGACCCATTTTAAACTGTCAGATTTAATTTAAACTTTGTAGACTTACCAAGGACCGATGACAATACAATAATTTGATAAGTTTATACCATTATCCTGATTAGGATCGTCAGGATTAGAAATTTTCTTAAGAAATTCTTTGCGTGAGAGAAAGAGAGATGGAGCAAGCGTGCGATCTACGCATGGGTATCATTTCAGCACTCGGCTCAGCACAATGGAGTAGAACCACTCTCGCTATTGGCAACTGTATTCAATGGTATGTTTGGGTAGTTACGTTTTTGAAATCCAGGTGGGATATCTGAAAATTTTATCTCAATATTGTTACATGGATGTTTCTGTTTGTTGTAGTCGTTATGAAACTTGTTTGTTGATTAGAGACCAATTTTTCCTTTTCAGTGAGGAAGGTAGCATTTAACTGCAGGTTAATTAATACTTTGGGGCACAGCAGGGGCGTAGCCAGCTGGGGGCTGAGGGGGATGCTGCCTCTACCCCGAAATGGGACCCTGTACTTACCTTACAATTTGATATTTAGCTTACAATTGAACTTAAGCTTTAATTTTGACACCCAGGCCACCCCTAAATAAAATCCTGGCTACGCCACTGACACATAGGGACATTCCATGGTGACTGACGTTACAATTTGACTACATTTAAAACCTTTGAAATTCACCAGTGGCTTGAAATATATATATATATATATATTTATTTATATCTATTTAAATTGATCAAGAGTATCATAAATAAGTACTATACTGTTTGTTATCCATTTCCAATATAAGAAGTCTTTTTTTTCTTTTTTAACTAAGGCAAATCAAAAAACGTGACTGATGTTACACAGAAGAGACATTGAAAAAAAATGAATTTTATATAAATTCAAATCCTCTTCGAACTAATTGTATGAGAAGTAAAATATTTTTTTTCCTGTTAAGTACAGATTTCAATCTTTATGAAAACATTTTCTTTCATTTAAGAGGCATTGCAGAGGCAAATCTGGCAGGGCGTTCCCATCACAATCTCAGAATTTCATGATTTTCTTTTCTTGTGATACCTTACCCAAGGAAAGAACAAATCTTAAATATTTTTGATTTACCTCTTTTAGTTTTGGAGTTATGGGGGGTCAAAGAACCCCAGAGGAGTGACGTAGAATTAATTTAGGGCCATTTTAGCCACTTTATTGTCTCGACTGCCACTGGCTCAGAGGTGCTTCAGAGAATTTTTTCATTTTATCGTATAATATACATTGTATATTAACATCTCAAATTGAAAATTCATTCGAAAATTGTCAGAGCCCCAAATAAGGGCCCCCCAAAATACCCCCAATTTCATAAAATGTACAGTTTTAAGAATCTTTAAATCTTGGCTCTCACTTGATACAGAAAAAATGTTTAAACAGTGCAGTTATATATCTTCATATAAAGCGAATCCAATGTTAAAAAATTTTAAAGGCCATCAGGGCCCCCCGATACGGGTCCCCAAACATGGTAATTTATGCAATTTCGAAGCATTGTTACAGCTGAAGACGACTTCCTATAGGACAGGGGTTCCCAAACTTTTTTTTCCCCGTGGCACCCTTGTCAGGCTAAAAACATTGCGGGGACCCTAGTCAGGCTAAATATCATTTCGCCCCCCCCCCTCAGGCTGAAAACGTTTCGGGGCAGGTTACCCTTAAAGCAATATGAATATGAAGGTTAGAATGAAACAGTTTGGATACATTTTTCATTGTTTCTTTTATGTTTATTAGGCTTACTATTACACTATCTTGGAAAAGGGATATATAATTTTGCCCCCCCCTCCCCATATTTCAGGGAGTTCCTGTAAAATAGAGGCGACTGGACACCGAATTCTCTCAAACTTGACTCAAATATTTTTGTTTCGCCTACTTGATCATCGGCTTGGCAAACTTTTTTTGTAAAATATCGGTTCAGAGGAATTTTTTTGATTAGTCTCCCCCAAAACTTAGACTTTTCTGGATTATCTCCACGGCACCCCTGGTAAACGCTCACGGCACCTCAGGGTGCCGCGGCACCCAGTTTGGGAACTTCTGCTATAGGAGAACCATTAGCATGGAGATGCAGTAACAGCATAGTAGTTTCATATTATGAAAAAAACATTTTTTGAAGGTACAACTGTTTCCAAGAAAAATCCCAAAAAGTACCTCCTATTTGGGACACTCCACTGACACTCATGGGGGCATTTCGGCGTTACTTTTAGAAGTTTAATCGACAGTGGCAATATTGAAAATTAACTTATTCTTCATATATCTCAAATATATCCTCCATATATCACAAATAGTTATTTTACAGGGGCACTCATACGAATTTCCGTATAGGGATCTCTGTAACTATTGAACCAATTCGAAAAATTTTTTCGCTGATAGAAAGCTACACTATTCCTGAGGAATATAGGCTACCTTTCAGCATGCAGCATAACTAGTTCTTTTATAGAGACACTCAAAAATTCTAGCACATGACGCTATATGGACATCTCTGTAACTACTGAATCGATTCTAAAGATCTTTTCACTGAAAGCTACACTATCCCTTAATAGCATAGGCTAAAATTCATGCATGCAGCATAATATACAGGAACACTCAAAATCATTCGTAAACATTGTCGTAAGTGTCTCCATTCGCCACTCAAATTTATTCAAGGTAGTCCTGGACATATTGCAATTTAATTCAACGCTACTACTATCTTTAAATCAACGCTACTACTGAAAGCTACACTATCCCTTAATAACATAGACTAAAATTAATGCATGCAGCATAATTTACAGGAACACTCAAAATGATTCGTAAACATTGTCGTAACTGTCTCCATTCGCCACTCAAATTTATTCAAGGTATTCCCGGACTTATTGCAATTTAATTCAACGCTACTACTATACAAAATGCCCTCTTCAAAAGTACACTTCATTTATTTGAAATTCACCTCAAATAGTTGGATTCCATCATAGGGACCCCCAATGAAGCTTTTGCCCATCTCTGAATCGGTCCCTGGTCTGTGGTCTCTCGCCAAATATTGCCGATATCGCTTAGCTGGTTTAGATTGGCTAACATATTTTTGCACTAAATTTGTCAATATTTTGCCATAAATCGGCAAACAGAGCGATAATGGGGCTTGTAATGTTTGCTTTCCCGCATTTGTATTGCGCAACAGTTTTACTATTGCGGAACCGATGTAAGCGATTGGTGGGAGGGGGGGGGTTGTTCTCGAATAGGATTGGTGTAAAAAGTTTGTGAAACATCTGCGGAAGCTATAAGTAAAAGAGGGTGGGTCACATCGCCTGTTGAAGAGAACACTTTTTTTCTCATGGCCGTTTTGCTCTGTGCTATTTTGCTTTGGGAATGATCTCAGTTTCGGTTGTCTTTCGAAATTTATTTTGAACCCTATTTGTGAATTCTTTATTGTTGTATGGTGAGAAGCAGTTAAGAGTAAAGCTCGAGAATCCCACTGAGTTTTTGCCTGTGGAAAGATTTCATTGTATTAGAAATACAGTACTTGAGGAAGCCTCCGTGATCAGTTGACTGTTATAAATCGAATATTTGCTTGTTAATCCCTGTGAGTTGTACAGTTGCGGAAAAAAAAGTCCCACTTACTCTTTATTTCGCCGTCGTTCGTCGTACAGCAAAGTTATATATACCATTCGGTTGCAAATAACACATATTTTAATTTACTAATAATTTAATTTGCATAAGAGGCCGTCTTCATATTTAATTCTGAATCAACTTCGTTTTTCTCAATGGCAACACCGTATTTTGACTTTATTAAACGAAAGAAAACCTTCAAATTACCCTAAATGTAAATTTTCACCAATTTTCTACGATAATTTTCGGAGATATTGCAAATTAATTTTTGCGCGTTTTTAAGGGACTTTCTGCAAATTGAAAAACGCTATTTGTAGGTTCCGAGCTTATCGCCTTTCATTCATTTCGCTCGCCAGAGTTAAAAGAAATAAATATTATTTTCAAGGAAAATATTGTTTTCATCTGTCAAAGTTTTTTGTACTGAGAATATCAAGGGTAGAAATTAGAATGTCTAGTCTGTGGGCCAAATGACCCGTGAGTTCATAACTTCCTTGGTCCGTACACATGATTTAAGGGAAAAATGCAAAACGACTGCTCAAGATTTTGAAAATCTTTCTAATTTTGAAATTGTTATTCAGTATTTCCCTTGATGTTTCTCTTAGACAGCTGAAATGTTCGCAGGAGTTAGAGGCTGCTCTCTGCTCTTCTGACTACAAGCAGGATATTACTCAGCTATGGTCGAACTTGAAGAATGGTTTCATGATTAAAAATTTATTTGTTTGAATTTCCTGTAAAAAACGCAATTACTTTTTTGCCGACCCAATATTTTCACTGTGTTTGTTATTTCACTTTCTTATTTAATACTATCGTCTGCAATGTGCAATATTCTTAAAACTTTTGGCGGTATTTTAATTTATAGTCAGATGAAAATTTAGACAGAAAAACTTGATTTTGAATGTTTGATAAAGTATGGGGAAGTCCAAAGACCTAATGTTTCCGATATTAAAAAAGGTCACATTCATGCCTGGAAAGTTGAGGATGTTAGTTTTTCAGAAATAGGATGCTGTATTGGAAGACATACATCGACTGAATCTAATTCTATAGCTGGAAAGTATTTTATTTGTGGGAATATGGTAGAGGACGCAAAAATAGACGCTTTATAGAATCACCATCAAACTGTAAAATCCTCTAATTTATTTGCTTCAAAATTTGATATTTTTTAATACCGGTATCTTTTACTGTATTTTTGCACAAAATAAATCTAATTTACGCTTATTTTATGCAATTTTCAAAAAATTGTCACTTAATAAATTTATATATGGTCCCTTAACTCGTGAAAATAACATATTTTATTTAATATAAATTAAACTACTGAGCGTAAAAATTTGAAATTTTGCACAGCCATGTAATATTACTTTCTGCATCTATTTCCATCGAAATTTGACTAGGTCGCTATTCATAATTTTTTAATATTAATTTAATAATTCATAATTAATATTAATATTTTATTAAAAACCATAATAACATTAAATTATGTTTGGGTCATTTAGTTTTAATAGTACGAATAAAAATCAGCTTCTTACTATTAATATTAGATGAGATATGAATTAAAGTACGAAAAAATATTTTAACATAAGGGGAGGGGGATTTTGGAAGCTCATAACTCACCCAATTTCAGTTTAAATATCTTGAAAAGGAGTATCCGGGGTTAAAATGAGCTAAAGTTTTGAAATATGAAGTGAAATCTAGGGAAAAAACGTTGGTGCGAATTTTAATATGTAGATGGCCCCTTATGCAATTTTTATGCATAGCAAATTAAAGTGTACGTCAATCATAAACGATTGGTATCTGTAACTTTGCTGTACGACGAACGACGGCCGAAAAAATTACAAGTGGGACTTTTTTTTTCCGCAGCTGTACATAGCAGATTCTTTGTCGAATTTCTAGAACGAAATTTGATGTTGTTTTCTAGAACGAAAGTCGAAGAATTTGTGTTTTTTCCTGTCAGTTGGGCTGATTACTAGAATTTTCCACTCACAGTGGACTTTTAATCTTACGAACTTACAAATACGCAGTTTCTGCAACAATATAAATCATGGAATATAAATCATATAAATCAATATAAATCATATCTATAAACTTTATTCAAAGTTTCCAGAGCACACAACAACTCTAATTTATTTAAACGGTAGATTTTTAAAAATTGTACTCTGTCTTGCATTAGCCTAGACGCTAAACTTCGTTCCCATAAAAACGTGGAAAGTGAAGCAGCACCCGCTTGACCAGTGCTGCTTCACTTTCCTGGGAGGGTGAAAACCTCTCTACAAGCGTCTAGATAGTGGAAACAATCCTGCTTCTCATCTCTTTCCTTCCCAGTGCGCATTCCGTGTCGCGCACGATGTCGAATGGGGGTGGACAGCATGAGACCAAAGCACACACACACACTTCGTGAACGATTGATTATGTTTATATTGACATCGTATTCAAACAAATGTTTGTTTAAAAATTTTTTAAGTTACCTCACTTTATTGTGAAATACATAATGTTTTAAGATAGCTGTAATTTGCCTTACGGTCTCTGAAAATAGTGTTATTGGCTTTCTCTGACAGTTTAGCGTGATATTCGCATAGATATCGGAAATTTGTTACAGTTATGCTTGATGAATTTAATGTTATAAATTTGATGATTAAAATAAAATAAAATTTTTAATGCTTTCAGGAAGTTTGCTGTGAGCAAGATTCAGAACAATAAAAAAATATGCTAATAATTGAAATTATTTTTAAAAAATTATTCATACACAATCTTTTTTGAAAGATAAAAGAAAAAGGATTTTTTGTTTTGTTTTTCTTTTGTACACCTTTAAAAGAATCATATTTAAGGTGCACGAATTAGTGCCCTTAGCTCAATAATTGCAGTAATATGGGAGTTAGTTTGATTGATGTGTTCATTTGACAATAATAAGAAAGCGTGTGACTGTGTAAATGGATTGACTTTGTTGTGTTTCTGCTAAATGTTTTCAATTTAAATTAATTTTGAACATTGTTCTGCTGTGTTATGGTAAACTTACACGAGGGATATCTGCCTCAACTGGAGAACTTTTTAAGGGTAAACTGTTTTCTATTGCTGAAAATATTTTCAAATGGGTCATATCGGAATTTTATTGAACTTTTTTTGAAAGGGCAGTTACCCCCCCCCCCCTTCCTGCTCCTAGTTAGTTATACTATCATAATATTTAATCTTTAGCTTATATAGATTTTATACTTGATATTAATGATCCAAACTAATGTGGACACAATAACATACTATGTAAGGGCGTATATATGCATCTAAATAGGATTAAAATAAAATATTTAAAATCATAATTTTTTACAATCTAATTCAAATCTTTTTTCAAAAAATAATGAATTTTATATTTTGCTATTATATATGGGTATGCATCTAGGGGAGGTCAAATGGGGCACATGCCCCCCCCCCCCAGCCATGCCTCATTTGCCAAAAATTAAGGTTCGTACTGTGTGAACTAAACTTTAGTTGTGGCACTGATTATATGTATTTTTGTTTTTATGTGATTAGTTTACTTTAAAAAACAAGAAATTGAAAGTCTTTATTTTCTTTGGGAGTGTTTCTTTTCACTTATGTTGAAATGGATTCTCACTGGGTCTTTTTGTTTATAGGTCAACTCTTAAAAGTTGATTTTTTATTTAAAAAAATACCAGGCCCCTTGTAAAATGTATTGCATAAAAAGAAATTGCTTATCATTAAAACCCTTTAGTATGGTGCAATAGTTTAAAACAACCAGTTACAATGAAAATTGTATGAGTGGTACAGATTTTTAGCCTATCTATGTAATTTGCCCTGAAAAGGGCCTTTTGCTGCTTTGAAAAAGCTCACTCCCTGAATCGGACATCGGGAATAGAGCAACGAGGTGCGAGAAACAAGTAGCAACAGCTAGCAAAGCGAAATGCAGAATGAGCGAGAAGTTTCCCCTCTACCCTCTTCCGTTCCCACCCACCTTTGACATCATGCGCGACACAGAATGCGCACTGGGAAGGAAAGAGATGAGAAGCAGGATTCTTTCCACTATCTAGACGCTTGTAAACTGAAGATGGGCGGTTCGACTCATTTTACTGATTCGAATCTCGACTCACTCACTACTTCGATGATTCGAATCTTGAATCAATAAAACAACTAAAGAAATTTTCCCTCTCTCTGCGCCGAAAGCCGTACTATTTAAACACCCTTCACCCATTCATCGGGTTTCTTCTCCGCTGAGTTCTCGGGCAGTTAGCATCTCTCTCTCTTCTTGCTCCAGTAAAACTAGTGTTTAAACTGCCCGAAATGAAAATACAGGGGAGCTTCGTATGACCCCCTGGGCCTGTAAGATTAAAAGGTTAAGTTTGGTGTCAAAGTATTCGAAATTTTATGTATCGATGGGGGTTTACGTCTAGGGGGGGTCGAGAAGCAATAGAAACACGCTCCGATGGATAGTTTCCGAGATATACGTTAATTAATTATGGTAATTAGACTAATTAACCATGATTGAGGCTTAAAAGGACTGCAAACATGTAGAAATTGGCTCTGGGATGGTTTCCAGACTTTGGAGTTGCCGCCGGAGGAGGCTAGTGTTTAAAATGCCCAAATTGAAAATATAGGGGAGCTTCGTATGACCCCCTGGGCCTGTAAGATTAAAAGGTTAAGTTTGGTGTCAAAGCATTCGAAATTTTAAGTATCGGTGGGGTGTTGAGTCTAGGGGGGTCGAGAATCAATAAAAACGCGCTCCGGTGGATAGGTTCCGAGATATACGTTAATTAATTATGGTAATTAGACTAATAAACCATGGAGCTGTTTTTTCTGCGATGAGAGAAGAAGAAGCTTTCCGAGAGAAAGCAGTAGCAAAAGCATCACAAGCTGGTATTGATCTCAGGATTTTCTTATCGCCGGCCTCAGAGGCGTAGCCAAGGGGGGGGGGTTAGGGGGTCATAACCCCCCATGAGGAATTTTTTGCCATACAAAATGTATATTCTTCACTACATTATCATACACACGTATACATATATATGAGTTGCAGTAGTCATAACCCCCCCCCATGAAAAATTTCTGGCTACGCCCCTGGCCGGCCTGTATTTTTGCCCTTTATCGAATTCGAGATTTCACTGAAATGAAAATGGGAATATCGGATATTTGATGTTGAAATAAAACCGATATGTCGATTTTTGGCCCAGTCCTACTGAGGGCTGCTGCCCCCCCCCAAAAAAAAATGGGACCCTTTACTTAGCTTACAATTGAACTTTATCTTTAAATTTGATACCCAGCCCACCCCGAAATAAAATCCTGGCTACGCCACTGTCAATAACACTAACTACGCCACTGCTTTAGACCCTATTTTGTATTTCTCTAAATTACGAAAGAAAATAAAATCATTCCTCTTAAACGAAAAACAAGGTAAAAAAAAAAACGAAATCTGCTGCAATAAAGCGAAATGTTATTTTGCTTACTACAAAGTCCTTTTGTGAGAGCGCTTAATACCGCCCCTGTATCCTTCATTAAAAGTGACATGCACAATCCTAACTTTATTTCATTCTATTTCCCTTCACATGAAAATCCGCCACCATGTAAACTTAACGTTCCGTTTTTTTTTTTTTTTTTTTTTTTTGAGGGTGGGGGCAGGGGGACATATATTGAAGTTAAAAGTAGAAAAGGGATGTTTCATTAAATTTTAAACAAATATTAAATCAGCCAGACAAGTTGGAAGGAGGGATTTTCTTAATTTTTTTTTCGGGGGGGAGATTGACCCCTCTTGCCCTTAGGAAGTAACGCCTATGCCCCCCGCCAAAAGCAAACGATGTTCGACCCACTCCACACCCACTGAAAGATAAAACTTTAAATCCGACCACCAACCAAGAAATGAAACACCAAAGATTCGAAAAAAAAACTTCAATTAAATGAAACATCCTTTCAACTCTTTTCGACTCCTTTCGACTCTGAGTCGATAGAAGATTCGAAAAAACCCCTCCAATTAAAGGGAACATCCTTTCAACTCTTTTCGGCTCCTTTCGACTCTGAGTCGATAGAAGATTCGAAAAACTAACGAATCTCAACGATAGTATACAATCACCGAAACAGAGCGAAACACTGAATCAGTAAAGATTCGTTGCTGCACCAACTCAGTGACCAACTCACCCACAACCACTCATTTACTGTTTCAAATCATCTATCGACTCAGAGTCGTAAAGAGTCGAAAAGAATTGAAAGAGTAAGGGAAAATCTCTGGGAACGGCAAAGGGAAAATAAGTTTTTCTTCCCTTCGCACTTGGAATGTATTTCCCTTGAGGGCTTGAGATTCGAATCAGTAGAGAGTGAGTGTAAAGACTGAGCCACTCAGTACCAAGATTCGAATCACTGATTCGACTCATCGAATCATTGGCCATCTCTATTGTAAACCTCTCTCGACTGGGCTGCTGTGGATCTGCGTATGCTAACGGGGGCTGGTGCACGTAAAATCTGTTTCTGGGTCCAATGTCCTCCATGTTCAGACGATACCTCTGGAGCTGCCGATTTCAGGTGCTACGTATCTGGAATTGGTTCAAAATTAGACCAATCATAGGGCGTAACGTTGGTCTGCTTAATACGCGACCCATTATAAAATGACCATCATCTGTGACCCTCGTAGTGTTCATGATTCCAGTAGACCGCTGACCCAGAAATTAGAAAGAAAAAAAATAATAATATGTGTTTTGCGATAGTTTGAGTTTTTAAGAGCTTAAAAATAAGAAAAATTCTTACATTCTATTTAAAGCCTATTACATTCTATTTGACCGCCCAAAGTTATAGAAGAAATAATGAGCCGGAAATAAAGTATTTTGTTCAATATTAAAATCTTTAAGCACGTTTTCTGAAAAAAGTATGTTTTTCGGAAATTTCCTTTACGTTAAATGTCATATCTCGTAACGCAAGGATATTTTTATAATTACAAGTTGTGTAGCTTTGTTTTGAAGCAGTATATGTTTTCTGTGTTCATTTATATATTTTATATCTTTTTTTCCCTTGAAAATGCTGTTTTTAGCCATGTATATGCCAATATTTCAAAGTTGAAATTAAATTTCATTAAAACTGTATGTAAAGTCTTCATTTTATATCCCATTTTAATTGAAAACAAATTTTTCATTACGTTTTATCTTTTCTTTAAGAGACATTGCAAAACCAAATCGAGCAGGTCAATAGAAAAAAGTTCCGATCACCACCTCAGAATTAGACGATTTTCTTTTATTGTGTTGCCTTATTCAAGGAAAGAACAAATCTGAAATATTTTTGATTTACCTCTTTTAGTTTTGGAGTTATGGGGGTCAAAGTACCATAGAGGAGCAATGTCAAATTAATTTAGGGCCATTTTTGCCACGTTATTGTCTCGACTGCGACTGGCTCAGAGGTGCTTCAGAGAATTTTTTCATTTTATCCTATAATATACCTTGTATATTAACATCTCAAATTGAAAATTCATTCGAAAATAGTCAGAGCCCGAAATTACGGCCCCCAAAATACCCCTAATTTCATAAAAAATACAGTTTTAAGAATGCTTTAAATCTGGGCTCTGGCGTGATACAGAAAAACTTTTTGCACAGTGCAGTTATATATCTTCATATAAAGTGATTCCAATGTTAAAAATTTTTGAAGCCCCCCAGGGCCCCAAACATGGTCCTTCGCGCTGATTTACGCAATTTCGAAACATTAGTACTGCTGAAGCCGACTTCCCACAGGTGAACTATTGACATGGAGATGTAGTATCAACATAGTAGTTTGATATTATGAAAAAACATTTCTTGAAGGTACAACTGTTTCCAAGAAAGATCCCAAAAAGTACCTCCCTATTTGGGACATTCCACTGGCACGTATGGGGGCATTTCGGCGTTACTTTTAGAAGTTTAAGCGACAGTGGCAATATTGAAAATTAACTTATTCTTCATATATCCCAAATATATCCTCCATATATCACAAATAGTTATTTTACAGGGGCACTCATAAGAATTACATTACGCTGAATGGGGATCTCTGAAACTAGAGAACCGATTCGAAAACTTTTTCACTGATAGAAAGCTACACTATTCCTGAGTATTATAAGCTACCTTTCAGCATGTAGCATAACTAGTTCTTTTACAGGGACACTCAAAAGAATTCCAGCACATGCCGCTATATGGACATCTCTGTAACTACTGAACCGATTCTAAAGATCTTTTCACTGAAAGCTACACTATTCCTGAGTAACATAGCCTATAATTCATGCATGTAGCATAATTTACAGGAAAATGATTTGTAAACATTATCGTAACTGTCTCCATTCGCCACTCAAATTTATTCAAATTTTATTAAACTCATTCAAATTTTTGAATAGTGTAGTTATATATTTTCATATAAAGTGAATACAATGTTAAATATTTCTGAAAGAACCCAGCTTTGCGGCCTCTACCTTCCAGTCATTTTAAGAGGCATCGCAAGAGCAAATCAGGTTTTAAAAAAAAAAAGACAGTTTCAATCACCATCTCAGAATCTCATGAATTTTTTTTTCTTGTGTTGTCTTACCAAAGGAAAGAACACATCTGACATATTTTTCATTTAGCTGTTTTAGTTTTGGAGTTAAGTGGGATCAAAGTACCCCAGAGGAGTGACGAATTTAGGGCCATTTATACATTTTACTACCTCGACTGTAATTAGTTCTGAGATGCTTAAGAGATTTTTTTTTTTTAAATCTGATACTATACCTTGAATATTAACATCTAAAATTGGAAATTCATTTGAAAATACGCTGAGCCCCCCCCATAACCCCCCCCCCCCCCGCAAATATTCCCAATTTCATTAAAAATACAGTTTTAAAGAATGCTTTAAATCTTGGCTCTGACGTGATACAGAAAAAAAAAATTCCCGGGCCTCTCGATACGGGGCCCGAAACATGGTCCTTAGCGCTAATTTATGCAATTTCGAAGCGTAGGTACAGCTGCCTCTGATTTCGCACATGAGAACTATTGGCATGGAGTTAATTATTTCAACATCATAGTTTCATATTATGAAAAGATATATTTTATGATTACTTTGTTAAATTTTTCTTGAAAACGGTGATGCTTTCAAAAAATATACCGGGGGGGGGGCCCTGTGGCCTTCAAAAATGTTTAACATTGGATTCACTTTATATAAATATATAATTGCGCTGTTAAAAAATTTGAATGAAGTTTAATAAAATTTGAATAAATTTGAGTGGCGAATGGATACAGTTATTACAATGTTTACGAATTATTTTGAGTGTTCCTGTAAATTATGCTACATGCATGAATTTTAGGCTATGTTACTCAGGAATAGTGTAGCTTTCAGTGAAAAGATCTTTAGAATCGGTTCAGTAGATACAGAAATGTCCATATAGCGTCATGTGCTGGAATTCTTTTGAGTGTCCCTGTAAAAGACCTAGTTATGCTACATGCTGAAAGGTAGCTTATAATACTCAGGAATAGTGTAGCTTTCTATCAGTGAAAATAATTTTCGAATCGGTTCACATGTTGCGGAGATCCCCATTCAGTGTAATGTAATTCTTATGAGTGCCCCTGTAAAATAACTATTTGTGATATATGGAGGATATATTTGAGGTATATGAAGAATAAGTTAATTTTCAATATTGCCACTGTCGATTAAACTTCTAAAAGTAACGCCGAAATGCCCCCATGCGTCCAGTGGAATGTCCCAAATAGGGAAGTACTTTTTGGGATTTTTCTTGGAAACAGTTTTACCTTTAAGAAATGTTTTTTCATAATATCAAACTACTATGTTGATACTACATCTCCATGTCAATAGTTCTCCTGTGGGAAGGCGGCTTCAGCTGTACCAATGCTTCGAAATTGCGTAAATTAGCGCTAAGGACCATGTTTGGGGCCCCGTAGCGGGGGGCCGTGGGGGGCCTTCAAAAATTTTTAACATTGGAATCACTTTATGCGAAGATATATAACTGCACTGTGCAAAACGTTTTTCTGTATCACGTCAGAGCCAAGATTTAAAGCATTCCTAAAACTGTATTTTTTATGAAACTGGGGGTATTTTCGGGGGCCCTAATTTGAGGCTCTGACAATTTTCGAATGAATTTTCAATTTGAGATGTCAATATACAAGGTATATTATAGGATAAAATGAAAAAATTCTCTGAAGCACCTCTGAGCCAGTCGTAGTCGAGACAATAAAGTGGCAAAAATGGCCCTTAATCAATTTGACGTTGCTCCTCTGGGGTAGTTTGACCCCCCATAACTCCAAAACTAAAAGAGGTAAATCAAAAATATTTCAGATTTGTTCTTTCCTTTGGTAAGGCAACACAATAAAAGAAAATCATGAAATTCTGAGATGGTTATGAGAACGCCCTGCCCGATTCGCCCCTGCAATGCCTCTTAATAAAATGCCCGGAAGGTAGGGTTATACCTAAGGTGACCATACGTCCTCGAAATTCGAGGACAGTCCCCAAATATAGATCTTTTTTTCATTTTGTCCCCAAAAATACCTTGCCCCCAAATGTCCCCAAATTTAAGGATTTGTACTTTTTTTTCCCTGAAAGTTTCCGTTTAGTTTATTTCTTTCAGAAAAAACTGAAGAAATAAGAAAAATAAGTCAACTAGAAGTGTCATCTACTCAGAGAAACAATGAAATTCGATCTCTGAAAACGTTTGTTGTCATTATGTGTGTAGCGTGTAGAGACATTCAAAAAAGTATCCAACTATGAGCCAAATTTCCCATGTCAGTTTTGTTAATGATTAATCACCTTTCCTGAACCATGCTTTGAATATGAAATTGACGTACGAAAATTTTCTTGCAATCGAATACTTTTTTCAGAGGGTGTACAAACTTTCATGAAAAATTATCACAAAGTGATCCAATGTAAAAAGCAATGTCTTCTGAAAAATACAAATACTATTTCAAGAGTTAAATTTTGAATAGATTGCAATATTTCAACATGATGTTCCTTTCATATTTCTGGTTGAAATAAATATTTATAAATGAATGAAATACTTACATTAATTTATTAGAAATAAGAATACACAATTGATATAACAAGCTATTAGAGTTCATTTTTATGTATCAAAGATTTAAAGTATGGGTATACTGGTATACATGGTAATATTTTGTGTCCTCGAATAATTCCTCAAAAATATTTTCTAGTGTCCCCAAGTTTTCCTTGGATTCGAGGACAATGCTTGATTTGTCTCCAAAATACTGTTTAGAAATATGGTCGCCATAGTTATACCTTAAAATAAATTTTTCATCTCATTTCAGCGTCATTTCTATAGAAGACTTCTTATGATGCTTTTTCACCTGTTTAATCTAAGTATTGCTGTGTTTCTTCGGCCAGTGACAAAAGAACCTTTATTGGGATCAACGGATGCTGTTTCGATCGTAAGTAATCACCCTTCATTTTTCAATCTATTCGAGTTCTTCACGCTTGAATTCCAGCGATCTCAAAAATGTCACAGTCTCATCTATATAAATAAAGCAATGTGTAAACTGTCCGTTAGTTTGTCTGTCTGTCTGTCGCGTAGCTCCGAAACGGGTGATCGTAGACCTACCAAATGTTGTACGGAAATTCTCCAAGACGGGTCTCGACACACCTCGAAGCGATTTTTTCGAAATTCGAATTAAAAAATGTTTTATTTTATGTTTTATCCGATTTTTAGCGATTTTTCTTACGTAATACATAATAATGCCGGTAATTGCACTCGCAAGAAAAGGATATTTGCATCATCGTATAGAGGAGAATATTTTCTTTTAAAAACTGTTTGTTCGGAGTGGGTAACATAATTTGCAGATTTTTGGGGAATTTTTCAAATAAAATTTAATTTGACGCTGACTTATCTTGAATTCTATCTGTCATAACTTTTTTATATTTCGGCAAAAGACGGAGCACACAATTCGCCCACTTTTAAAAGAAGAACGGAGGAAAAATATAAATTAGGAGAATTTTCACGAATTTTTAAGTAGAGAAGGATTTTCATTTCAATAGCAGCTGCTTACAAATTTCGGTTTGGATATCTTGCGGTGTGTTTGTCCTGGATACAGTAACAATGATTAAAATTGCCAGTTGAAAAAAATAAATAAAATTACTTAAAATAACTGGTTTTTTGCATGTGAAATGTGCGTCATTGTGGTGTCACGAGGAGAAACTCAGCCCCCTTTCGAAACTCAATCAGAAAACGGATTCACAAGCAAAACATACGCAACGCATGAAATAATTCTATATTTTATTTTACGTTGCCAGAAAAAGAATTGAATGCTGTTTTTTCACCAGTGAATTATCCAGCATTATTTTCAATTGAGGATTTAAACGGGACACGTTTTCGAATCGCAACAATTATTTTGCGGTGCTAAGCAGGGCCTGATTATGACAAACACCGGGCACTGATGAATTTGGGGGCCTCCATCTATGAAATTTGTTTTATTTTTCATAAAATTTTGTTATACAAAAGAATATTTCAGATTAACATTTCAAATTGGGGGCCATTTCGAGCCTGGGGCATTGGGCAAAGTCGCGATTTGCCCGTGAGATAATAGGGCCCTGGTGCTAAATACGCCAATCTGACAAGAATTATGCATACAAGTGCATGGAGATTTGTTTTAGTGCCAACCATAAAGTGAAATGGTTATCGTTTATACTAATGCGTAAATTATAAAAGTCTACATTCGTGGTAAATATCTAAGCCGTTTCTTTAAATTAAACCTTAACGATTGAAAAACGAAAATATATTGTATTGGTATCAGTAAAAGATAGTATAAGTAATAGTTAGTAGATATACTAGGTCAATATTGATCAAAGCACAATATACCGCATTAATAAATATTTCGTTAAACTAAGTGTTCTATTCCTTTTTCAACAACCATCTTACATCACAGCAAACTAAACATTAAGTAATTCTACGTCGCGTTAATATATCCCGCGGTAGTTTCAACAGAAAAGACTGTTACAGAACTTTTTTTTTCTTGGAGATTCTGTTTTGTAACAAGTAATGATCACATTTTGGGAAAATTTTCTCTTCTTCCCTTGCAAAGAGCGGGTACACAATTATTTAACTGTAAAATAAAACGGTTCTCCACATCATGTAGTATCGAAGGTGGCTCTTATGTCAGAAATACCTGTCATTTCAAGCCTTTTTTATTTAAGAGGCGTTGCAGGGGCAAATCGGGCTGGGCGTTCCCATCACCATCTCAGAATTTCATGATTTTATTATATTGTGTTGCCTTACCCAAGGAAAGAACAAATCTGAAATATTTTTGATTTACCTCTTTTAGTTTTGGAGTGATGGGGGGTCAAATTACCCCAGAGGAGCAACGTCGAATTAATTTAGGGCCATTTTTGCCACATTGTTGTCTCGACAGTGAATGGGTCAGAGGTGTTTCAGAGAATTTTTTCATTTTATCCTATAATATACCTTGTATATTAGCATCTCAAATTGAAAATTCATTCGAAAATTGTCAGAGCCCCAAATTAGGGCCCCCCAAAATACCCCCAATTTCATAAAAAATAGCGTTTTAAGAATGCTTTAAATCTTGGCTCTTACGCGATACAGAAAAAATGTTTGCACTGTGCAGTTATATATCTTCATATAAAGTGAATCCAATGTTAAAAATTTTTGAAGGTCCCCCGGTACGGGGCCCCAAACATGGTCCTTAGCGCTAATTTACGCAAGTTCGAAGCATCGGTACAGCTGAAGCCGACTTCCCACAGGAGAACTATTGACATGGAAATGAAGTATCAACATAGTAGTTTGATATTATGAAAAAACATTTCTTAAAGGTAAAACTGTTTCCAAGAAAAATCCCAAAAAGAACCTCCCTATTTGCGACATTCCACTGGCACGCATGGGGGCATTTCGGCGTTACTTTTAGAAGTTTAATCGACAGTGGCAATATTGAAAATTAACTTATTCTTCATATATCTCAAATATATCCTCCATATATCACAAATAGTTATTTTACAGGGGCACTCATAAGAATTACATTACGCTGAATGGGGATCTCCGCAACTACTGAACCGATCCGAAAAAATTTTTCACTGTTGGAAAGCTACACTATTCCTGAGTAATATAGGTTACCTTTCAGAATGCAGATTAACTAGTTCTTTTACAGGGACACTCAAACATTCTAGCACATGACGCTATATGGACATATCTGTAACTACTGAATCGATTCTAAAGATCTTTTCACTGAAAGCTGCACTATTCCTGAATAACATAAGCTAAAATTCATGCATGCAGCATAATTTACAGGAACACTCAAAATAATTCGTAAACATCGCCGTAACTGTCTCCATTCGCCGCTCAAATTTATTGAAATTTTATTCAACTCCATTCAAATATTTGAACAGTGATTCTAAAGATCTTTTCACTGAAAGCTTCACTATTCCAGAGTAACATAGGCTAAAATTCATGCATGTAGCATAATTTACAGGAACACTCAAAATAATTCGTAAACATTGTAGTAACTGTCTCCATTCGCCACACAAATTTATTCAAATTTTATTCAGATTTTATTTAACTCCATTCAAATTTTTGAAAAGTGCAATTATATATCTTCATATAAAGTGAATCTAATATTAAAAATTTTTGAAGGGCCCCAGGGCCCCCCGGTATATTTTATTAAAGCATCCCCATTTTCAAGAAAAATTTAACACAGTAATAAAAAAAATATATCTTTTCATAATATGAAACTACTATGTTGAAACTACATGCCAATAGTCCTTATGTGCGATGACAGAGCCAGCTGTACCTTAGCTTCGAAATTGCATAAATTAGCGCTAAGGACCATGTTTGGGGCCCCATATCGAGGGGCCCGGAATTTTTTTTTTCTGTATCACGTCGGATCCAAGATTTAAAGCATTCTTTAAAACTGTGTTTTTTATGAAATTGGGGATTTTTGAGGGGGGGGTGCTTATTTGAGGGCTCTGCCTATTTTCAAATGAATTTCCAGTTTTAGATGTTAATGTTCAAGGTATATTATCAGAATTAAAAAAAATTCTCTGAAGCATCTCGGAGCAAATCACAGTCGAGAGAGTAAAATGTCAAAAATGACCCTGAATTCGTCACTCCTCTGGGGTACTTTGACCCCCCATAACTCCAAAACTAAAAGAGCTAAATCAAAAATATTTCAGATGTGTTCTTTCCTTAGGTAAGGCAACACAAGAAAGAAAAATCATGAGAATCTGAGATGGGGATAGAAACTTTCTTCTTTTTTTTACCTGATTTGCTCTTGCTATGCCTCTTAAAATTACTGGAAGGTAGAGGCCGCAAAGCTGTGAGCATTCAAAAATATTTATTATTGGATTCACTTTATATGAAGATATATAATTGCACTTTTCAAAAATTTGAATAAATTTGATTGGCGAATGGAGACAATTACTGCAATGTTTACGAATTATTTCGAGTGTTCCTGTAAATTATGCTACATGCATGAATTTTAGCCTATGTTATTCAGGAATACCGTAGCTTTCAGTGAAAAGATCTTTAGAATCGATTCAGTAGTTACAGAGATGTCCATATAGCGTCATGTGCTAGAATTTTTGAATGTCCCTGTAAAAGAACTAGTTATGCTGCATGCTGAAAGGTAGCCTATATTACTCAGGAATAGTGTAGCTTTCCATCAGTGAAAAAATTTTTCGGATCTGTTCAGTAGTTACAGAGATCCCCATACAGCATAATGTAATTCTTATGTGTGCCCCTGTAAAATAACTATTTGTGATATATGGAGGATATATTTGAGATATATGAAGAATAAGTTAATTTTCAATATTGCCACAGTCGATTAAACTTCTAAAAGTAACGCCGAAATCCCCCCATGCGTCCAGTGGAATGTCCCAAATAGGGAGGTACTTTTGGGGATTTTTCTTGGAAACAGTTGTACCTTCAAGAAATGTTTTTTCATAATATCAAACTACTATGTTGATACTACTTCTCCATGTCAATAGTTCTCCTGAGGGAAGTCGGCTTCAGCTGTACCAATGCTTCGAACTTGTGTAAATTAGCTCTAAGGACAATGTTTGGGTCCCCGTACCGGGGGAGCGTGGGGGCCTTCAAAAATTTTTAACATTGAATTCACTTTATATGAAGATATATAACTGCACTGTGCAAAAATGTTTTCTGTATCGCGTAAGAGCCAAGATTTAAAGCATTCTTAAAACGGTATTTTTTATGAAATTGGGGGTATTTTGGGGTGCCCTAATTTGGGGCTCTGACAATTTTCGAATGAATTTTCAATTTGAGATGTTAATATACAAGGTATGTTATAGGATAAAATTAAAAAATTCTCTAAAGCACCTCTGAGCCCGTCACAGTCGACACAATAATGTGGCAAAAATGGTCCTTAATCAATTTGACGTTGCTCCTCTGGGGTAGTTTGACCCCCCATAACTCCAAAACTAAAAGAGGTAAATCAAAAATATTTCAGATTTGTTCTTTCCTTGGGTAAGGGAACACAATAAAAGAAAATCATGAAATTCTGAGATGGTGATGGGAACATTTTTCCATTGACCTGCCCGATTTGCTTTTGCAGCGGCTCTTAAACGAATATTTCTTTGGGACAATTTTGCCAAATGGCGCTATTAATGCTTTCATTCACATTCTGGGTTTTGCCAGACACACATCTTGATATTAATTCACTACTAGCGAGAAGTTGATATACTGGTTGCCAATACATCTTCTGATATATCTTTGTTCGCATGAATTTATGCGATTTTGGTTTTTCACTGTTCTCTACTACCCGCTGAAAAAAACACCGCGATGAAGAGCCACTTGGGCATTTACTATGTTTTGGCATTATGTTAGTAGACGAACAATGAAAAGGAGAAGCATAAGTTGCAGTCTTCACATTTTCTACACTAGGGATATAATCTTTTATTGCTTTACGGTAAAAGTTTGTTAGTTTTACTATGGTTTCTTCCTTCAGACTGTCTTCTTTTCGACCACCGATAGTAATTCCTTTGCTTCGCCATTTTGCGACTTTATTGCGAAGTCCAGTCCCAAACCTATTCGCCTCATGGTTTATGCATTCTTCCTTGAATATTTTTTTATTATCACCATATATATTCAACGACAATAGACGATGATAAATTTTAGCATCTCCGTGAGAAAGGATACTAATATGTCGCATTCCACAACTAGCTATGAATCGCTTCCATAGTATTTCTGCAGCCTTCATGTCCATCGCATTTGATGAACCAGAATAATTTTCAGAACATTCTTTCTTGTGTCTTTCATGTCAAATTGAACATTCTGCACTGCTCTCTTCTACATCTCTTTTCGCAGCATTGCAATCAGGACAATATTTCGACAATACCTCAAAATCAATAGCGAGCCCAGATAGAATGTCAACGACAATACCAATCCCACGGAGTGATGCGTGACCACGTTTCTGCCACGTTCCAGCGTATGCCACTCTTATGTCGATGATACTATCATCTGATTCCTGCTCGCTCAGCTCAATGTGCCATTTTTTAAACCAAATTTCGGGATAATTCTAGAATATCATCTTTCAAATTTTTCTTTCTGCATGTAAACTTTGTAAGCATTTGGAGAATTTTTTTTTTCCCATGAAGAAAACTTCTAGAGTTGCATGAAAATTTCCAAAAAGCTTCACGTTTTTTATTAGTTTCAAAGCAATTTGACTTTCTGCAGGACTAAATTGAACTGTGAAAATTGAACTGAGCACTTTCTTGCAGTTATGGCAAATCATTTCAATATTTTAAGATAATCTAAAGTTACCTTTTGCAACAACATCAAGCGAATGCATCTTGAATTCATTACACTTGACATTATATAGTAAGGAAGCCCACATAATGTTGTTCATCAGTACATATGAGCCCTTTTCACTGCTTTCTTCAGTTGTTGAAGTGCAGGGAAACATGCCTAATTTTCTGGCACTAGCACGTGTTGTTTTGCTTTCTACATTATTATTTGAAGTACCGGGACAGTCTTCTTTACATGATGGGTTCTCAGAATTCAGTGAAGTCTACATACACAGAATAAGTACTGCATGTAGATTCGGTATTATTCCATTGTTTCTTTCTTTTCTCAGCCATCAGGTGAGACTTTTTTGATGGCCTGCCTTTAGGCTTACCCCAGCGACTACTAAGAGTTTGCATGACAAAATTATAGATAATAATAATCAATCATCAAATAATCCATCTACTATGCAATATTTACTTGTCTAGCTCTGAAAAGAGCTT
The DNA here is from genome assembly GCA_038373885.1 of Cheiracanthium punctorium. Classification (NCBI taxonomy): domain Eukaryota; kingdom Metazoa; phylum Arthropoda; class Arachnida; order Araneae; family Cheiracanthiidae; genus Cheiracanthium; species Cheiracanthium punctorium. The sequence continues at coordinate 182,403 of JAWZYV010010460.1, read as the reverse complement.
TTTTTATGTAAACAAACAAATAAGAATGCAATCGGCTAAAAATGATTTGTTTTAAAACATACAAATACAAGAAAAACATAAAAAAAACTAGAGGGGAAACGGATCGAAGTTGTAGTCATTGAATAGCCGCACAGTGGAGTATTCGTATCAATGGCCAAAAAGCGAAAATTTTAAATTTGTTTAAAAACAGTAATATATATGTTTTTGGATAGCCTAGTAACTGATGCATCATGAGATACATGTTTTTCGACCATAATTCATATCCAAAAGATTCAACGCTCGGTTTAAAAGCAAGTTTCTTCATTTACGGCAAGAGATGTCAGCGTTTTCTATTACTTCGTCGTGCATTTTTTACGGGCTCTTTAAATTAATTTACTGAATTGAATATTCGTATAATTGTAGTATAATATATGTATTTTAATTATATATATATATATTAGCTTGAAAAAAATAATATGACTTTATTTTAAAAAATTGTAAACTTTTTTTTCCTATTTTTTTTTCAAAAATCCACATTTTAAAAAGCTTTTTGAAGGGTTGTCGCGCCTAATTTCAACGATAATCGTAATTATTACAGTATTGAGTGTCTATTCCAAGAAAAAAATGTTCTCCCAACATCCATTATTTTTATTAAAAAAAAATTATTTATATAGCGCCATTTTTATTTTTTCGATAATTTTTTGATTGATTTCATTTCAGTTAAGATTTAAAATTAGTATTTTAAATTCAGTATGTTATTTCTTATTTTTCTGATGTAAATTTGCTACAAGAAGAAAATTTCCACATATTCCAAAATTGCCCTTTCTTAGTCCTGTAAATAGTCCCATCTATTTACTGCTTAGTTTTCCATTTATGTCGTAAATTGTGTCCAAAGCAAAAACTCTCCTTTTTTGGTTCTCAAAGGTTGGCAACTGTGACTTCAGGTCATGGAAATGTGAGTGTGTAAACAGAAACATGTGATAGCTCTTTAAGTCATTTTGAAGTGCTGGCTTGAAATAAATTACTTTTCCCCCAGCTTGGAATGAGATTTTGTAGGTCTGCAAGGAGGCTTCTTTTAAGCAGTGCCCTTTTAGCTGCTCTAGACAAAGGCCAAGGAAAAAGAGCAAGCTTTGTAGCAGTGAGACCCTACAACTTCTTCTACCAGAGGGGCCCGATGGTGGTCTCTCTCTCTCTCTCTCTAAAAAAAAAAATCTAAAATTCTTCCAGATTTTATTTACGCACACGGCTGCAAGAATTTCAGATTTTTTAAAATCTGTTGAATCAATTCTGCCATATAGAGGAAAATGATAACTGCAAGTGCTCATATAGACTCCTGTTCGCATAATTTTGTTGCTGAAAATTGCATCCATTGTGTTCTGGCCCTTGGTGGTTAAATGTTTTGGATGAGTGCATATTGGAAAATCGAAAGTACCCATTTCAGTTATGAAATTGGATCCTTGATCGAAATTTAATTCTGTGTTAAAATCTCCTACTAAAACAGTCTTACAATCACCCTCCTTCAGTAACGTTTCGAATAGAGCGTCTAATTTATCTTCATAAGAAATTTGAGGACTAGTGTATGTAACTTCAAATCTCACTTTATCTTGAATATGCGCAATGACCATTTGAACACCATTGATCTGGCTCGTGTAGGCACGGGTAAAGTGTTTCATATTCTTTTTATAAAGTGATTTTTATAAAGTTTTCATCTATAAAAATCATAACTCCAGATGGCTTTCTGTTTTAGAAACCACTGTCTATCCGTTCGACCAAAGTGAATCCTGGTATTTGAAAATCATCTGAAGGGATAGTCCATGTTTCCGTTAGCAATATCAAATCACTCTGCAGAAAACATGAATCAAACGGAAAAGTGGCCACGTCGCGCCGCGTAGACAAAAATCCCGTGCTTGAAAGAAATAGCACCCGAGTGCTAAAAAAAAAAAAAAAAAAAGAAGAACAAGATTAAGAAAGTGATTCTGAGTGAAGACGAATATCTGAGTTTAAAAGAATCGGAATAAAAAAGTTAATCTTCAGAAGTCATTAGAAAACTAAGATCCCTATAGTAACTACATTTAGAAAAGTGAAAAATCTAAAAATTTTTATGATAAAATTTGATTTATAGATAAGTAGTATTATATTTAGTATTCTTATAAGTAAACTAAATTGTTATAAGTAAAGTAATACATTTGTATATTTTTATTGTGGTTAAGGCACACCTACACGACTATTTGCCTAACGGGAAGGTTGCCTTGGGCGAAGGGATTTTTAATGGGTTCTAATGCGTATTCAAGTGACATCTGGAGAAAATCGCCCAAAACTCCAGACTGTTAGATCGACAGCCTCGTGGTATTACATTTATAAGTGGTATTATACAATAGCAGTACTTCCCAGTAAGGGACACACCCCAGACAAGACATTTGTTAGAAACCAACTTCGAGTCGTTTGCAGATATATCCCCAAATTTGGCGATAACACGCTTTTTTATATAATTTAAGAAGTATATAATACTAAGAAGTCAGTTAAAAGTCAACAGTAATGATTTTAACGTTAAAGCACATGAAAAATATTTTTGGCCAGGATTTTGACACAAATACTCCACTGTGAGCCGTTGCCGTTCGCCGATAAAAACACAGCTCGATAACGTTGCGTAACAAGGATCAGCTGTTCTCTCCAGCTCGTTAAATGTTACACCCACTTTAGGAAAATGTAAATAACTTGCACTGTTATAAAAAATCTGAATTTCACAGACAATATCAACGTGGTTTTCACGGGAGAATCTCCCTTATTGGTCAATACACGATTTTTGCTGTTTTTTAACGGAAGTTCTGTTAAAAAACGAAAATTATCTGTGATTCTTCTGAAAGTCTAGTTCTAATAGAACATTTTCCGTTCTCTTTCTGACACCTGCGACCTTGGACTAATGAAATGTCTCCGAGTCACTTCCGTTCGTAATCAAAATAATACCCACAAAGCTGATTTTAGCAATTTTGAATGCAACATGTTCGTTGATTTTCCTGCCTGCAGTTCACTTTGAAGTTAAGATCCCTTAAACGTACAAAAATATCGTCGCATTACGCATGTAACGGACGACTGCAGATAATTGGAGCATAGTATTTTACTTAATGCTAAGTCCTTTTGCTGTGGGTGCTTACTTCTCGGTGTATTCGCTTGTGATAATTTTATTTTATATCCGAATACAAAATGCATCTTTTTCATATTCAGAGTTGTGAAATATATTCAACCTAAATATGGAGGGGATGTTTTCAGTAAAGATTTTGCTTTAATGGACATCGTTTCTTACGATTGGATTATAAAAATCTCGTAGCTGTTGTAAAACGAATGAAGTTATGATATCTCCAGTCCAAGAAGTGAGTAAGTACTATTTTAGCTTTTTCATGTAAATAAATTTGGTTTCTGCTTTAATTATATTTCACAGCTGGTTTAACCATGATTGCATTTCTGTATTCTGACTGTACTGTGAATTCATTTTATAACTAGAGACTACAGTGAAATTATATTCTAATTATTATAAAAAATATTTTTTGTATAAAGATATATGTAATGTATTTGCCTTGATTTAAAATTTATTTTCTCGGGTCAATAATCATAGAATACAGCTCTCATAATAAAAAAAATGAAGAAAACGAATAATTCAAATATATTTTTTTTCTGTGCACTATTTATAACATTATATGTACAGCTGCGGAAAAAAGGCCCACTTCCTCTTTATTTGGCCGTCGTTCGTCGTACAGCAAAGTTATATGTACCATTCGTTTGCAGATAACGTATACTTTAATTTTCTAGTAATTTAATTTGCATAAGGGGTGTCTTCATATTTAATTCTGCATCAACTTCGTTTTTTTTTTCAATGGCAGCATACAGCTTTGACTTCATTAAACGAAAGAAAACCTTCAAATTAATTATTATTAAATTTGCTCGCGAGAGTTAAAAGAAAGAAATATTATTTTCACGGAAAATACTGTTCCTAGTCTTAAAGTTTTTGTACTAAGAATATCAGGTGTAGAATTTTGAATATTTAGTCAGTGGTCCAAATGACCCGTGAGTCCGTAACTTCCTTCATTCGTACACATGATTTAAAGAAAAAATGCAAAACGACTGCTCACGATTTTGAAAATCTTTCTAATTTTGAAATTGTTACTGAGTATTTCTCTTGAAGGTTCTCTTAGACAGGTGAAATGTTGCCAGGAGTGAGAGGCTGTTCTCTGCTCTTCTGACTACAATCATGAATGTTATTCAGCTACGGTCTAACTTGAAGAATGGTTCCATGATTGAAATTTATTTGTTTGAATTTCATGTAAAAAGCGCAATTCCTTTTTTGCCGACCCAATATTATCAATGTGTTTGTAATTCAACATTCTTCATTTAATATTATCGTCTGAAATGTGTAATATTTATAAGACTTTTGGCGGTACTTTAATTTATAGTCAGATGAAAATTTAGACAGAAAAACTTGATTTTGAATGTTTGATAAAGTATGGGAAAGTCCAAAGACCTGATGTATCCAATATTAAAAAAGGTCAAATTCATGCCTGGAATGTTGAGGATGTTAGTTTTTCAAAAATAGGACGCTGTATTGCAAGACCTACATCTACTGCATCTAATTCTATACATGGAAAACATTTTATTTGGTGGGATATGGTAGAGGACTTAACAAGAGACGCTTTATAGATTCACCATCAAACTGTAAAAACCTCTAATTTATTTGCTTCAAAATTTGATATTTTTTAATACCGCTATCTTTTACTGTTTTTGCACAAAAGAAATCTAATTTACATTTACTTTTACGCAATTTTCAAAAAGTTGTCTCTTAATAAATTTATATATGGTCCCTTAACACTGGAAAATAACAACTTTTTATTTAATATAAATTAAACTACTGAACCTAAAAATTTGAAATTTTGCACAGCTATGTAAAATCACTTTTTGCATCCATTTCCATCAAAATTTGGCTAAGTTGCTATTCATAGTTTTGGGTCGTTTAGTTCTAATAGTACGAATAAAAGACAGCTTATTATCAATATTATATGAGATATGAATTAAAGTATGAAAAATATTTTAACATAGGGGGAGGGGGATTTTGAATGATCACAACTCACCCATTTTCAGTTCAAATTAATTGAAAATTGGTATCCTGTGTTAAAATGAGCTAAATTTTTGAAATATGAAGTGAAATCTAGGGGTTGCTGTTGGAAAAAAAAAGTTGGTTTCGAATTTTAATATGGAGACGCCCCCTTATGCAATTTTTATGTATATCAAATTAAAGTACACGTGAATTGTAAGCGATTGGTATATGTAACTTTTCTGTACGACGAACGACGACCGAATAAAGTACAAGTGGGTCTTTTTTTCCGCAACTGTACATGTATGTGCACTTTTTAAAAACAACTCTGGTGTTTTACCACCAGACCACCTCCACCCCCTCCCCCGAAAAAAAAAAGATATTATTATTGATGCTGATGGTGCAGTTACAAAAAAACTAATTCTATATTTTAACAATTAAGAATGCGTACAAACTTAAAGTTGTGTATCCATGTACCTACACACATATATGTATTGAAAAGTTGGGCTGGGACAGCTTTTTCTCACGTATAAAATAACTACATGAATAAAGTGCTTCAATTTCTATTTAAATGTATTACAATGTATTTGAATGAATTCGAACGTTGTTTTCAAAAATGACTATTTTTAATGTATAAAATCTATATTCTAGGCTCTAGGATAAATAAATTATTTTTTGGAAGTATGTAGGTACCCGGTTTTATCTAATAATGTCGCTTATTAGAAAATAAGGCATAATATCTTTCAATTCTGATACAAAACCTGATTCCCCCCTTCTTTGTGATATAAAGAAAAAAGAAAGATACCTTTCTCTAATACGGAAAAATAAAGGAATTTCCTGCCTGAAAATTACGGAAAAAAACATGATTCTGTGACTGAAAATAACGGAGAGAAACCGTTTCGTAAGATAACATGTGAACGGAAACTAACAGTTTTCTCCGACCCCGGAAATGAAAAAAACGGTAATTTTCCGACAGCATTATTGCAGACATTGACCGTTTATTTCAGGAACTTTTTATAACAGTGTGCGTAAAAATGGTTGGGTTCGGAAAATTTTACATGGAATGGAAAGCTAACAACTTATTGCATATTTTGGGGACATTTTTTCGCCCAATTTGATCTTTTTTACCGATTTCAACTTTCAAAGATTAAGCTTTTATATTACGTTTTAGTATTTAAGATATATAAATTTTTTTAAATAAAACAGCATAAAATTATTGAACAATCACCAAATGCATTTTGTGATCAGAATAAAAACAGTGATATTTTCTGGTCACAGCTTACAGATGATAAAAAAAGTTTTTTTTTTTTTTTTTTTTCTGAGAAATACTCTGCGAAAGACTTCCTGCTGTGATTACTTCACCACTAATATTTACGTATTATTAGAAAAAAGAAGTCTCTAACAATGCAAATGCTTCTGAAACAAAAGAGAGAAATTGGAGAATGAACAAACAAACAAAAAAAAAATCATGCACACAGAAAGAAAAAAAAATTCTTCATGAGATCTTTAATTTTACTTGATGATTCTATAAGAATGAACATAGTGACTTCGATTCTAATGAGAGTGGAGAAAAAGGAATGCATATCTCTGACAAATTAGAGCCGAAAGAGGTTGAATTTGTTCTTTGACCCTCATGGAAGGTAAAAGAAATGCACAAAATAATGCGTTTTTATGCATAATCCAGGAAATTTAGAATGAAGCAATATATGTTAAGGGACTACAATCTAGTAAAGGAAGGACTTTGTAATACAGTGGAACCCCGATTTTACGTAACCCGTTTCGTACGTTATTTTTTGTCGGTCCAGAGAAATTCCTATTCCGATATTGTTGAAAATACCTCGATTCTGCATCATTTACTCTTAATATTTCCCGCTTGGTACGGAACGTCATACTAGACGAATTACCTTCAGAAATTTTGTCTTCTTTCACCCATAAAAAAAATAAAAAATAAAAATCAGAAGAACAAAAATACTTTCCATGAGTTCAACTAGTTGTTTGTTACCAAAACCAGTTCTTCAAGTCACCCCCTCCCTGTGAATGCCAGTAAATGTGTGTCTACTATTGTGTGTCGTGACGAATGGACCCGTCCACCCACAATAACTTGGGTTGGGTTCAACTCAACCCACAGTGAAATGGACTGCCCCTCGTAAAGTTGCTATCTGCTCCCCTTTCTTGTTCTCAGAATTAACGCAGTACCACCGAGGAAAAATCGTCTGCCGTTAGCTATCTCCTACTCCCGTGTATCAAAAGTAGGATGTCGAAAAGAAAATGTTTCTCCGTGGCCGAAAAGACAAAAATAATTGAAAAAGCCAGAGTTTTCAAAGGAAGTAAAGTTGATCTCGCAAAATCACTCGGTATCGCATATTCTACGTTACAAGGCATCCTAAAACAAGAGGTCTCAGTGGAATTAAACTCTGAAAAACTGGGAAATTTTCCAAAAAAATAAGAAAAACATTGAAAACCTCTCCTTTTGAGGAACTTTAAAAGATTTTGTATGAGTGGTTCAAACAAGCCCGTACAGCCAAGATTCCAATCAATGGCTCAATTTTGAAAGAAAAGGCGTTGAAATTTCTCCTCGTCTTGAAATACAGAATTTTACGGCATCCAATGGTTGGATCGACCGATTCAAAAAGAGGCATAATTTATCGTACAGGTTTATTTGTGGTGAGGCAAATGGAGTAAATACTGCTGTCGTTGAGGAGTGGATGGAAAAAACATTTCCTTCTATTGTGTGTAATTATTCACCAAATAACATCTTTAACGCCGATGAAACCGGACTGTTTTTTAATCTATTCACTGATAGAACATACACGGTGAAAGGAGAAAACTGTCACGGTGGGAAGCTATCAAAAGTGCGATTAAGTGTTTTGTTATGTACCAATGTGGATGGAACTGAGAAGCTAACACCATTTGCGATTGGTCAATCCAAGAAGCCCCGATGCTTCAAAAATGTTAAAAGTTTGCCAACAGATTACAATGCCAACCAAAAAGCTTGGATGACGCAAAATCTTTTTGAAGATTTCGTAAGAAAATTGGATACGAAAATGCGCTTACAAAAGCGAAAAATAATTTTATTTGTGGATCAGTGCACTGCTCATGTTAATCTAAACTTAAAGATAGTGCGTATGGAAATTTTCCTACCCAACTGCACCAGCTTACTTCAGCCTTGTGACTTGGGAATAATTCGATCCTTCAAAATGCATTATAGAAGCAACTGGTAAGAAAAGCCCTTTCTGGACTTCATTCTGGTGAGCTTCAGGATGCTTGGAAAACGAAAATAAACGTGCTAAAAGCTCTTCATTTGATCTCATCAGCGTGGAATAGTGTCGATAAGAAATGCATTTGAAATGCTTTTTTGAAGGGAGGATTTTCCAAATCTCACGTTGACGGTGAAGTGCCACCGGAAGAGCCCACTATGGAAGACTATAATAAAGAGGATGAATTTAAACTTGCAGGCATCAATTTTGACGAGTACATTGATTGTGATAAGGATGTTACCGCTACTACAGACATTGAGAGTATTTCCGATTTGATTTCGCAGTATGAAAGTGAGGACGATATTGATGAAGACTCAGATAGTGAAGATCCAGAAGAAATCATGCCTTCTTCGGCAGAGGCCATTGCGAGTTTAAATACCTTAAAGAAATTTTTAACCAGACATGAAAATCAAGAAACAAATTTGCAAAAACTTGCATGTTGAAAAAAGTATATGTGAAATTACACTTGAAAGGAAAAAGCAGTCAAAAATAACAGATTTTTTTAAGTAATATGGCATTGGTAAGTTTTTTTGTGTGTTTGTTTTCTTCTTTTTTTTTTTCTATTGGACCCCGATTATACGTTTTCCCGTTTCGTACGTTTTTTACCACTGGTTCCGTGAAAAACGTAAAATCGAGGTTCCACTGCAGTTGAAAACGATTTATTCAACATAATATATAAAGATTAGTATCCTAAATGCCCAAACCAGAACGTAAAATGAAAGACCCAGAATTAGCATAAAGCTTTAATATAAAATTTGGCTGTTTGAGAAAAAATGCAAATCTTATATGACTGGAATCTATAAATAAAATGTTTCATCTGCCGTTTTCAGTCTATTTTTTATAATGTATAACATTGACGTATTGTTATTATTACTGTATGTAAAGACTTCATTCTATTTTCCTTAGCCATTTAACAATTCTAGGTGGACCACTTTTGGTATACCCACTACTGGTACATCAAAATTTTGTTATGTCCGCTTCTAGTGCGTAGAAGTGACCAAAGTTTTAATATTTTTAAATATGTCACAATTATATTCTTATTTTAGATGGTTATTAGTTTAGATATGAGTTTGAACAACCATAAAAGAATTAACAAAACTTCTCTAAAGTCAAAATGATAATTGAGGAACTATCGTTAAGTGCCCCATTACTGGAGCATTTACCTTAATGGCAAACAAAAACAATATGTGTGTCAGTGTGTAGGATTTACATGCGTTAAAATCATATATTCAAAATTAAAGAACCGTTGCATATGTACGTCAATTCAGAAAAAAAAAACAAAAAATCTTAAAGAATCGCTTTAACAGTGGAAACAGAAGGTCTACATATGTGGACCTCGGGAACGAAGAGGTCATTCATCGATTCAAATTTATTTAAACGCTTGGTAACGATAAAGTGTTCAGAAAATCGAGTGGAGTACCTCTAGATTTTTAACTATTATCCCAGGTAGCACATAACGGTTTTTAAACGTTGCAGTTTCGTTGCAATGGTTGCATATTCGTTAAGTTGCAGATATTCCTATTTCTGACGTAGCAGAAACGTTGCTTTTCGTTTCAAAGGTTGTATAGTAGTTACGTTGCAAATATGCCAAACTTGTGACGTTGCAGAAACGTTGCGTTTTGGGATTCATTTTACCCTGTAGCATGCAAACTCCATGTTACCTACTGCAAGGTCAAGTCACTATCCAGATCAGTCGCTTGTTTACGTCCGCCATTACAAAACGGTGTGCTGTTCTACTGCCTCAAATGTCAATAGAAAAGTAAGTAAATGATAATATTATTGTAATGATTGTATTTCTGCTAACGATATGTGTTTACTTGAAGAAAGATACGCGTAATGGATAATCTTTATTCATGAAGGCTGTCTTTAAAATAGTTGCCCGTATATGCTTATGCATAATCCTTGTCAGAATGCCGTGTTGAGCAAGGCGAAGTATATTTTTCAGCTCGCCGTTGTGTCACGTATTTAGCCTGTATCTAAGAAAAGTAAAACAAGTTTTTAAAATAAACAAGGCTCTCAATCGCTATTTCCTACATCAGCCTTAGAATTTTTTTAGGGAATGTTCGACCATAGCTCTCAAAGTCCGAGCAGTTTGTTCTGTATAATCTGTTGGCCGATAATCATACAGTGTTTTAAAACGCTGTGCAACTTGTTCTATACTATCTGCGGCCAAACGTTTTCTCTTTGTGGGAGGCATTACCAACGATGCCTCTTTCACGTTTAATTATTCATTCAAGAATGTTATTATTGCTACGTTGCTTACATGAATTTAATAAACGGAGCAAGATAAATCACTTTTAGAGACGCTTATCAACAGAATAACGCAAAGCGCATAAAGAAATGTAGTGATCGTCTGCTGCTTTTAACATATGGAAATATGAGAATGTGCTCCAGAGTTCTTATGCTGATTCCAGTGCTCTGTTTTTTTAAAGACAATAATAATGCCTGTTACTGGGAACCGTTTTGGAACGAAAGGAATGAAATTCTCTGCAATTTTAACATCTGTCATTTTGAATCGTTGTTATGAAAACCTTTGAAATAATTAGCAATACTGTTTTATTTAATTCTTTTCGCTTTCATATTGCACGTATCTTGATCTGGTTACTGCTTTGTTGCGATAACATAATGGTATTTTATTATGTAGTTGGGATTTTGAAATTCATTATATATGGTAAATTTATATATCGTAGAATACATTTTATAAACATTTCTTAATATCCTCAACGATCTGTGGTCCTTTCATATTTAAACAACAAATATAAATCATGCTAAACGCATCGATTATAAAACTTTCCAACACAACGTAGCCTTTTTTGCGATGATCGTCAAACTTGGCAGCATTTCCCGAGTAACCTTAAAAAAGCCGTTTATTACTATTAATTTAATTTTATGATACCTCTTTAAAAGGTTACAAGATATTTCCAATTTTATAATGAAGAGTAAGCTGTCATAGACGTCCATTGTGTCCAGCCAGCTACAAACTTTGTTTACTCTCAAATTTTATTATATAAGATCACTCACACAATATTTCATGTTGGAAATCATACTTAATGCTTATTTTCCCCGTTAACAATAGTGTTCAGTAAAGTTTTATTTTTCTCAGTTCGATCAATGTCGTAATTAATTTCGCTATTATTGATGAAAATAAAGCAATAACTCAACAACTTAGAAACTATTTTGTAAAATCTTATTAATCTAAATTGATACCCGAGTTCAAAGATAGTATTATGTTGTTGAGGAGTAGTATAATACTCAGTATGAATCAAACTTTAAATTTAAAGAGCAAAAAGTAAAAATTTTGTTATTTATACAGTCCGTGGTGTTTCAGAAAAGTTTATTATCCTTGATATTTGGACATGGGGTATAAAAGATAAAAGATTGGGACAGGGGTTTGGGCCCCTTTAGTTTACGCGTAAACGCTAATCACAGACAATTACTCACATTTTGAATACATCGCTCAAAATAGCATACGGTAAAAAATTTTAATTCTGTAAAACATTTAGACACTTTATATTAAATTTTAGAAGATTATATTAATTTTGCAAATTTTATAATTTAGTCTTAACACACACCACTTACTCTTTTAAGAATTTAAAAATTTTTAGTGCTATTGAACATTTTCACTAGATAATTATTGTAAAATTTACTGAAAATCAAATTTTATAGGAAGAATGAACTCCACCTCCCATCAGCAGAAGTCCTTCCCTGAGAAAGCTACAGCTACGCCAATGTGTGTTGACTAGAGTATTTATTGTCTTAACCAGGCTCTCATATGAGAGGTATGTATCACAGGTGCTGCTACGTTCTTCTTACTAATTTCAATTCAAAATATGTTAGCTTTTGTTTTGCATTTCAGAAAACTGCGTCGCTATTCTGCCTGTCAAAAAAGGAAAACTGAAGAACTTCCGTGTACTAATTCTCTTAAGATAACCGTAAATACATGTCTTTGCAGATCTGGCAATTTATGTGGCTATGGAATACGGAATTTACCCAATAGGAATATTCCAGCTGTGGAATTAAGATAGTGTGTCGTGTATAATAAAGCAAACCTGCACGAGGTGTATCTGCCTAAGATGAGGGTTCTAACGCTTATGTACATTACCGACCATTAGAAAACTGACCAAAACTCCTGGCCAATTAGATCGACAGCCGTGCGATGGGACCCGAACCCAGGACTTTCACACTTCCGCCATCTACCATTTTGAGTGTCTTATCCACTCAGCCATGGTGGGGCGCTGAATTAAGAAGTTTTGATTATAGCTTGAAACATGTGCAGGACCCTCTACCCCAATGTGTTGAAAAATAATTTCTTCTTGTTTTATGCAGGAGTGATATGAAGTAGTCTAGGAAGATGTATTGGCATAACGAAGGTTATTTGTGCCCATTATAGTCCTTCAGTTTACCTCCCTATTCTTTCTAAGTCTAGGAGTCCCGCCCCCCTCCATTTCTGTCCTTTAATTTGTTCCCCTATTCTTTTTAAGTTTAGATGTCCTGCCAGCCCCATCTTTGTTTTTAGTTTGCTGCCTGAGATAGTCTGCCCCTTTGCCTCACTCTTGCTACGTCACTGGGATGATGATGGCTAACCCCATAATTGAGTATATTGTGATGAAAACATGTTAACTTTCTTTCGGAATTAAAGAACAAAGATCGTTTAACTAGGAGCAAGAAACATGAAAATTTGCATAACTATAAGAATAAATGTAAATTGTATTAACAATAAATAATAGGAAAGGGTTGTGTAAAAGCAGTCACCCCCTGCTCCCCGAAAAAACTTACCTATATTTCTAATTAATGATTTCGTATTTCTTTCAGATTTTATGACTAAAAGTTGAAAATTTAGAGATGCTGATGAAAAGTTATGAAAGAAGGCAAGGAATGCATTCTAAATTTTGACTTTGTGCTACTGAAATGTGAAACAAACAGAAAAACATTGCTTGAATATATGTTCCAATAAAAATATTTCAAGGTTTCTTTTTGTATGGAAGTTACTTATTACAGAAAAAAATATAGTAAAGAGTTAATGACATTAGCAGTTGATTGCAATCACTAATATTATTGTTGATATTTTTTCTTTTCATTTTTTTTCGATAACTGATTTTTATAATTTAAAATAGCATTACTTATTTTAAAGATTCAGATGACTATAAGATGATCATAACATATATTTTTTCTTTTCATTTTTTGGATAACCGATTTTTATTATTTAAAATAGCATTACTTGTTTTAAAGATTCAGATGATCATAACTTAGTGTGTTAAGTTAACATTAAGTGATTATAGATGGCAAAGCATGCTGATTGCAAAATGAAATTGTACAATAGTTGGGATATATACCGGTAATACCTTTACCAGGCTTCACGGTATCTGAAAGAATATAGCATGTATGGGATCCTTTAATAAGTCGCGGGCTAAACTTTAGGATGTTATCGGAGTCGCGGGCAGTATAATTGGGATTTATATGGGATTTTGATTGGTTTATATGGGTTTTGATATGTTATAAGGCCGGATGAAAAGCCGTGGCGGGCCACATCCGGCCCGCGGCCGGAGGTTGTACATATGTGCAATATGGAGTAAAAATTTTATAAATTCCTGTGCATTTGTATAAACACGTGTTGAAATAATGCAGCCTCTGTCGAAAATATGTTAATAGAGACTAAGGAGAACTCAATACTACAGATTCTAATTGACACAAATATATCTATAAAAAAGTATGAATATTCAATTGTTAATTCTAATTCTTTTTTAGATATTTCTATGATTAAGTTTCATAATTGTAAATTCAAACCATTCTAAAAAGATGTTCTCAGCATTTAACTCACATCAACAAGTCAGAATTTCCAGTCTAAAAATCATTGTGAAAATACTTTATAAGTATACCACTTTTCAGCGCATTAGATAGGTTGCAATAACAAAAAGAAATCGGTCATGCTTTCATATTTATAATTATTTTACTAAATTTTAGATATTATGCGTAAACAGTTTTATTGTGAAATTTCTAACAAATCATGAACGATTTTTTTAAAACTTAAGTCGTCTAATAAATTAGAAATTTCAGAAATACCTTTTCTTAATCAAAACTTTCTTTTTCTTAAAAAAAGTCCCTCTCCCCCACCTGTCCCCTAACCAAAATGGTTTATTACTTTAAAATCTAAATATTCCAAATATGGGGGGGCAGGGTATTTTTATCAATATTAATGTATATATAGTACTTAGTTTATACTATATATTTAAATAATACCCCCACTCCCATATTTCTAATATTGGAATATGTTTTTTAAATTTTAATTAACTATTTTTTTTGGGGGGGGTACTTTTTCAAAGAAAAAAATAAGGAAAGTTTTGATTAAGAAGAAATGTTTCTGAAAATTCTAATTTGTTATGACGACTTAAGTTTATGAAAGAACGTTCATGATTCGTTAGAAAATTTCAAAATAACTTTTTATGCATACTATCTAAAACGCGGTAAAATAGTTGTAAATCTGAAAGCATCATCGATTTCTTTTCGTTATTGCAACCTATCTAAAGCGTTGAAAAATGGTGGCGAATTGTCGTTGTTTAAACGCATTTAAATCGTTGAAAAATGGTCGATAAATAGGCGTACTATGATTTCTGCATCGGTTTAAAAATGGTGGGAAATGGTTGCTATGTAGGCACACTATCGTTTCTGCAACGGTTCTAAAACGCCACTTAGTACGTCCGTTTTAACGATTTTAAAACGTTTGAAAATGGTTGCAAAATAGGTACATTATTGTCTTTTTTTCGTTTCGGCAAACGTTTATAAAACGTGAGAAAGAATGGGTGTTAAATCGGTGGAAAGCGATGACACATTTGCGAATTCATTGCGTTACAGCTTGACGTTTTTGCAACGGAAGGCGATTCCGTGTTAGCAACGTTTTAAAAACGGAAGTGTGCTACTTGGGATATTAAAAGAACACCCTCATGTTCCGACACAAAACGTTTTCTGCAAATTTCTTGACTAGCAGCGATTTATCGTCTACAGTGTTAACTACGGTTGTGATGAGCCATCCTAAAAATTTTCAAGTGTCTGACATTCGTATTTATGTACCAAATTCACATGATTTTTTCAACCTACTGTCTTAATATGATATATCAAGATGTTCTGCAGATTTGAAAACCTAATTGGTTTAGTAGTTGCGATTCAATAATTTAATGCAAATCCTGTTAAGGTTTTTTAAAATGGAATTTTAATTACTAAAATATTTTTTTAATCATGCACTACACAATATTTGAAAGTCATTATTGTGGCAGAAAGAATAGTTCACATACTGTGCTTGCGATTATCGCTTCAAGATGTTGTATTCTGCAAAATAATATCCAAACAAAAAGATCCGTATACATATCCGATGACATGAGAGCAAATAATCCGTTTTGATATCCGTATCCGCGGATATATGAAACAAGTGTTCCGTTTTCATATCCATATCTGTTGATATAAAACCAAGTTTTCCGTTTCCAGATCCGTATCCGCGGATCTAGCCTTTTAATTATCCAGCACACCTCTGCTTAAAAGCAAATATTTTGTGAAATGTGGAACATATAATAAAAAGCTCGTACAGATATCCATATAAATAAAATTAGACTTTTGTGTGTACGTTTCTTGGAATTCAAAAATTTTGCGATTGCTATCCGTTTCAATTAACTGGAAATCCGGTGTGACCCTCAAAAAAAAAGTTTGTCTGTCTGTCGTTCTGTCATTCTGTCGTTCTGCCCGTGACGTTCTTTTTGTTCAAGCATCACTTAAAAACGACTAAGCGAATGATATGAAATTTGGTGCCATGATAGGTGGTCACTCAACTTAAAACATAGGCGTCGAATTTTTAAAAATTCTTGATTGGATTTTGAGATTTTGCGAAAATCCTTTCAAACTGCGTAAATTTGTGTTCTAGTATCACGTATAAAAGACTGAAGCAACTGAAAAAATTTGGTATCATGATTGGTGGTCACTCAACTTAAAACATAGTCGTCGATTTTTAAAAAAATCTTGATTAGATTTTGAGATTTTGCGAAAGTCGTTTTAAATTGCGTACATTCGGGTTCGAGCATCACGTAAAAACGACTGAAGCGATTGAAATGAAATTTGGTATCATGATTGCTGGTCACTCAACTTAAAACATAGGCGTCGAATTAAAAAAAAATCATGCTCAGATTTTCAGATTTTGCGAAAATCGTTGCAAACTGCGTAAATTTGTGTTCGCACATCACGTATTAACTGCAAAGGTGAAAAAATGATATTTGGTGAAATGATAGGTGGTCACTCACCTTAAACTATAAGCATCTAATTAAAAAAAAATTGATCAGATTTCGAGATTTTGCGAAAATCGTTTAAAACTGAGTGAATCTTTGTTCACGCATTACGCAATAACGACTAGAGCGAATATGAAATTTGGTCACATGATAGATGGTTGCTCGACATAAACTATAGGTGTCCAATTTTTAAAACATTTTTATTAGATTTTGAGATTTTGTGAAAATTCTCTCAAAATACGTTTATATTTTTTCAAGCATCACGTAATAACGATTAATACGAATAATACGAAATTCGGTGATATGATAGGTAGTTGCTAATCTTAATTTATAGGTGTTGAATTTTAAAAATATTTTGATTACATTTTGAGATTTTCTGAAAATCGTTGCAAAATGCTGAAATTTTGTTCCAGCATCACGATTCAAGGGACTCCAGGGAATCAAGACTCCAGGGAATGAAACGAAATTTGGTGACATAATAGGTTGTCACTCAACTTAAATTCTAGGCTTCCAGTTTTTCAAAAATATTGATTAGATTTTGTGATTTTGGGAAAATTATTTCAATATACGTAAATATTCGTTCGCGCATCACATAATTACGACTAAAGCGAATGAAATGATATTACTTAGTTACTCTCTAACCTATAATATTTTAAGAATACATAAAAATTACAACTTCGTTTTCTTTACTTTGGCAACATACTGCATCCATTCTGTGTACTCCTACAATGCTGACGAAAGTTCTTGCTTTTTGGAAATTTGCATTCAGTACTAACCCGTCAAGGACGGGTACTTCAGCTAGTAAAGAAATATTGGAGTTCTGTGTATTTGTTTGCTTAAAAAATTCATACGTTTTTGAGCTTCTACAAATTTTGTATTAGTATTCATGGCCTGCTGTGGATTAATAACTTTAAACAGAAACTGTCATAGAAAGCAAATTATTCATTTAAAAAATAATATCTCAGTGGACTTATGAAAGAACAATGCAATAAATATATAAATTTGTTTCAAGAAGAAATTATTACTTATGACCCTTTCGTTTCCCACGAAAATTCTCTGTAATGCCGTCAAATGGCGGCATCCACGAAACGTTCTCCGAGTACTACACAGTAAAAAAATTCAGAAACGTTACATACTTATAGCAGAAAAGTTTCCGAAAGTATAGCGTAACCTACCGATGCTCTACTCGAACTCACGATTTCGGAAACATAACCCACATTTTGGCGTAAAATATTTACCGGGAAAGGAAATCTTCATTTGGGACTTCGCGCGCATGCGCCAATACCAAGTGACAGAGGGAGAAGAGTGAACGCAACTTCCCTAATAGCACAGATGGTCACAAAAGAGTCGCTCTGACGTCACAGAGGGTCACAATTGTCACAGGACTGTCACATACTAGTCAAATTGTAACTTGTGAGTGATGTGACTCCACTGTGTGGTCACTGTGAAGTTTATTTGTGACTAGTCACCAGGTGACGTCGCCGGATGAATACTTAAATAAAACAGCACATTATTTCCTGAAAATAATTTATGAGGAAAAAAAAAGATTCAGGATTTTTAATTTATATTTATTAATTATGGTATTTTCCCTCCATTTATAAAATACTCCAAAAAAATTTTAAGTTTCCAAAACAAGCCATGCCAGAACTAATTTCTGCAGCAGTCAGTTTACTTTTAAAGCAAATAAGAGCAAGACAATCACAGCGCTGAGGTAACGTGCTGGCCTACGAACGCGTGCGTTGAGGGTTTGGTACTGAGCACTCATTTCGCGAGAGTTTGGTGCTGCCATCTAGTGCATGTTACTCGAAACGCTACATCTGGCGCATGTTACTCGTTCTGAAAAACACAGAAAGGTTACTCTTTAATTTGGAAACCTTTGTGAAATACACCGAAAGGTTACTCAATATTTTACCAAAATACACAGAAACGTTACACATTTTTTCCAGAAACCTTACCTAAAAAGCAGTAAAATATGTAAATATTTTTCCGAAATATGCAGAAACGTTTCTAAATACTTTACCCGTATGGTTCGGAATCGTTTCTGCAATTTTAAACTACAAGAGCTGCCCCATGTTTTGGGGTAACGTTTCCGAATTTTTTTTTACCGTGTACCGCCGCTGCACTAAAATCTGCATTCACGGAAAGTTATGTGGGTATCATAGCTGCCAATAATTCCGGAATATAGCTAACGAGTTTTTGTAAACAGTAATTTTTCTGTTAGAGTATAATTTTTGAGCTTTTCAATGGATGCCGCAAAAATCGTTTTCGCGGCTTACGCTTCTGTGCAGTTCAACCACATTCGTGTAAATCTTCCTCATTCCACGAATCATGGCCCCCACATTGGATTAAGGGCCCTTGCCCCAGGATCAGAGACGGGCATCATTCTTCCCCCTCTCCCCGACTTTTTTTCCAGCCGAGTGCTGCATTAAAATTGCACTGTTATTTCTTACCCATACTCATTTTAGAATGTAATTTAACCTGCAAATATGGGGAATATTATAGTAACTGTCCAAACTAAACTTATTTATAAAACTGTGTTATTTAAAAATGACAAGGGTTAAGTACCATATGATTGCATTCTGTTTCATACTAAAAGAGCTAACTTACGACAGCATTTTGAATCAGACATCATTTTTTGACGACAGCTGGCTGTAGCTGTCGTCAAAAAAGGGTCTCTAGATCTGTGGCTCGCGAAGGACGTTTCGATCGTCCACCATCTTGCTGGTAGTTAAGTCGAGTGATGGCAACGGCTGCCCTTTTTTCAGCATTGGGCAATCTATCCAGAGCTGTTCTCGCATTCTTCCATTTTTCAGCACATGTCAGTGCTGTTAAAAATAATCGTGACAATTTCTTTACGGGAAATGACGTGCTAAAAATTAAGGGATACTCGTGGAGCTATGTCACCCGCAACTATTTTTATAGAAATCAAATCTATTCTTCGTGACTGGCAACAGTCAAAACGTCAGAGTTTGGTGTTCCCAGAGCGGGAACACTGTGCGTTAAAGGGTTAAGAGTATTTAATTTGACGTGCTTTTATACAGGGTGCTCCATCAAGACCAGGCAAATTCTGCTCCGCCAGATTCCTTGTTTAGAGTGCATAAAAAGTTCCCAAAGAACTGTTCCTCTACGACCCATAGTTTTCGAAAGCGAACTATGAAAGGAAAACATATGAAAGAAAAGCAATGATGTCACATCCAGTGCAAGGGAAAAATCTAATGGAAAAATGGATTAGACATGGGGTCTTTTATGGCCGACACAAACACCCGATCTGACATCTTTGGATCCCTTCCAATGAGGGTTTATGAAGGAATGAGTATATCGAGATCTTAGTAGGTACAAAAATGACTTAATCCTTCCCCTTCATTCTTTTGTGGACACCAGGTTTATGCAGTGTGAGAACTCAAGCCATTATATGGCAGACGCATGTATTATTTTATGTGCACTGTGGACATTTTGAACATCATTTTAGGAAAACATATGAAGAAACTTATGTTCATGCTTCCAATAAAGATCTTTCCGTCCACCAGATACAATGTTTACCGTTTACGTTATTCTTTTTATTCTCGAAATTTATTTGCCTTAGAGGTACAGTTCTGTGGTTGTTTCTTGTGTACTCTAATCGAGGAATCTGGTAGTACAGAGTTTATGCGGTTTTGTTAAGATCCCTGTATTTGAGTGACTTTGCTGTACAACTGAACAGTTGGAAGATACAATTTTTCGAGATCTGTGGCTCTTTTATGGCCTTCATCTCGGTTGTTCCTAAGCACGAGTTCATATTTATTTCAAAGTATAATTTGCATCACAAGGACAGAAATAAGCATCCAAGACCAAAGCCCAGAGTCGAACCCGGGCCCAAAGGATGTTAGTAGGGCGCGCTAGCGGAGTGACTTTGTTTTGTATAAAAATTGGATAGCTGCTTAAAACCGTAACACTTAAGAGAAGTACTATCCAGATAGAAGCTCAACCTGATGATATGCAACCACAATCTCTTGTCATCATTTTTTAAGCTAAGAAGATTATACTAATTAAGAAAAAGCGTATGTGCGTCCTGTGGTTGGTGGGATCGTCTTTATGGGAAACGGGGCTCTAATTAAAGAAAAATTGAAGCCACTAAAGCCCAGTGATCTATTTTTAGGCGGTTGAAAAATTCGTTTGTGGAAAAAATAAGCATTAATTTATTTTCCTATTTCAATTTCTCGAATAATAAATTTGATTTGCACAAAATACTCAGCGATATCAAAGTAAAATGAGGATCTTCCACTGTCTTATTCATATTTTTAGAAAAATAATTACATTCTTCATACCACACAAATGTCGGAAATTTATTGATCACTTCTGCCATCAACATAAATTGGAGAATGGGCTGAAAAACGCAGGGCGCTAGTGGGTTTTGCAAGCAGCACGTGAAAGAAAAAAAAAATTGGGAACGACTACCCTAGACAATTCTTTTTCTCGAGTTTTAGGGAAGTGGTACTAAGCAACTCCGCTGTAATTACGTTCCTCACTAATTACAAACACTCTCTCATTAATTCTTTTTCTGTTTATAAAAAACAAAATATCCCATGATCAAACACGATTCCAGGGGAGCATTTTTCATTCTAAAAGAAAAAAAGAGGATCTTCTACAATTTTTAATACAAGTTTTTAGCTGGGCAAATATTTATTAAACTACGCCTTGTACCGCAAAATAGGTTATTTGAGATTTACCATTAGAATAGGCCAAAATCGAAGAAGTTTGCAATAAAGTGTTACTTTGAACAATATTGCACACCCAAAGACCTCGCTTCTCTAGGAATTTTTTGTGGTACATTTTTAAGGTATATTTTCACTTTTCTCAATTCAAATGACTCATTTTTTTTTGTTCCTTTCGAAAGCTATCGCGTCTGTTTTCGGTCGATTTTGATGAGTAGCACATACGGTTTAATGGTGAGATTGAAATCTGCATTTAGAACAATTTCTTTTTCTTTTTTTCTTTTTTACAAAATCTGCTTACATGCAACTTTTTAAAACAAGCATAACAGCGCATTTCATTGTGTAATGTATAAGCCTTTCTGTGACACTTTTATCACAAGAGAACAAGTCGTGTAGTTTATAATCAACAGTATTAAAACGGACTGACAGTCATTGGCACATTTCTAAAGAATTCTTTATTAAATAAAATAAAACAAATAAAACTTTGTGCAAAAAACACACACAAAATAATCTCACGAAACAGTGGGAACTGAAAGATAAGCAAAACAAACATGTTGCCACATGGAAAAAAGAAAAAGCGAGAAACGGCGGAGATTAAAGGAAGGGGGGGTAAAAAAGAATGTAGCAAAGAATAAAATATGGACAGACAAAAATAAATAAATAAATAAAAATAAGTAAAAAAGAACACGCATACAAAAGAAAACAGAACAAACAAAAGAACAAAAATGAAATAACATAAAAACACCAATATTAGTATATTTAATTTATATATATACACCGAACAACACATTTTCATTTTTTTATTTATATAAGATTAATAATAAACATAAAGGAGAAACAGAAAAGCACATACAACAACAAAAAGTAAATAAAATAAAAAGAAAAAGAAATAAATGGGAAAAAACTAGCAGCAGAAGGAAAGGGTAGAGTAGAGGAAGAAAGTAAATAGAATCTTACAACAGCTTACAAGCAGAATGAACAAAAGGAATGGAAGAACCATCGTTCACAAGACGTTCAAAGTTCCGGGTAATGGAAAAATCTTCCAAGAAATCGAGATGGGACAAAGACTAAGGAAGTGCACAAGATTTTAACTTTAGAAA
Source organism: Cheiracanthium punctorium (assembly GCA_038373885.1). Classification (NCBI taxonomy): domain Eukaryota; kingdom Metazoa; phylum Arthropoda; class Arachnida; order Araneae; family Cheiracanthiidae; genus Cheiracanthium; species Cheiracanthium punctorium. Next base: position 160,032 of record JAWZYV010010460.1, on the reverse strand, counting down.
ACTGAAAACGATGACTAGAATTCCAACAATGTAGCGCAATAGAAGATTTGAAAAGCACGTGCCGAGAAACACATCTCTCATGCTCTTGGAGCCTAAATTTGAGAGCTGTTCTGGTCTGACCAATATAGCCAAATCACAAGATCCCCCAGTGATATAATTAACACCCCTCCGCAACGGTTCTCAGTAGGAACAGGATCTTAAGAAAGAGACTTTATTCACAGGTTTAAGAATGACTTTGAAACCGAAATTTTTGAGAAGTTAAAAAATTTTTGTAGCATAAAGGTGAAAAGAAAGGTAGTATAATTAATTGATTATGAAAATTAATTGTAGTAGAAAAAGTGTATTAGGCTTATTAAATTTAGAAACAGCCTTATCAATAATAGAGTAGCTAAAACCACGAGAGACAGGTAAGGATTTTAAGTAATTAATCTCATTAAGAGATGAAGATGATTCTTTAACTTCACATTGTGCATTTTTTGTCTGCAAGATTATATTTATATCAATATGAAATAACGATTTTAAAATATCTTTATCAGTAGGAATCAAACTATCACTTCTATCTACTATCATTACCACCATAGAAATAGCAGAGTTATCAGCATTTATCACATACCTAAAATATTTCCTGAAGATTAATAATGCCATTATAAAATTTACAAAATTGTAAAATAGTTATATTTATGAGATTAAATAATTTGAAAGAGTGACTATTTTGTTGGCGCTTTCTCTTGTACTCCATCCTAAGAAGGAATGAAAAATCGTTTTGCATGATGTTATATCATTTTTTTTCATGTTGTGAGTTAAAATTGCAGTTATTAATGAAAAAATAATCTTAAAATATACTTTAATCTCGAACGTATTTAGATATATTAATATCAGTCATAAACTTTGATACATTTCCTTATTATTTCCCGCGGTAGTGATACAACTTTAGATGTTACTTTAATGTCTTTTCACATTATATCACCTCATTTGTAAAATATGTTACTGTTATTAGTATTCTAAACATTATCAGTATGTTGTGTGTAACCTTTGGTTTCTGTGAACGCTGAACAAGGAGTACTTAGAAAGTCCAAAATAATTATTAATACATGCACAATACATTTATTTTAGAAGAATATAATTTCAATCGTAGAAATAAAAATTCCCTAGCAAAATTAATTTAGATGAATCGTAAAATGAGTAAAATTTGCCATATGTTATGTTGCAGGTTCGATACTGTGCTGAGATAGCCACATGCCTTGGTTGCATAGGATTTGGCATTTTTCAACAAGCTCAAGAAATTCTTGCTCAAGGACTGACTGGTTTTTTGGTGAGCTTGGTAAGTGATTTTACTTCATTCTCTCATTGCATTCCAAGTTCGATGCAGAATCTATTGACTATTAGAAACCAGTTTTATACACCGATTCCAGTTTCATTTACCGACGATTTTAAAACGCATTGCAGGCTCACAGAATATGACGATAAATAAGCTAACCGTTGATAAAATTTTATTAACCAGTCCAAAGCAGCCAATAGCTTCCTTTTTCGGTCATTGGGTGCATTCGTAATCTTTAAACTCGTTGCACGAGTTTTTGTAAGAAAATTGGAATGTGTGTGTTCTGTTCAGTGCTATAGGTGGCTATCAGTTTCTTTTGCCTTTACGAACAACTTCAGTCGCCTAGGAGACGTGTTTGTGTACAATTCGCGTCTGTAGTTCTTTTTGTTGAGGAGAGTTTTTAGTCATACTCAATATAAAATCAACAGGATTTTTAAAAGAAAGAGTGGCCCTAATTGAAATGCATAGATCAAAATTTAGAAATTTCAACTTCATTTTATAAAAGTATTTAGCAAGAGAAGTTCAAATTTCGCTAATACAGTTTAAATAAACTTCAATCTCAACACCAAAATATGCATTTTTGAATTTACTAAAATGAAAAATACAAGAAAATTATTATCTTTGAAAAATTATGTACCCTCGTTGAAGGTTCTAATGTATGCTTGAATTTCCTAATCGAAAAATTAATATTTGCAGCTTCAACAAACGTAAAATACTTTTCATAACAACATACTTTTCCATAATAACTGACGCCATTTCAAAAGAAAACAGCTTGCAGCAAGTGTATATTCTCTACAACTGCGAACCTACTCCGTGCTCAGTTTACTTAGTTTGAAACTAATTGCACTCAGTTTTGTATACGAACGCATGTGTAGTATAGGTGTTGGAGCTATCAAATGCTGTGATTGAAACTGTTTGCTTGCTCCACAACCTTGAAAGTGACAGTTGAACAAATCGACGCTGTTCTTGAGTTGTAGTAGATTCAAATGCTTGAACGTTCAATGTGTCAGAACTCATACCTTTAAGCTTAAGTGTTTTAATCAGGTCTGTGTCCGCAAAACTTGCCTGGCTTCCTCCATCTAGAATACAGCGTGTTAGTTTTGTAATGCCTGTGAGGCCAGTAACATACAGGCGAGCAGTTTGTAAATGTGTAAAAATTGTTTTTGGAATGTTTATGTGGTTAAGATTACTGTTTCTTACTACTACCCTAATAGCACCGTGACCAAAATGAGAAGTCACAGTGACATCGCATTTCCGTCACGCGACATCGCGAATGAGTCACAATTGAGTCACCTTGACTGTCTAATGTCCTTCCGCGGCAACGTAACAATGTGACGTCACCGTGACGTCAAATCGGGACTTATTTGCGACATTGTGACTTCAATGCGACGTCAAAGGGACGGATATTCAATAGGACCGTTCCCTAAATGTGAAGTCACCATGACTTCGCATTGAAGTCACAATGTCACAAATAAGTCCCACTTTGACTTCGCGGTGACGTCACCTTGACTGTCTAATGTCCTTCCGCGGCAACGTCTCAAGGGGACGTCACCGTGACGTCAAATCGGGACTTATTTGCGACATTGTGACTTCAATGCGACGTCAAAGGGACGGATATTCAATAGGACCGTGCCCTAAATATGAAGTCACCATGACTTCGCATTGAAGTCACAATGTCACAAATAAGTCCCACTTTGACTTCGCGGTGACGTCACCTTGACTGTCTAATGTCCTTCCGCGGCAACGTCTCAAGGGGACGTCACCGCGAAGTCAAATCGGGACTTATTTGTGACATTGTGACTTCAATGTGACGTCACAGCGACGGGAATTCAATAGCACCGTGCCCTAAATGTGAAGTCACCAGGACTTCGCATTGAAGTCACAATGTCACAAATAAGTCCCACTTTGACTTCGCGGTGACGTCACCTTGACTGTCTAATGTCCTTCCGCGGCAACGTCTCAAGGGGACGTCACCGTGAAGTCAAATCGGGACTTCTTTGTGACATTGTGACTTCAATGCGACGTCACAGCGACGGGAATTCAATAGCACCGTGCCCTAAATGTGAAGTCACCAGGACTTCGCATTGAAGGCACAATGTCACAAATAAGTCCCACTTTGACTTCACGGTGACGTCCCCTTGACTGTCTAATGTCCTTCCGCGGCAACGTCTCAAGGGGACGTCACCGTGAAGTCAAATCGGGACTGATTTGTGACATTGTGACTTCAATGCGACGTCACAGCGACGGGAATTCAATAGCACCGTGCCCTAAATGTGAAGTCACCAGGACTTCACATTGAAGTCACAATGTCACAAATAAGTCCCACTTTGACTTCACGGTGACGTCACCTTGACTGTCTAATGTCCTTCCGCGGCAACGTTTCAAGGGGACGTCACCGTGAAATCAAATCGGGACTTATTTGTAGAATTGGAACTTCATTGTGACGTCGTAGTGACTTTACTTTAATAGCACTGTGAACTAAATTTGAAGTTATCGTGATGTCGCGAATGAGTCAAGGCGACTGTCAAATGTCCTTCCGCGGCAACGTCACATCGTAACGTCACCGTGAATTCAAAATATGACTTAGGGGTGACCATGTGTCTTCAATGCGACGTTACGGTACCGTCACCCAAACAGCACCGTGACTTTAATGGAAAGTTCATTGTGCAGTCATCCTAACGGCATTGTTTGTTATTATTCTTAATTTTTTTTAAAATCAGAATAGGACATTATAAGTATATATCTAAACAAGTTTCTATTTCTGAAAAAATGTAAATAAAATAAAGTGTTTTAAACGAAAATGTGTAAAATAATAAATGATAATTTTTGGCATGAACAAAATGAATTTGTAGTATAATTGATATTTAATAAAACGAGTAACAAATAATAAATCTGAATACAGTAATAATCAAAGAAGCTACTAAAAAATGTTATATTTCGGTTTTTAAAAAAATCCTATAAAACTGCCTCTTAGGTAAACACAGCCAGAGGGGAATAGAGGCACAGGTTTGACTCCTTGCGTTCGCCCTTCAGCAACAAAATCCCAAACCTGCCCAAGGCAACTAGTTGAATAATCTGTTCACTCTCCAATCTCTGCTAAGGTGTAATTTTCTTAATGGTTTTTAAGCAGTAGTGTATAGAAAAAACACTCAAAATACTGGTATTAAAATATAAAATAAATAAAAATTTTGATAATAAATAATTAAAATTAATGATTTAGTTAAGATTTATTTATTTTTTAATAGAAATTACCATAAACTAACTGCACAAAATTAAGCATCTCAAAAATAAACGTCCTCTTTTAATAACTTTTTCTTGGGACTACACCATTGGTTTTAACAGTTATTTTTAATTTTGTCATAATATTGGCAGTTTTGTAATTTCATCTTTGTTTGGATAACATATCACTAAATATTATATTTTAAAATAGTTATTACATGAAATCAATGGAATTTTTTATATTGGGCTGCTTTGAAAAAGGCTCAAAAGCACTGTTTTAAACCATTAGAGAAGTATTTTTAAAGAAAAATATTCTTATTTATTTGTGTATTGGATTTTTAAAACACACATAAAATCATTAAAAATTCTTTATTTGAACTCCTTAATGAAACTCGCAGACTCTACAAATATTTATAAATATAAATTCAATGTATTTTCAATTGTTTCAAGTGCTATGTATATTTAAAATTATTCTCTTATACATTCCAAAATGATCATTTTTATTATTTTCCCAATCTTACTGTCTGCTACCAATTTTTACAGGTTTGAAATCACCGAATAACCTCTATCCTGCAATTTAATGTTTTATATATACATTATACATAATAAATACCCAGACAATCTCTTTTTTATAAAATGTGAATTCAGTACTGCCACAACTTATGAATATAGGAACGTGACTGAAATGACAATTAGAATAATTTCATTCTCAGATTTGTACAAATGGCAAACATGTTAACACAGATCATCATAAACCTGGCAGAAAACAAATTAATTCAATTACTAAAATAATTGAGCGAACAAATTCTGTCTTTTTTAGTTTCTTTTGTTGTGCATGGATTCTTTGTTACTACATTACTTAAATTTGCTTTCATATAAATGTTAATTATTAAAGTTTACGTATTATTTCTCTGCCCCCGATAAAAAAAAAAACACAAATTTATGAATGCAGAAAGTACAATCAGGTAATGTAAAAACATTTTATTCTTCAACAAATTTACATAACAAAGCAAACACAACAACAAAACAAAGAAAAATATGGCAAATTTACGAATTTCCTACATCATGTTTGATTTCCTGCAAGAGAAGAAAATTATTAGATTATTTAATAAATATATTCAATTCTGCCGTTCTGCCAAGAAACATCTGCTTCAAGAACTGAAATAAAAAACTTAACTTCATCTTAAGGTCAATGACCAAGATTTTACTACGTTTAATTAACGAATTTTAATGTGTACCCAAATTTCTGTTTCATACCTGTATAAAATTACAAGGAAAAACACTAACTTCATTAGGATTACTTAAAAGTGTAACTTTCTTTATACTTAAAAATCTCAAACTATTTTAACTTAAAATAAAACTAAATATGACTTAAAGTAGAACAGAAAAAAGACACTAAAGAGATGTTTGGGGGGGGGGGATACTCTTCAACCATGACTGTATTAGGAGATATATTATTTTTAAACTTTTTTAAATAGTATGTTTTCCGTAAAAATATTCTAAAATTAGTTATATTGATAAATGTGTGGTGGTTAATTTTTTTTAATTTCTACTAGTATTGTATAAATAAAATGAATATTTTAACGTTTAAATTACATATTTTATACAAAATTATTAATATATACTGAAAAAGATAGTTTTTATAAATTATTTTTTCAATATATTTAAATTGTTTTAACAATGTGTGAAACATGTTTGCAATTATTGCTCTAAGATAAAAAATATACAAATATTATCTTTTGTTAGATATCCTTTGGATTTTTAGGAGGACCTTTGGATTTTTAGCACTAGATTGCTATTTTGTTCACGCCGCTTTTTTTAGTGACATAATTTGTAGCAACCCGTTTTTGTTGCACTTTTCAATTTCTAATGTTGCATGGAATTTTTTTAAAATAAATGTTGATATTAATATTCATTCTAAGCCTCTTTTTTATAAAATTGTTAATGTGCATTATTATTATTATTATTATTATTATTTTGAATTAACACCCAAATTACTAAAGCTACTGACAGGCCAAGCTTTGGATCAGTCTTGAATTAAGTCTATCAACATGACTGGAAGGTTTTACAATGATGATTAAAAACACATTCCAGTGCATACATAAAATCTATAAGATTATCAGATTTAGAATACATAACTTGTTTTTTTAAGTATGACAGATTAATTTTATTGTTTTAAAATGTAGCCTGCTCTGTTCATTACAAATGAGTCAGTGCTAGACAGTACTCTGCTATCATCAGATGAACTAGCAAAATAGTAAAATGAAGAGTGAAATCTAGAATTTAGACTTTATTGTCGGTGTTTATGGTTTAAACAAAAAAATATGGCATGTTATGTTTTCAGTAAGTAATTCTTTTGTTTGTTTTGTTTCTAAGCCAATCTTAGACAGCTTAAATTTAATGGACAATACCAGATAATTTATAGCTCAATTCTGACTAGCAGAATTTACTTCGAGGAAAATGAAATTCAAATTGTAAAAATGTCTGGCTTACAAAAATTGATTTGTTAAAATAAATATTTTTGAAAAATGGTAACTCATGGTATATTACACAGAGCCTGTTGGTAGATTCATATCCAACTTTCGATGTCATGGTCATCAACCCTCCTTGATGTCTTAATTAATCTCTACCAAAATAATTTTTTCCATGTGTAAGTCACGCAAAAATAAAAATACTTTATCATCCTAATTAAAAATAAATAAATAAATAATAAACAAATGAAAAAAACATACTCATGTCTTTCCTTTGCATATTTGAGATAGCTTTGCATATAGTGATTTGCTTTATCCTCTTCCACGTCCGGATATTTAATTCTGAGGCTTTCTGAAATTATAAGTAGTAAATTACTCAAGACATATAAAGAACACTCATGAAGTCGAACACACAGAATAAAAGCCCAAAACTGTTAAACTTAATTAAGTTACAAAAACTAATAAATATTTTTCATGCAATATCAATGACTGCTGTCTTCTATCCAGTGGCAGATCCAGAAATTCTCTTTTAAGAGGGGCTAAATTTTGATAAAAGCTTATTTCACCCAAAGAAAATACACAATAAAGCAAAATTTTAGTCTAAACAAATGTAAAAATTTTTGGAAGGGGCTAAGTGATTAAAAAAGATAACTTTACATATTCAAAGTGCATAATGAAGCAGAATGTTACCCTCTAGCTATCTCTTTTGGGGGGGGTGAAGCTCCCAAGCCCCTCCCCTGAATCCGCTACTGCTTTTATCTATGCACCACTGTCATTACACAAAAACTTTGGATTGATTAAACTTTGAGAAATGGCAACTATACGTGATTTTAAATTGCCATACTTACTTAGTAAAACTTGTGGCAGAATTAGGCTTTTGAAATCCTGCTTTCCATTTCGCCCATTCCATGTGTATGTCTGAGCGGCATCCAATGTTATAAGTTTATTGAGCATTTTGGTGGTGCAGTCTTTTTCATCTGCACCTCATTTTAACTGTTCCATTTAAAATGCGAAAAGGAACTCCAGTCTGTGTCTTGACAAAATATTTTTTTAAAAGTTCACTGTCAGGGTTGCTTGATTTAAACAGTTATTTCTAAGCGCTTTGTTTAAACAATTTTTCTCATTCCAAATCTGTTGTACTGGCTTTAAATTATTTCTAAATATTAGGGTTTCTTTAAAATATTTATTTATTTATGTTTTATTTTTCAATGCAATACAAGATATTTTATGCAAAAAAGTTTTATTTGGTGAACACAAGTGAATAACATTTTCCCTTTCCTTAATTGAGCTGTTCTCACAGTTTTACATCAAGTTATATAATAACTGTTTTAACAGATATTTTTTTCTTCTTGCTGTATTTTTTTCATATATGAAGTTCAGTATTCGATAATTTATCCATCTAATTTTCTATATATCGTCATTCTTGCTTATTTTAGCAAGTTTTATTTTTTTAAATTTATCTTAAAAGTTTAATAAGTTTTGTTAAGTAGAGAAAGAGTTTTAGAAGATATAAATTTAACTTATAAAGCTTAATATTTTGACCTTTTGCATTGTAGTATAAATACTTTTTACTAATTTCATGACAATTTGGTAAACGGCTGAAGCGTGTAGCTCGAGGGTTCCTGCCTACCGCGCGGTTATTTTCTCTAGGCGCGTCAGATCTCCTCAAAACGTCCTCCGCCCAAGACATACCTTAATTAAGCAGACAGCCTTCGTGTAGATCTGCCTTAACCACAAAACAAAAGTAACTTTCATGATAATTTACACTGGAAGTAAAAATTTTAATATTTTTAATATTAAATAAAAATCACAATCACTTCCAATGCCTATTATAGAGGGTGCTTAAAAAACACTGACCTAGGATTTTCTTCTTTATACACTGCTGGCCACCCAAATTGCAACACCAAGAAAAACAAGAGATATCACAACAAAATTTATTGTGTAGATAACATGTTGACCAAGTAACAAATGATTAAATTTACAGCATTCTATGAAGCGTGGTTCCTGCCAAAATCAGTACCCAGAGTAGCCGCCGTTGTTGGAGATCACAGCTGCCACACGCCTCGGCATTGATTCAAAGAGACTTTGAATGTGTTCTTGGGGTACAGCAGACCAAGCAGCTTCCACACGTTGCCAAAGTTGATCTGGTGTGACAGCTGGGGATGAACTCTGGGTCAGTCGTTGAGCAACCATGGACCACATGTTTTCTATCGGCGAAAGATCCGGAGAGCGCGCCGGCCAGGGAAGCAATTCAATCTGGTGATTGACGAAGAACCCTTGGACAATGCGTGCCACGTGTGGCCGTGCATTATCCTGCTGAAATATGGCTGTTGGCAAGCCCTGAAGGTAAGAAAGGACAACTGGCTCCAACACCTCGGAGATGTAGCGCTGGCTGGTTAAAGTACCGGCAATGCGTACTAGAGGAGTGCGAGAGAGATATCCGATACCGCCCCATACCATAATACCCGGTGCAGGACCAGTGTGACGGTGCATAATGCAGCTGTTCAGCATCCTCTCTCCACGGTGTCTCCAGACTCGAATCCGACCGTCGTGGTGTTGCATACAGAAGCGTGACTCGTCAGTAAAGAGAATTTCATTCCATTCTGTCGTCCACATCCTTCTTTCATCGCACCATTGGCGGCGGAGACGTCTGTGGTTCCGCGTCAGAGGTAGACAAAGCAACGGACGTCTTGCGGACAGACCATTCTGCTGTAAACGACGTCGAATGGTACGCGCAGACACTGGATGATGCGTTACAGACTGAATCTGCTGTGATATGGTTCGTGATGTGACTGAGCGGTCCGTCACTGCCATGCGTACAATCTGCCTGTCATCACGTGACGTGGTGCACTGAGGTCGATGCGGTCGATCACGTCTGTCCGTCGTACCCTCCTGCACCCAACGATCACATATCCGCATCACAGTTGTTTGGTTTCGTCCAATACGACGACCGATTTCCCTGAAAGATAACCCACAATCTCGGTATGCCACTATCCTTCCTCTGTCAAACTCGGATACTTGATCAAAAGATGATCGTTGTTTCCTACGAGGCATAATTTATCGTTTTTTTGAAAAAAAAGCAAGAAAAACACAATTGCTGTACTTGAAACCGTCGAAATCTCCAAGCCTTAAATAGCGCTTTGAGGTGGCGCCACAGGCGCGCTTGATGTGCGTCTGCGCTGAAATTCTAATCATTTGCATATCTCACCTCAGCTAATGCATGTTGTAAATTTCATATTATTTGCATGCTTCCTTCAGGGTGTTGCATTTACGATGGCCAGCAGTGTATATTGACCTTATACATATAGAATAAATTAAAAAGTTATTTTAATGTACAGAATTAAAACTTTCAGGAGATTAAATGTAAACAAACACAAACTTTTAATTTTTATAAAGCCCTCTTACAAAAATTCCCAATAACTAAAATATGCCTCTATACATTAATGAAGTGATTTAGAAAGTTTCAGTTTTTCTCATAAAAAGGCTTGCAGATATATTTAATCACAGTTGGTTAGGGGTAATAAGCTTTGCAATACTAATAATGGTAAAAATATAATTATTAAAACTATTCCAAAACTATTTCAAAATTAAATTTAATTACAGTTATATATAGCCGATATTTTACATTTTAAGAAATAAGTTTCAAAGAATCTTTAGCCAGTTTCCTTTCAAACGGGTTTTTTTCGCATTTAGAAATGAAAATTTGTTTGAAAGCATTACACTTATGCTAACATCTGATTTAAAAAGTTCTTTTTAAGTAAGTTTTTTTAAATTGACTTATTAATACCATAATTTAATTCTGAAAAAAAAAGCATGTCTAAAATCAAAGTAGTAATATTTAAATTAAATACTTTAAAAATAAAAATATTTATATGTAAATATATGTACTTATAAATCATTCATTCTAAGAATTATTATTTAAAACCAAGGAGTTAACCATGAACCAAAGATAAATTACCATGAATCAGAATAAACTCTTGCAATTATAAAAAGAAAACCAGTAATAATAAGCCATAGCTGATTACAAATCAGACTGAGTGTGATAACATACTACAGAGAACGTGCATGTTAAATCTGGGGATCTTAGATTCTCTTTTTAGGGTTGCCTGTTAGATGAGATTAGTATAAGATGATATAGGTATTTAAAATTTTCGAAACTACTATGTTATTGAATGACTAGTTCTGGACTTTGTCCTAAGAATACAAACAAATTGATCAATCAGTTTATTTAAAAAAAAAGGCGCTTAAATTAGTATTATTGTTATTATTACTCCTTTGTTTATTTTCTAGTTATTTTTTAATCTGGAACAAGTAGTTTCTGTAGAGTCTGAGTGAGAAAAACATCACACTGGAAATGCTTCTGGTAAAAGCATCCACTAGTATAGTAACGTTATTGAATAATGGACAAAAATTTCTTTTAATGAATGTGAAGATGGTATATAACTATGTTAAGACCTTTTTTTGCGTTGCATTGTAGGGATAAGACAGTTGCTTAATTTTATCGGGAGAGTTTTCCAAAAAGATTTTAGTATCCTTTAAATAAGGTAGATTATTTATTGCTACGACAATAAATTTAGATAAAACTGATAGAAAAAATCACAATATTTAAAAAAAAATCATAAAACGGTAAAGGGCAATGAGGCGTTTCGGACGGCATGGGCTACGCTGTATACTGTACTTACAAATCAGGCACAGTTCTTGGAAAAGTTGTCTGAATGGCAGTTTTCAGTAGAAATAAATACAAAATACACTAATGTTCCTATGTTTACGCCTTTTTGGACGCCTACTTGTTTCTCATATTTTTTTAATTCACCCCCCCCCCCCGCTTCTCTTCTCAAAATACAGAAGCATTCAATATTGTCCCCTTTTTCCGTGCTTCGTAAATTTAAGTATTTCAAAAAATTTCAAACTTCAACTGCTTGGTGGTGTTATTTATTTTACAAAAGATGCATCATTTTACACAATTATTGGGTTTTCTTCCTGTTTTCTCATAAATAAAGCAAAAAATGCAGTTCCAGTAAAATATTCGATGCATTTATCATTTTCTAAAAATACAATGCTATACATATTGTTTGCAGTTGAATATATTACCTGCTTCTGCCAAATTGTCTATTCTGTTGCACTAATTGTCCACACTGTTACATTCTTTGCTTAACAGAGTGAACAAATAATTATAAAAGCAGGGCTAGAGATTGCAAGTTTTAAGCAATAATAAGAATAAACTTTACATAAATAAACTTCATGAATTATGTATTGATTCCCAGAAACATATTATTTTACAAATTTTTATGAAATAAAAATTTTAATGTAATATAGTGGACATTTACTTAATGCATTGAAGTAATAATAGACATGTAATGCAACCTAACTTCTTGGAAATTTTATCGAATATGGCTGACTGCAGGTGAACAGTGAACACTTCAGGCAGTTCAGTGGTGTTACAATTTTTTTATATAATATTAATTCTTTTGAAAAGAAATTGCTGTAACAGAGTGGACCTTACAGAGTAATAAAATCTGGGACACTGACAATAAGAAAAGAGTTAATTTTACTGTCAGTCTTTTAAGGAACTTGTGTTTACATACAGTCAGGGGCGTAGCCAGAAATTTTTCATTGGGGGGGGGGGAGGTACGACTACTACAACTCATATATATGTATACGTGTGTGTGATAATGCAGTGAAGAATATACATTTTGTATGGCAAAAAAAATTCTCATTGGGGGGGGGGGGTTATGACCCCCCTAACTCCCCACCCTTGGCTACGCCTCTGCATACAGTTAATTATTCCGCTTAACCAGCTTAATATATTTGAATTGTATAAACTTCAGCATGGGACATGTTTTTCACTCTTTAGCTATTAAAAACTTATTGTGGATATCATACGTTATCTAGAATTTAAAGGAAAATATCCAACGAAGCAAAATAAAACAAGGAATAAAAAACAAGTATGGTTACGTTAAAATTATTTACCATTATTTAAATAAAAAATCATATTTTCTTGGACATAGTTTTTACTATTTTTCTCGGAATGACACATAAACATTTAATAGTGAAAAAATATGCATATTTACTGAAGAAGTTGGCAGATATTTAAAAGAAATAGCTAGTTTTAAACAAATTTTTAGTACATTAATTTCGTACAGTCACATACTTATTATTTATGAATCCAAAATCTTGCAGAATTCCAGCTAGTTTAACTAAAAGGATAACAACAATGATATAGGAGTGTAGCATAGTTAAAGTAAATAACTGTATCAAAATTAAAGCAAATAAGTATTCCCAGGGGCGTAGCCAGAAATTTTTCATGGGGGGGGGTTACGACTGCTACAACTCATATATATGTATACGTGGGTGTGATAATGTAGTGAAGAATGTACATTTTGTATGGCAAAAAATTCCTCATGAGGGGGTTATGACCCCCTAACCCCCCCCCCTCTTGGCTACGCCCCTGAGTATTCCTAATTAATTTTTTTATTACCATTAGATTAAAGTGATTGCTTAAATTATCAGAAATTAATTACTACTCCAATATTCCCTATTTTTTGCTTCTTAAGAATTTTGAAATGTTATTCAATTAAAAGAAAAAAATCACTGCATACCTTTTCATATAAATTCTAAATAACATTAATCACAAATTTTGGCAATCATCAGATGTTTAGGAATGTAAAACTGGAAATAAACGTCTGGTTTTTTTAATGGTATGTGCCATAGCTTACAATCTATTTCTGAGGCAAACCATGCCTTTATTTCATATTTTGACTCTGAAATAAACAAATTTCTAATAAATCAGAAGTACATGACACATCATATATAGGTCCCTTGCAGAACAGAATCTCACCAATTAAAAAATATGTTTTTTTCTCTTGAGCAATATATATAATTTCTGGCTTTCACCATTGTGCCACATTTTAGTTTAACAAAACTGTCTGTTGGATTGTTGCAATTAGTGGTAAAATTAGATTTTACTAATATACTATACTGTGCAGTGACGCACCCAGGATTTTAGTTTAGGGGGGGCTGGGCGACATGCAAATACTGCTGAACACGGTTATAGTGACCTCGATTAGTTACAACTTTCTTATAACGTCCACATATTCGGTACCACTTGACTGTCCCATAGAACACAAACACACAAGCAATGTAACTTGGTATGGAGTCATAAATAATTATCTGCTCTTTTCAGTGACGTTGTAACCGAGATTAACAGTGTTTCGTAAACTAACTGTAAGCATTTATTTAAAAACTTTTTAAATAAATGTCTTTTTTGGTTAGAAATAACTTTTACAATTGAAAAGACAATTAAAAAAAGAAAGAAAATATAATTAATTAGCGACAATTTTCATTTTTTAAAGCTTTTCACTTCTTACTTTCTACCTTTAAGGGGGGCTTCAGCCCCCATAGCCCCCTCCGTGGGTGCGCCTATGCGGTTCTGTGATATTAAAACCTGGATAAAGTGGCCTGTTAGAATGTTGTTTTTTAAATTCATTAATTTTTATATGTTGTTTCAAGTTAAATCTCTCTTTTTCTTTATATCGTTTTGCTAATTGCTGGAGGGGTTTATCTGATTTTCTAAGAAGTTTCTGTATAGAATGAAGGTAGTTTTCAAATCTGAAAGCACTGAAATTATCTAGGAGGCCATATTTTCTAGCATCATCACACAAATGCAGCAAATTATGTACATTGTGTGACACAAATTCATTACCATATATTGTAGCAAATGTCATGACAAAATGTTTTAAAAGTTCTTCTGCACGATCAATATATTCATGTATTATTCTTGGCTAGTTAAAATTCTTATAGCAACATGGAGGATCATAAAATTAATATACAAATCTTTTCGTAATATTCTTTTTAAAATAATAGGTCCTGTATACAGTAAACTAGTTTATCCGAAATTTCAGATATGACTTTGTAACCTATGCGTGTTTCACGGGGTCCATATATCCAAAAATTCAGTATCTTGCGCATAACCCCAAGACACACAAGATGCATGGTAATCAAGGGGAAAACAAGTTATAAGTCAAAACCCAGGAATAGACTTTAAAATTGTTTCACTGTGATGATAATTTTTATCTGAAGTGTTAACAAAATCAATGTCAGTACAGTGCCGTAACTTGGATATACGAGGCCCAGGGGCGGGATTGAATCTGAGGGCCCTTTTAATCTTAAACCTAATATTAATCCTAACCCTAAAAACGAAAATAGGTTGGCACGTACATACATTTTTATGTACGAGAAAGACAGAATTAAACACTCTTAGATAATAATAGATATGATATAATGTAAGTATTTATTAAAAAAAAGACAAATCAGACCTCTATTTTAAAAAATAAATTTTCTATTTCTGAAAAATTCACTTTAAGAACACAATTTACAACAGGCAGCATACGACACAAAACAGAAGTCAGTTGCGTACCTCTAAGCTATAGCAAGGAAGGCGTGTGCCATGTGTGACACTTGAAAAAGGGTGCAGATTTCTATTGCAAGCTTAATGCAATAAAAGAAACGTTCAACAAGTACTATCTCATCGTTGCAAGGACGTGACGACAGCTATTCTCCCTTCTGTACCCATCGTTCTTCTCGTATTGGTACTTGAATGCCTATGATGTAGCACAACGCAAACGCTTGCTCGAAACAAAAGCATTGAAACTACCAGGTCTAGAAGCAAAAATGAGAACAGAAGAGAGAATTGCTACCATCGCCTCGATGTAACGATGGGAGCGAACAGGTTAAAGTCAATAAGACACTACTTATTGTGACCTAACTTTGTGATAGCTTCTTCATTTGCTTAATCAACGACCACAACACTAACCATGGAAGAAAGAGTGGTCGTATGCAAATGAACAGGTCGTATGGAAACACGTCGTGTCGTTCTTACTGAGAAAAAGTGCAATTTTGTTGCCTACCATGGACGCCATTTTACCCGAGTGATCACTGAGAGAAATAAGAATTATTATGGTTAAGTACATTTACTAAAATCTGCTGAAGAAAAAAAGCAGAAAACACTAGTACTGTTAGTTTGAAAATTATTCTTTTAATGTAATTTAAACTACCGAAAATCACAGCAGCAACACCAAAAGCTTATCTATTCGTCCTAAATTTAAATAAAAAATACCTTTAAGAATATTGAATATATTTACAAATTTATAATAGAAGTAATGTATTATACTACATTTGAGTGTAGATACACACCAGTGGCGGAGCTTATTTAATGCATTTCAAGCATTTTATTACCTTTCACCTGTATTAAATTTCTGAAAATGTTTTCATATAATGATTTTTTAATATATGATTCTTACATCATATACTAAGACAAAAAAAAAATTGCAAATATCTTATTCTTGCATTTAATTCGTCTTAATATTTCTTGCTTTTTTTTTTTTTTTTTTTTTTTTTTTTTTTGAGCTAGTGTGGTTAAATAACTGAATTATTTTTTATTTTAACTTCATTTAAATAAAAAAACTAAATAAATAAGTAAAACATACCTATGGTCTTTGATAAGATCTTAGCTTCAAAGGCCTTTTCCGTATTTAGCTCCGAATTAGCTCCCGTTTTTAAAATTTTAAACATAAAATTAAGCATACATCGAAAAATTTTAAGAGTAAAATTGTATATACATAGAAAAATTTTTAACATAAAATTAGATATACGTAGAAATATATTTAGAGAATCATACACTTACATCTTCACTAATGTAGTTAAAATAAAACCGCAAACGCACCTCAACTCAGGAGAAAAGAAAAGGAATTTGCACTTCACGGTCGAGAATCATTTTCAGAAAATACTGACTGATAAACGAGCAAAACAGAACAACCCACTAAAGGTTCAAGGGGTGGCCTTGGATTTTTGCTCCTCTTTTTATTGCTTATTCCATGCGGACTGGGCGCTAACAAGAACAGGAAATAGTAAAATGGAACCATACGCGCTTGTTCTGTCCATACAAAGGGCCGCCAATCTCCTTATCAGCTAGTCCTCAGGCAAAACGGTTCTTTGCTTTTGGAGGGGTCACTACAATATTAGTTTCGGGGAACTAAATATTCAGTGGAGACATTTAAAGGGATCCAAATATCAGACCTGATTTTTTTTTTTTTTTGTAGTTCTGTATTTATACCCAGTACTTTCCATTTTTTTTATCTAGTGTCAGTGCTAACAAAATTTTTGGGTCTCTTATAATCCCCCCCCCCCGCATTGCAGGATTTTTCGCCCTGTAGTTCGGCCTCTGACACACACACACACAAAGATAAGTTTTAAAAAAGAATCCTCATATGTATTGGAATTTCCCTTACGTTTGTTACTTGGGAATATCATGAAATAAAGAGAATTTAAAAATTAAAATCAATTGAAATATAATAATGTAATGAAAATTCTCAATTCGGACGCAAGTTGGAAGATTTAAATGATATTAGCTATAATTCATACTGTATCACAATCACAATACTTAAGTGTATGTTTTATACAGTGGCGCACAGCGTGGATGCCCATAAGATAAGAATAATTTTAGTGAGGGCTCCTGCGTTTGTGGGAAGGGACTCATCTCAGGCTTTGAAATATTTTAGGATGAAAACAATAAAAAACTACAAAAGAATTTAGAACGCAGTAAAAATACTCATGTCGCAATTTCCACAGGGCGGAATGAATTATTTTTTAAATGACATGAAGTACTTTCCAATCGCTATTCTTCTTTTCACTTTTTTTTAAATTGAGAACTAAAAACATTTGTGTTTTTGACATTTTATTCAAAGAACGGGCACAAGTGCATACTTGTTATAAAGACAATTTAATCACTGAATTAAAGTCACGAGTCACTGACTAGAACTAGGAGTTCCAAAACTTTACAAAATTATCTTTCCTCACGCTTCGTCCCTTTTCTCGTGGAACTTTATGTCTTCTTATCTTAAATAATTACAAAATTACATTACTTGATAAAAAATTAATGAATCAAACCCCACTATGGACGAGTGGATAAAACACTCAACATACAACATTGTCAGATGGCTAAAGTGTGAAGGTCCTGGTTTCTGTCCTGCCGTGCAGCTATCGATCTAAGGTTTGAAATTTTGGACAGCTTTCTCCAGATTTAACGTGAATACGCGTTAGAAGTCCTCCGCCCGTTGTACCCCTTCTAAGCAGATAGCTCTTGCGCAGCTTTGCCTTAACAGAACACAACAACATTAATAAATCATCAATGTAGTTCTTATGTGTTCCTGATTATTCCTACTAAAAGCATTTTCAGCCATTAATCGAGCACGTGCTTTGTAACAACAAGGTATTTTTAATTTCATATACTGAAGTAATTAATGGATTTCACATGAATTCAAGCTGAAATGTAGCATTTATTTGCATTTTTAACATAAAGTCTGTACATTTTTAATTTTAAACATGTAGATCACGACTTATATTTAACCTAATGATTACTTCCATTCCCCCTTCTCTTACAGGAAATCAGTGTCCACCACTGATTATGCATCTGCACATTATTTGTAAGCGCATAAAATGTTTGTAAGTAATAATTACAACAAAAAGAAAAAACAAGCCTTTTGTTCGAAATTATCTAAGTGATATGATAATTTTAAGAAACAACAGGGGCCCCCCAAATGGAATGTTTGCTTCAGAGTGGCTGTTTGAGGACCAGATCAATGAATAGAATACAAATAAAGAATTTCTAGAATACAAATAAGGAAAACACAAGGTCATTAGTTAAAGAACTTTGACTCTAAAAATAGTGGCATATAAATTTAACTTTTAAAAATTACATATCGATATCGTAATACAGCGGATCTGTTGGTGAGCTGTTAGCTGTTTTGTAAGCAGTAAGCAACATTTTTTGTTTTCTGCTTAAACCGTGCTAGGTGATCCGTTTAGAATATTTGATGCGCAAATCTAAAAAGTTATAAAATTCAAAAACACATAAAGAAAAATACAAGAGGTTGGAGGAAAATAGGCATATGGATTTTGAAGCCCCTACGTGTGGGGGTCCCGGGTATTCGCCCCGCCATGCCTCCCTATTTTTACGGCACTGATGGTACATACCAACAATGAATACACCTTTTTAATATTATGTCAGAACATAGTATAGGCCACACTGAACTTTTGGACGATCTTGCTAATTGGCAAGCCATCAACATTTATAATTAAATGTAACATATTTGGTAATTTATTAACATCTTTTAAGCAGGTCAACATACTTTTAATGGCTGCATGCAGACCATAATGATAATATTTGCCAGGGGGAATATCAATAATATTACTAATCACCCTTGGTGTATTCAGTAGTGTTCTGCCGTATTTAAAAAAAAGAAAAGAAAAGAAACCACACATCTTGGAAGGTGTCCAAACGGTAAAAAAGCCAGACTTTTTCGTAAAAATATTATATTATCATTTTAGTAACAAAAATCGAAATCCCCCTAAGTACGTGCTTGGTAATTTTAAAATAGTACTGCAGGTTCATACAACAACGGTACTGCAAGTGAGGAAAGAAATATTTCTCTATAAAGTTAAATAATTAAATTACATATAATTATAACATAAGGGTTAAGATATTATCATAAAATGTGTACTTACTTATGGCAGAAAAGACAGCCAATGTTGACACAGTCGAGCCGGCAAGAGAAGTGGCCACTATCCCCACCAAAGATTGAGAAGAATGGCCCTTATAGCTTATAGTAACCTTGAGACACGTCCCCCTTGACCATAATTGTGTCCTCGTAGTTGACAAAGACAAGAACATCAGGAGAAAAAAAGTACCCACCAACTAGTGACAAATGCTTCTTCACCTTTTCAATGAATTAGGCGGGCATTTTAATTATTTGTAGAGGGGGCTAAATTCTTTCTCGGGAAGGTTTAATTTAATTTGTATGTCGCAGAAAAAATATCGTAGCGAAGAGAATTATTGTGGTGTAAGGGTCAACTATTACCATCGTTGAAAAGATAATTATCGTTGTTATAAGAATATCGTTATACAGAGAACTGTTTTACATTAATCTAAAAGGAATTCAGCTAGGACTATGAAAAAATATCGTAATAGAAAGAATTATCGCTATAGAGGATATCGTTGTGGAGAGATTTTACTGTACATATAAATGATAAATGTGTGTGTAAAACAACTACTCACCTCGGCACACAGGCCTCCGTGCAAGGCTGTACCCAGGGAAATTTCGGAGGAAGGGGACCAGACCCTTTGGTCCCCCTCTTTAATTAAATTAAATTTAAAATTAACAAAACAATAATGATGAAGCCTTTTCGTGAAAAATTTAGCCTTTTTCGCCGTTTATTCCCCCCCCCGAGATTGTTTTCTGCGTACGGCCCTGCCTCCGTGTAACGGGAAAAATAAAATGGTTAATCAATCAATTGTCAGTAGATTAAGATGCAAAGCAAACTCATCTGATAGTAAAATACCCTGGACAAAGAAGCAAAGCAAGAATATAATAACACACCTCACTCTTTTACTAAATTTACAAACACTTACTTAATGTTCGGCATACCTTCATATGAACCTCCAGTGAACAATACTGAATTGTATACTCTTGAGAAAGCAAGAGAAGTAGCAGAAAAAGATCTATTAAACATCACGCGCAACAAAAAAAACCGCTATGACGCTAGATTTATACACTAAAAAAAAAAAAAAAAAGTCTGTTAAACTGACAAAAAAAAAAAAAAAAAACTATCAGCCAGGATGCCGGATACAAACACCGGGAACCCGGGAATTTTCCCGATGGGCCGGTCACTTTAATATATAAAGTATTTATATATACACTTATGTATGATGTGCACGTATGTTAGAAGAAAATGTTAGTGGGCCGAAAGTGGCTGCAAACACAAAAATTACGGTGTAATATAAAAATTGATAGAACTTTTTTATTCTAATTCTGGAGGGAGGATGTTATTTTAAAAATTTTACTTTGTCAAAAGTGTTAGTAAATAAAAATAAATTAAAAAATAAATTGGTAAATCGGTTTTAAAATCCTTGCCATTGGTAATACATTTATGCATAAAAAGTAAATTAATGTTCGGATTAAGACCATAACTAAACCTCCAATTTTTCGTAGACAACTTACAAATATACTAAAGTTGAAATGAATGGAAAGATTTTTAATTTAAAACAAAAGTCTGGAATGTGTACAACGATCACAGTTACTTATTTTGTGAAAAAAAAAAAAAAAAAAAAAAAAAAACGGTGTTTGGTATTCAGTATTTGGTCGAAAAAACGGGGGGGGGGAGCTGGGAGGTTTAATATTCAGAAAATAAGAAAAAAAATTGCAATTAAAAAAAAACTTCCAATGCTTTCTATTCATTTTTGTAAATTTAAGATTGCAAATCCACCCCCCCCACGGCCCCAAATATCCCCCTTGCTACAAATGTTCATGTTCTAGAAATTTTCCCCTCACTAGCCCCTCAAAGTCAAAACAATCGTTTGGTTGGTTAAAACAATCCGTTTTCTCTTTTAAATCAAATTAATGAATATAAAATTCTCGAATGGTATTGAAATTGGGGGGCTATAGTGAAAATGGTACATGATACGCAAAAATGGGTCATATTCAGATTCAGGAGGTCATTTTACATAAGAATTTGCAAGAATGATGTCAGGGCCAATTTTCATGCAGCCAAAGGCGTAGCTAGGCCGTTTTTGCAGGGGGGGGGGTTACAAATATATGCATATATATATATATATTCACGCACACTGAGAAGTGTGTTCCTTATAAACACACACTTCTGTGTATGCTTATTAAAAAACTGATACCTGGCTTTTTTGTTAGTCTTCATTGTAAACAGGTAACAGTGAATACAAACGCTTGATAAGTGAATGTAGATGATTGTTTTTGTTATTTTTCAGAAAATAACTTCTTTTATTTCAGTTTTCATATTTTAGCAAGGATTTATACTTTAGTAAGTTTTTCAATCATTACACCACATGCACAAACACACACACACATACATATATATACATACATACATACATAGATAAACTGAAACTTCTTGAGAGCGACCACCCTTTCTTCCGCGAAAAATCGGTCGTTAATTGAGGTGGTCGCTCAATGAAGTATAAACATTTGATAGCCAAGGAAAAAAATTCTAAAAAATTTTGTTAGTTTTAATATTTATGAAACTGCATACTAATACATAAGAAATTATACAAACACATTTTTTATATTTAAATATTAGTAAAATAGTTGGAAATTTCAGATTTTTTCATTCTTGTTTTCTGTCTCAGAGAGTACTTTTGTTTCTACTTTGTTTTTTACATCTGGCAGAAGAGCATTTATCTTGATATTCTTTAAGCATCCTGGATTTGCCATAATAAAATATATTTGCTTTCTGGGTTTTCCTACAACCAAAGGTAACCGACAACTTTCTTTTCGAATTTCTTTTTTCGTGTGACACGATTCCATCAACACTCTACTCGAACGGTAAGGCAAAATAACACGTTTCTTAGACATATCTCTTCTCTAATCTGCAATATTTATACATGATATGTACGTGTAGTTAGTTTCACTTGCTGTCAAAAACGGATAAAAAATATCATGATTTATCTGGAAGCATTTAAAATGTTTTCCAAATAAAAGAAATAAAATGCTTAAGATATTTAGAAAGCATTTAAACTGATACACATCACTAAAAATAAAATGATTTTCAGATTTAACTTTACGGCTAAGCCGAAGTGCTTGTTAGAAAAAATAAAAATACATTTAAAAGAATATTTTTTTTATCAATTTTTTTTATTTGTCTTATTACCGTGAAAATGAATAAAACGTGAATGTGACACAGTTTACGTAAGTCATTAAAAACTGACCAGGTATAAAACTAAACTAAAAAAAAAGCAGCTTTTTTTCCCAGTTCATAAATACTTTAAAATCTAAACATATCATTTTTATTGTAAAATAAAATTTGTTACTCTGTTTTCCAGTAAAAAAAAAAAAAAAAAAAAAAAAAAAAAATGTTTAGTTATAAAATAAAATTTATTATTTTTTGTGCGCCTGTTATTGTTGGGGGGGGGGGGGAATGTAGAATCTCGAAATATATACTTCGCTTTTCTATTCATGAAAAGCTATGAAGCTAATTAAGATTTTTGGGAATTAATGGGGATAAATTAAGATTTTTGGGAGGGCTCAGCATGCTCAATGCATTCGATGTGATTTATCGTTCTGGATTTTATTTGTTGATATTAATATTTGTCAATTGATGAGCTTTGTTACCAATAATAATTTTGATATTGAGTACTCATGTTTTAAACTACATTAACAATTGCGCTTTTTCCGCTCACCCAGTGGTCCCTATGGGTTTGTAAAAACAAGTGCCGCCCGTGCTGTGGACATCACTTGAAACGGATGTAAATTAGAGAAATTTTTTACCATATTATTTACATATCAGCAGTATTTTTTTAACTCAACTAGTTTAGTTCCGTGGTAAACTAGTGATTAGGACGCTTTACTGGTAATCCGTAAATCCAAAATTTTTATTAAACCGGGCCGTCAAAATCAGACATATTTTCTCTTTTCGTTAAGATGATGAAAAACTTCAAGAAATCTATTTTCTGTGGCTTGTGAAAAATGAACTATAGTCTGTCCTTTTTGGGGTATATTTTCTCCGGCATTTCGCAGAAATGGCAATGACAGTTCAAAATAATTATCGGAGGAATTGGATCAACATGTCCAAAGAACATCCGCCTGGAGGCTAGGCACCCAGTGGACACGTAGACGTTTTTCGGGAATGACAAACAAAGCAGTCCAAATGTGGGGGGGCGGAATGCGTCGGGGTGATAAATAAAGGAGAAAAGCACCTTTTAACCTTCCCTTCTTTCACTTCCAAGTCTGGTATTCATCATCATCACTGACCGCGCTCCCAACGTTTCCTAAGCTATTCTTTTATGCCCCTTGGATCGAAACGTGCCCACTGCATGTTTCGATCCAGATGAGAAAATAATAATTAAAAAAATATAGTAATAAAAATAATAAGATTCTGAAGTTAATGTATCCTAAAAACATTTTTTCCCCACCTGAAACACAATTTTTCTAAGTGAAGAGCGAGATTTTGCCAACTCGTATAAATTTTGGGAGGGGATACTCCCCCGCCCCTTAGTGACGTCTCTGGGCTCAGGGGTGGCTGCAGCCCCATTAGCCATTTTCTCGCTACCCCCCTGATACTTTTATAGCAATACTGAAACTTTTTGCATTATTTTGAGATCAAAGTGTCGAAACTCTGAAATGAGCCCCCCTCCTCCTCCTAATAATGCCAGACCCTGAAAGTACTGGTATGACAACGTGGCAAAATAGCGTGACCGAATAAATAATGTAAACCATATGTTTTGCAGGGGCGTATGCGAGGACTATTGACCCCGGGACTCCCTCCGGGGCTGTCCTTCAATTTGACATCGAATTTTTAAAAACTTTTTTCCTTCGACTTATTCCCATCATCTCGATCCTTCAGTTTGTCAGCTCATTCAAAATTTTACTGTTCTTCCTGCCCCCTGCTTTTAGCTTGTCGCCCGAGGTTGGACTGCCTTCTCTCATGGGCGCCCATAGAAATTTTTTAGGGAGAGGGCAAACTCAAAAAAAATCTAGAAGAGAGGATATTTGTAACAATTTCAATTTTCATTCAGCTTTGTGATGCACTTTTGTTTTCGTAACACATGCACTAAAATCTCTAGGGGCAGGACCGCGGCTCTCAGCTGGCGTCCCGGACTATCTAATTTTCGGCGCACTTTCTAAGTAAGTCAGACTCGTTTATAACGAGCCCTTGTTTAAGAACCCGAATTAAACGAGGAAGACGGAAATGCTTGGCCGGGGTACAAGATTAAATCTGAAACAAGCTTTTAAAGAGTAAAGCCCGGCCATATCGAGGAATATTTCCGTGATTTATAAAATTTCTATTGTGATTGATTGATTCCGTGATTATGGCAAAGCAAAGTAAATGCGGTCTGCCAAGGGAGGGGGGGGTGCTTTGTTAGAAGGACTTACGAGGTTCTGACGCGTATTCGGCCCCACCATGGCACAGTGGTTATGCCACTGAAAATGGTAGATAGCTGAGGTGTGAAGGTCCCGGGTTCGGGTTCCATCGCGTGGCTGTCGATCTAACGGTTCGTGGCTGTCGATATAACGGGAGTTTTGGTAGTTTTTCTCCAGATGTAACGTGAATACACGTTAGAACCCCTTAGAAAGTCTTCCTACCAAGGCACCCCCCCATCCTAGGCAGATGCCCCGCATACAGGTTTGCCTTAACACACATACAACAACTGACGCGTATTCACGTTACATCTGGAAGAAACCTACCAAAACTCCAGACTGTTACATCGACAGCCGCGGGATGGAACCCGAACCCAGGACCTTCACACTTCAGCCGTTTCAGTGACATTGATATAACCACTGTGCCATGGTGAGACAAAGAAAAGAAAATTATTGCCTTCTCCACTTCCCCATTTCAGGTAATCATTTCTTAGAAAAAAATTATTTTAACAATGGTAGTCAGTAAAAATGATGATGAAAACGAAGAATAAGCAACAAAGGGGGATCGCCTGACCATAGGCAGGTGGGACAGTCCGACGTTTGATAAACATTTAAAAAAACACAGCCCCCCCACCTATCTAGTGCTTTGATGGCGCCCTCTAAACATATGGTTCCCCGGGCAGCTGCCCGAGTTGCCAATACCTTAAGCCGGCATTGCTAGGGGGTGCAGGTACCCTTCTTTGACCATTCTTATGAACGATCATGCCTCCTCTACCCCCCACCCCCCACCCCTATACAAACCTCACACGACATCCACTGATTATTTGACTGTAGGTATCCATGAATGATTGGTTTTGAAGGAGTACTGAGCAATTGTTTCCTTTCTTTAAGCACAGCTCCGTTTTCCAAATTGTCCTCACTTACGAACTGTCCCTGTGACTTGCTGGCGACGTTACAAATTATGTCACATACGAACTGTCTGTGACTTTCTAGCGATGACACGGTGACTTTTTGGCGACGTTACAAATTTTGTCACAGACATGCTCTCTGTGACTTTTTGGCGACGACACCGTGACTTTTTGGCGACGTTGCAAATTTTGTCACAGACGAACTATCTGTGACTTTCTGGCGACGACACGGCGACGTTACAAATTTTGTCACAGACGAACTGTCTGTGACTTTTTGGCGACGACACGGTGACTTTTTGGTGACGTTACAAATTTTGTCACAGACATGATATCTGTGACTTTTTGGTGACGACACCGTGACTTTTTGGTGACGTTGCAAATTTTGTCACAGACGAACTATCTGTGACTTTTTGGCGACGACACGGTGACTTTTTGGCGACGTTACAAATTTCGTCACAGACATGCTCTATGTGACTTTTTGGCGACGACACGGTGACTTTATGGCGACGTTGCAAATTTTGTCACAGACGAACTATCTGTGACTTCCTGGCGACGACACGGCGACGTTACAAATTTTGTCACAGACGAACTGTCTGTGACTGTTTGGTGACGACACAGTGACTTTTTGGCGACGTCAGGGTGACTTTTTGGTGACGTTACAAATTTTGTCACAAACGGAAGTCACGTTGACGTTACAGTGAAGTCACAAGCAGATAGCTGCAGAGATGTCACACTGTGACTTCTATTTGACGTCACATATAAGTCACGTGTGTGACTGCGACGTATGTGACTCGCAGGGACTTCACTGCGACCTCATTGTGACTTTCCGTGCTATTAGGGTATTTGATTGTTTTGAGCAGGCGGGCAAATGGAAACAGGGTGTTTCTTCTTGCATTTAGTGCAAAGAACAGTGTCTTTACGAGGGCAATTTGACATTCTGTGTCCTCTATTTGTGCACAAGAAGCATTGGTTAGAGGGTTTTCGTTTTTGTATGCGAGTATCATATTCAGTTATGGTTTCACATTTTTCAGCCCAATGGCCAGAAGTTTCACAAAATGCACAAAACGGTGTATGATTCTTTTTCTTTGATCCAGAAGTGGGCTTAGTGTTCATATTAAAGGCTGTAGTGGGGGTAAATGGTACAATAACATCGCCTTTTATTTTCAAAGTCGTAAAAAAACATGTTTGTCAATAGTTGATAAGTTTGGATTGTAGTCTACAGAGGACTGAAATTGTTCCCCAAAACTTTGCCAATTCTCTATTTCTCCTCCAAATGTTTCTAATTTTACCGTCGGTAATTTCACTGTGTAAATTTGAGTAACAGGTAATGTCTGAACAGATTGTGGATTAATAGCCAAATTAGTCGCCAAATTGGTATTATGAATATCAATATTAGCGTTATTGCTGGCGTTAATGGTTGGCAATAGTTTATTTTGGATGATTTTTCGGGCTTTAAAGATTGTCCGTTCAGCATCATCTGTATAGATTTCACATTGGGCAATGTCAATTTCGTAGTCCTCATACGTAAAAAGAACATGGATTTCATTATCAACAATCTTCATTTCCTTCAAAGCGCATGTTAAACGATTTACCGTATATTCCACGTCTTCATTCGAAATGCCATCTTTCAAGTTGTTAATCTCAGTTGAGAAACGAGTTATATTGCCTCGAATAGTTTTTCGTTCTCTTCTTCAATTGTGAGACTTGTTCTTCTTTCGTCGCCATTTTTTTTTTCTTCGTGGAGATCAAAGATTTGCAGAGTTCCAAAGTTCAAAGTAAGTTTGTACGTTTAGTAAAGTAGCACGAAATTCTATTTGGATACTTCGGCACCAGAATATTGCATGCTGCTGTATATAAAACGTATAATAATTCCTGATAATCATATACAGCACACACAAGACGTAACGTAGAACAACTCCGTATTTATTTTCAAGAAAACTTTGTTACAATGATCATGTTACCATGAAAATAATACAAAATTATAGTTTGATCTACATAATGTAATACTGGAGCGCGACAAAGATGCCGGGAAACAACGGCGGACACAAAAAGAAAGACACTGCATTCGCGTCTTTGCAACGGTGGAAAGCAAAGCAAACAATAATTTTTAGATGCTTTAACACTTAATGCACACGGGCGACAATTGCAACGTGAGTTTATCTTTGTGTGTGTGTGTAAAAGGGGGTAGGCGGAAAAAAGCGCACAGGAAAACGCACCAGAAAAAGCGCACTTGAAAAAAACGCACAATATTGAAGGGATTTATTTTTTTAGATTAGTGCGGGGTGGTAGGGGCATGAAATAAAAGTGTAAGGAAGGAGTGGGCATGCGAAAGGGCGGCACAAACAGAGGTGCATTTACGTATTTTGTATTTATCTCTATTGAAAGTTGACAGTCTGATATTTTTCCAAGGACAGTGCCCTGATTTGTAAATACACAGTATGCACAGTAGCCCCCATTGCCACCTAGCTTTTGGTGAAAAGAATTTTTTATTCAAGTATTTGAATTTTTTTTTTAATCACTTTTACACAAAAATGATTCACACTCTGATGCCCCCCAATAGAAACACTTGTATTTTCACTTAGTATTCAGTTAAATACTTGGTTAAAATTTGTAGAAGAGGGGTGTAATAGCATTCAATTGACTAGTGGGATCAAAATTTTTTTGTAATAAAAGTGCAGATGTGTAGTAATTTTTTTCTTTGTATAAAAAGAAAATAAAACTTTATAAAAAACTAAAGGGCAATGAGGCTTTTCGGACGGCCATGGGGCTTTTGGAATAGTTATCTGAATGGCAATTTTCAATAGAGATAAATACAAAATACACTAATGTACCTCTGTTTACGCCCTTTTGGACGTCCACTTGTTTTTCACATTTTTTCATTTCACGCCCCTCCCCCACTCAACTCAAAAAATAAACCCATTCAAATTATGCGCTTTTTTTTCGTTGATTCGTAATAGGGGGTGGGGGAACTCGATATATAGTCATGCACTTTATACTGAAATACGGAAATTTGGACCCAGAATCAAATTAAATAGAATCTTTACATTTACTCTGTACCCATATAGGGGGCAGGTGGGTGCTTGATCCCCTCCCCACTTTCCAAATCCCCCATTAAAAGCAAATCAAAGTAAGTTTATGTCCACTATTTTAAAAAATCAGGTGAAAAAAAAATCTGCGAGGGGGCACATTTTTTTTAAATTCTTGTAAATGAATTTCAATTTACAATAGAAGTCAATCTTAATCACCCAATTCTGAGAGGCGTTTTTTCCTACATTTCACACACACACACACACACACACAGAGAGAGAGAGGTTAAATTAAAAAAATGTCAAGTACAGAAATGCAATGGAAACAAATCTCAAGAGTTTTGTGTATCGTGTTCCAAAATTGCGCTGAAAAGTGTGCAGGATTTTTCTTTTTATTTTCATGTATGTAATTTAAACGCAAAGCTTTAATATAAACAATTTATATACCCTTATAATAAGAAAACGAAAACGACTAAACGCATATTTATACAAGTAAATTACATATTTTTGGCATTCTTGCCAATATATGGCTTTTAAAAATCTTTTAACTTTGTTATAGCAGTAATTTCATTGAGTGGTCAAAATAATTGGCAAAATCAAGTGATATGAAATTATGTAAATAATAAAGAAAACACTTTTCAAAACACTGAAACATTGGATCATAAGCATAGTTTTTCTTTCGATTTAATTAATTTATTCTTTGTAACATTCAGTTAGATTAGTGGAATTCAATTACATTGCGAAATGTAGGTTTTTAGACTGGTCCCATGCAAACTTTCTAGCAATTCTAAAATGTTAATAAATTTCTCATTATTATTAAATGGTATGTTCAATTGATAAATGAATAAATTAAGTAAAATTAACCCTCTCGTCACCCTGAACCTCGTATGAGGCTCCTATTTCAAATAGCAATATTTAGAGAGAAAACAATTGAATTTAGTATTTTTTTCTTTCAGTGATATCAATATCATTGATTCATGTAGAAAGTATATGAGGCTCTTAACTAGATGCATAAATCGTGCCTAGATTGCAGTACTGGTCAATTTGGATCATTTTTTACAGTTTTCGCTTCATTGTTTCAGGAGAAAAATTAAGAAAATATTTACGCTGATTTTTTACCGTTTTTTTTTTTTTAAGGTAAGTATAGTTTTTTTCTTATTCCACAACATTTACCTAATATCTGCAACCTTTTAAATTAATTTTAGCATAACAAAATGCTTCGAAAATGCAGAAATTATTATTAGAAAAATTATTATTATCGACATTAATCGACAAATATTAATCGACATTAGAAAAAAATATTTTTGCATGATTTATAATAGTATTTCAGATGCATTAAATGCTAGACAGATTTGTTTTCTCTGATTTTTCATAATTCGGTGACGAGAGGGTTAAACTTATTTTAAGTTGAGCTGCACAAAAGTGTCAATATTTAATTAGTTATAAGGGTTGCCTAAATGAAAAGTGGACAAGTTGATGAAAAATAATACCTTTAATTTAAATCAAAAGAAATCGCCATGGGCGTTGAAAGACAGGTCCCAGCGTTGCGGCAGCAGCTCGATGCCTTTGCTGTAGAAAGATTGGGACTGATTCCTGAGGAAGTCCTGCACGGCTTCCTTCACTCCATCGTCCGAATGGAAACTTTTCCCCTGGAAGGCTCTCTTAAGTGGCCCAAAGATGTGAAAGTCACAGGGTGACATGTCCGGACTTTACGGGGGGTGCTCCAAAACCTCCCAACCGAATGTGTTTAAGGTCCTCTGGATTTCCTGGGAGACGTGTGGGCGGGCATTATCATGCAGAAGGATCACTCCTTGTGTGAGATGGCCCGGCCGTTTGTTTTTTATTGCTTGTCGCCGTTTCGTCAGAGTACTGCAATATTGTGC
Organism: Cheiracanthium punctorium; assembly: GCA_038373885.1. Lineage (NCBI taxonomy): Eukaryota > Metazoa > Arthropoda > Arachnida > Araneae > Cheiracanthiidae > Cheiracanthium > Cheiracanthium punctorium. The sequence goes on along the minus strand of JAWZYV010010460.1, from coordinate 129,271 downwards.
GGAATTGATAGTGCTCCCTTGGGGCAGGAACTCGATTAAAACTGGTCCACGACAATCGAAGAAAAATGAAAGCATCACTTCCCGTGCAGTTATCGTCGCTTTCGATTTCCGGGGTGGAAGAGATGAGCTTTGTTTCCATTGCATACTCGTTTTCTTGGATTCAGGTGTGTAGTGGTGGCACCAGGTCTCGTCGCCCGCAACGATACGATCCAGAAATTTAGGATTCTCCTCATAACGGATCAAGTGCTGGAGACAGAAGCCCATTCGCCGTTTCTGATGATCAAGGGTCAGGTGTTTTGGTACCCATGCCGCACCCACTTTGCTGTACCCCAGATGTTGGTCGATAATGGTGTGAACCGTTTCTTTACTCAGGTTGAGTTCGTGACTGATTTCACGTTTCGTAACCCTTCGATTAGCTTGGATCATTTCATTAACGGAGGCAATAAAATCATTGGTGATCACTTTGTTTGCTTGGCCCGGTCTCGGCAGATCTGATGTCGTTTGCCGCCCTTCACGGAAACTGTTACACCATTTGTTTACAGCCGTTCGACCTAAACAGTGGTCGCCATACCCTGTCACCATTCTTCGATAGATGTCCGCATTACGCTCACCTTCCGCAACCAGAAACCGTACTGCCGCGTGTTGTTCTGATCTTGACGCATCCATGGATAGCACGACTTTCCTTTCACACAATTTAATCTCCTGCAAACAGGTTTCACGGTTAAATTCCGTCTGAGATGCATACATCATACCGCCCTTTATATTCTTGTGCAGTGGCGTTGCTATCGATGCATTCATTCTGACGTTATCGCACGTGTCCACTTTTCATTTGGGCAACCCTTGTATGTTTGAAAAGGAACTCCATATAGACTTGATGGACTAAAGTAAATAAAAAAAAAAGTCTAACACATTTACTCTGACCTAAAGTCCGTTTAAATAGTCTAAACTAAAAAAAAAGTCCATGTCTAAAGTCCGTTTTAAATAGTGATCTAAGTACCAGGTCATTCCACGTCAATTCAACCGCAAAAACCCAAATTCGACAATCACTATCTCGGATTTTGATGAAATTTAAATCATTTGTTCCCTTAATGATTTCAAGTAACCTCCCTTTTTTTTCTTCTATGCCAGTTCGACTTTGGCAAGCCTTTCAAAATTTTTGATACAACATAATTTATCATTGAATCTATACTATTCTTTAACATACAAATTATTTAAAAAATCATTTCTCAATAACATTTTTTTTAGAATTTTTTCCACACTTTGAAACAATTTACACAATATTCAAACCTACACTGTAAATTTATATTGACTGAAAAAAAATCTTATATAGTAAATATATATATTAATGACTATGCCATTTTATCTCTCACCCCCTTTATTGAAAATTGTCCGAAAAATATGTCCCAAAAATGCGACATAAAAGTATGCGACATAAAAGTTGTTGAGTATTTTAGATATATTTAAATGCTATTAGTTCACAACAGCTTTAATCTATTCCTACAACATTTCGTAAGCTGTAGAATATGCATCAGATGTATTTTTCTATAAATAGGTTACGATCATAAAAATATCAACAGCTTAAGAAAATTGTTGAGTATTGAATTATTTATTTTTTTAGTGTGCAATGTCTTATCCTCCTGAATTCTGTATCCCTCAATAAACATTTATCTACTTAACTGTAACTGTGCTCACACACGCATTCTTTTTACTTCTTCTATACTTTTTTCCTTCTTGATGTTACCTTGTTATGTGATGTGCCTGTTTCTTCCGTTCTAATTAAATAAAGTAAATGTTATGTTAAAATCCCACGCTTATTATGTTTGTGCCATAACTCTGCTAACATTTCTAAAATGTTATGGACACCAGATGGATTAATTTATTTATTTGCTGATTTTTAACGTTCGTTTCAAGGCTGCCTCATTCATCCTCAAAATGTCGACTGGAACTAGGCGAATTGAACCGCCGAATAAAGATAATTACGAAACATGGAAACATAAAACATGGACTCATAAAATTAAGGCTGCATCAAGAATAACTTGTAAAATGTGTAAACGCATCGGGCACTGGGCTAGCGATTGTGAAAATGGAAAAAAGAATAATTTTAAACATAAGCCTAACAGCCTTGGATTCTTCTCCACTCTGGGTGACTCGCCAATAGGGTTACAAGGCGAAATACAGCAACCCTACTCGCGTAAAGCTCTCTCAACAATATCAAATAACGAAAGGAAAATTTTTTGGTGTGTAAAGATAGATACTAAATATTATATAAGTTAGTTCAGTTATCATCGACCCACGTTTGCAATTGCAAGGAAAGATCAGGAAACCCTCCTACTTCCGGTTAACCCTACTTCCAGTCTATGAAATAAATGTAAAGGAAGAATAAAAGAAAAAGGTGTGAGAGATAAAATGACATAGTCAATTAATATCGTTTTAATATGGCAATAATGAAACTAAAAAATTAGGGGTGTTCAAGGGTGTCTCCCTGACGAGGCTCGAACAGCCGAGTTTTATATATATATATATATATATATATTTAAATATATATATATATATATATATAGTTGAACTTTAATTAAAATTACAACAAAATTATAGTTGCTTCACATGCTATCCAGCGCTTAAAAAAGCAGCATAAAAGTAGCATAAAAGCAGCATAAAAGTCTCAGGCTGTGAGTTCGAAACCTATGGTGTACTATTGTGCATTTCCCCCTCTGAAGAGGACAATGCATTTTACATTTTTTTTGGTTGTTTTAACAATGACTGGCTTGGGGGGTGTTTTCTATTTAATTTTCTATATATATATATATATATATATATATGCCAAAATAGTGATTATCCAAATTCTTGACTTTTGACAAATAGTAATTATAAACCTTGAATTTTTCCCCCTTAACGCTTTGAAGACGGGAGGTCGATTTTTCAACCAAGCAGTAGAACACCTTAAAAGACGGACTTTGTTCATATTTCGACCAACTAACGCTTTCCCCCTCTGTAATTGTTCACCTGTATTGGACCGGCGGGGAGAGATGTCAACATCCATCCATCAATTCAGTTCCACCCCAGTTCCTGAAAAGGAGAATATACGCGTAAAGGTAATCCTGTTGTTCAAGAAGTTCGTTTTACTTCGGGGGCGGGAAAGAGTAATCCATCAATGATTGTTGCACAAATAGCAGCTTCAGCTAAGAGTCACTGAAATGGAGGAAAGCATTTTTCAGATGCTCCCGTCCTTCTGAAACAGCACGGCCAAAATTTCCCCGCCGGGAAAAGGTTAAACTTTTGGGTACAAATTAGCTCAGGGTTTCTTCACTTAAAATTGATCGTTAATATGTAATTCATCATGCTGAAAGAATTTTTTTTAACTTTTAAATGTATGAGATAAAAATACGAATGTAAATTTAAATTTATAGAACCCCAAAATTTCATTCAAAGTATTTTCAATTCCTGATTACAAGTTCTTTTCAAGCATTGAAACAAAATCTTAAAATATAAACATCCTGACTGTTATAACACTTTTGCTATCAATTAATATTCAAGGTATTTAGAATTACTTTTCATATGTATGTATAGTCACGGAATCTTATAATTAAGTTATTTATCCTAAATTTAGTTTCTGGATTTATAAATATATATATATGTATGTAGTTATTATCAGAAAAATGTTAAGAATAAACCTGTAAAAAAAAAAGTGCATATCAACAAATCGCAGATCAACACTAACAATCATCAGTGCAAAACCGCAAATCAGTTTTAAAAGAACGTAAGGATATGGGGGAGTAAAATGCAAGAGTGATGTTCTTCATCAGGCACCACCCACGACATGCATTTAAAAAAAGGGAGGGGGTATATTATAATATTGAGGGATTCGATAAGATATTTCCGAAACAAGGTGATATCCTTCCTCTGAAAACATAGGATATCAAACAATATCAAAAGTTATATATTTCAAATCTGTGTGAAATCCCAGCGTCCGCGGCTGGGATCGATCTCGGGACCTAAGGTTTGGGAAGCCAGCGTCCTAACACTCAGCCAACCTAACTTGCTCGGATCTGACTAAAGTTTGAAGTGACTGTTATGGTTATCACGCCGTTTACTGGTGAGATTGATCAGTGGCTGATGCCGATCTATTTCTTTTATTTTTCCATGGGATGAATCAAAATTAAAATAAGTTATGTGTGATTTACAGACGCTACTAATAGGGAAATAATCATAATATAAACTTAAAAACAGCATACGTTTTAAAACTTTCAATATCGCAACTCTCGTGTTGGGCAATATTGGCCAAAATCGAGACAAACGACTGATTTTGAAATCAATTTCGTAGTATAATTGTATTTTATTTTGAAGAATTTCAATATTTGGAAATATAGAATCTTTTTTTTTTAATTCTATGGTCAAGTACATTTATGACTGATGATAAATTATTTGTTATGTAGATGTGGCTTTCCAAATCAAGCAGTAATCAAGTTGTATTCAAGCTTGACAGTTCAAACGACTTCTCTAAGCTTGCTGCAAGCTTAAAATGAATTGAACTGTCAAGCTTGATTTAAGCTTATGTGCTGTCTGAAAGCCCACCCTAGAAAATCAGGCGAGTTACGCCAATGCTTACGCGAGGGATGCATTGAAAAAACGCTCGCGCTAGTGAAAGTTTCGCGTTGTGGGTTTAGGTATACATACGACTTTTTGAAACAAATACAAGGTTATTTTAAGAACCAATAAACATACCTCAAACAGTTTTAAACCATTCCTTAGCTATATACTTCCATTTCCCACATAAAGTAATGAATAAATGAATTTTGGCGCTTTTTACAGTTGGCTAAAGATCTCGTCTTCCGAGTGAGCAGTTTGTTTTAGCATTAAGATACATACTCGTGAAAAACTTGCGTAAAATCCAAGTCGAGTTGCGTAACTAAAATCGCGTTGTAACGCGAGTCCACTGTAGAGTAGAGCTTTTTTCATTTCCTGTGCATTTGTTCTATTTTCACTTACACTTTTTATTTCTTACCCCACATTGCTATATAAAAAAAAATGCTTCTTTATATGTATTTTACTTTCTTAAAGTTTGGCCCATGAATTCAGGGACACCCTGTATATGTATGTATGCATATGTATCTTGGGTGCACCCCCTTGAAAAAAAACCTGCCAGCGCCCTTGCACGAAACACTTAGTATTACTTGAAAGTATCTAGAAATTTGTAAGTCCCGTTCCGAAAACACTTAACTTTCAGTCAATCTTCAGCAACGCAGAGACAGGCAATATGAGATCTAGTGGTTAGGCGCAATAACAGTCCTGTAGTTTGGGGTTTCTGTCCCAGAGACTGCAAGTAAGGTAAAAATTGTAATAATACATATAAAACCCATATTCGTTGATGGAAACATATTTTAAACTCATTATCAATAAATAAAAGCACCTCTTAATCGCTATTTTTTATTTTTTAGCTTAGTAAATAAATTATTGTTGTGAACAGATATTTATATATGCTTAATGTTATTATGTTTCTTAATGGATCAATTAATATTTTCTCTTTTATCGAGAAAAACATCTACCCCATATTAATACTTTGTTTACTTTAACAACTTAAAAAATATAACATACGGTCTAATTAAAGCCTTAATTTAAAATTTTGATTCTTAAAAAAGAAAAAAAAAACGTGAAAATTAGGTCAAAAGATAAAGTAGAAAAAACGTGAAAATTAAGTAAAGGAAAGGCAATATTAAGGCAATAATTAACGTATTTTTTACGTGGAAAATGGCAGACATTTTAACGCTTACATTGCTTATACGTTAATTTGACGAAAGTTCGTCAAAAGAACGGGGCAAAAAGACGGTACTTTGCCGTTTATTTAACGGTTGTCTGCGACTTGGGAACATGATCTCACGACATATGACACCTTACAACATCCGGTTGGTTACTATCATCCTGAGGAAAAACATTTCACATGTAGGAGTAGAAATGGTCTGCAAGGGCAGATGCAAGAGAATGCCACAAAAATATTCCCCAGACCATAATACTGCATTTTTCAGCTTGGACATTTCTGGCTGTTGTTGCAGGACATTTGCTTTCAAACGTTAAACACTATATACGCACACGTCAATCTGTCCAATCAAATATAAAAACATTACTCATTGGAAAAAGCCACCTGTCGCCAATCAGCAGACGTTCAGTTGCTGTACTGACTTGCAAATTCCAGCCTTGAACTGATGAACAGCAGTCAACATAGGTGCATTAACCAGGCGTCTTCTGTAGATTCCAATGCCCGTTATGAAGACATTTTTGATAGTGCCTTGGTTCATCTGGGCTGTCAGTTGCTCAACGGTTGCACGTTTATTCGCTCAAACGCATCTCCGCAGCCGTCGTTCACATCTGTCATCTGTGGCCTGTGGTGCACCACATTTGCCACGTTGCTAATTTTGGATAATGCCATTTTGCCACGAACGGTATACTTTTTACCACGACGGCAGGCGAACAGTCTACAAAATTTGGCGCATCGGAAATGGTTCCACCCTTTTCCCGGAATCCAATGATCATGCCCCAGCAAACACAGCCGTATTGGGTACGTGACGGGCCGACCTTTTCTTTAAAGTTTCAGCGTCGGAATCGGCAATGTGATAATTGGAGCGATGTTGGTTCTGCATCAGCAACAACAGCGTGGCGCAATTAAAGGAAAATTGGTTTTGGGCACGCAACGGTCCGATATCAGTTATATTTTAGGGTTAACCGGGTTAGCAAACGTAGACGAGAAGGTAGTGGTCTAAAGGGTAAAACTGATATTGGTATAGAAATAAGGTCGCTGATTTTAGATAGCACCATTTTGCCATGCAAGGTATACTTTTACCATAGCGTCATGTGAACAGTTTCAAAAACGTTTTCACTCTTGGCCCAAAACCCAATAATCAAGTCCTTTTGGACGTGGAATAAATTGCTCCATTTCTGCATAATGCACATGCTTGCAATGTTTTCTGATTCCTTGGGACGCCCTTTATATTATATTTCACTGCAGTATGCTGCCGTTTGCTTTCTGTGACACAAAGTTTATGTAAGATAAAAGGCACTGTAGAACAGGGGCGTAGCCAGGGGTGTGGGGATATCGGGATATATCCCCCCTCCCGAAATTTTTGGATTAGTGGTCACAAGACCAATGCCGTGCAGAAATTCTGTCTATTTACACACGCATAAGTTCATATCCCCCCCCCCCCGAAAAATTTTCCTGGCTATGCGCCTGCTGAGAATATGTCATTTGACAAATTTCTAAGACTGAATATAATCTACAGATATTTTGAAGATAAAGAAAAATCTGCAAATGTGTCTTTAGATTCTTGGGAAAATCTTAAGGCAAATGTCTTTCATTTTAAGATATTTAAAATATCTGCAATATTGCCTTCAAGCATGTCTGCAGATAATTTGAAGATTAGGTTCAATCTGTAAATTATTCTAAAATTTCTGCAGAATATGGCATTTTCTGCAGAAAATCTTAAGATCACTAGCCAAAAGTTTTAAAATATTTAAACTCAACAAAAGATAAAGCTTTGTTTTATGATAGGAAACTTGGATTTGTCAACTGTAGTGCAGATGCAAGGTGGGGAAATGGTGAGAGAGGCAAATCTTTTTCTGGTTCTGTAATAATTTTGGGTAATTCCCTTGTAACTTGGAACTCTGGAAAACAGCAATTTGTTGGACTTTCTACTTGTGAAACTGAACTTTTAGATATTTCATATGTTGCTGGAAAACTAACTTATTGTAAAAACACTAAATATGTTGACCAAATTAATTTGTGAAAAATTTGTTGACAAGCCTGTTGTTTTATATAGTGATATTCAAGCTGCTATCGATTGGTTAAGAGTGTTAAATCTTCTTACAAAACTAGACTGATGAATCTTAAATTTCATTTTCTTAAGGATTTAGTTGAGAATAATACCATAGAAGCTGTTTATAAAAATGCTGATGGAATGATATCAGATTCTCTATCTAAAGCTCGTAACCTTGGAAAATTGTTTTTTTTTCTCATTAAATAATATATGTTTGATTTAAAAGGTGTTATATTGCAGAAACGTAAAAACTATTTTATCTAGGGATAGTGTTGATATATTACTATAAAGTGTTTTTACTCCAGCCAACAGATGGTGCTGTGTGTCTGCATGTGTTCTATCTGTATAACTTGAATATTTTTCTCTAAATTTAATCGAGATGTAGGACTTGTCTTCTACAGACATCAGCTTCCTTCATATTACATAAATATATGAGACGTCAGATATTCCAATAAAGTTCCAGAGTTAAGGCTGGTAAAATGGTTTATTGAACATTACATTTAAGTTAAAATATAGAGTGAAAAGAGGGGAGGGGAGACGGGTACGAAAATCTGCGTGGACTAATTAAGCAGTTCTAGTGGCAGAAGTCTCTCGATTTTCGAGGTGCAGTGGTATTTACGCTTACCACACCACGTGGGTTGCTAAGACATAACTCCGCCTCTCTCTTATCGCTAATCGAATTACACACATTTATTAACATGACCTGCATTCGGGATTACAAAGACGTGGGAACACGTGTACATTGAAAAGAACACAGAATTGACGACTTGGTGTCAGGCAATTAACTAAAGAAATAAAACATAACTCCAGAGCGCGCGTGGCAAGTATGACAGGAAAGCAAAACTTACAGTGAAAGTACCCGCTTGAACAATACCCAAACTAGTAAAACCCAAATTACTTTTTTATACATTACAATATCCCCCCCCCCGGCAAAAGAAGTCTGACGAGCAATATCATTGAGGTGGCCAGTCTCTCACTTGCGAGTCAAACGTCCTTGCAACCTAATCTTAAAAACTGCGAACTAATCTAATTTTCAAGTTTAGACACCTTAAATTTTTCTGACTAGAATTCTGGAGTTATGTTGTACAACACTTAAGAGGCAGGATGCAGTTTCTAAAATTTGACAAAACATAACGATGCAATAGTACGAAAATCTTTCAATAAACAATAAAACAATGAGTGCGCACAAATTTTTCAAAAATATCACAAGTAAAATATTTACAACCTAGGTGGAATACAATAATACTGTACAATAACAATATAGTAATATAATTAAACAAAATGGAATAAACATGGCTGACATTCATTTTCTTTGGCGAATACTTATGACTTTGGCTTGCATGGCATAAAGTGAATGGAAAATAAATTTGATAGTTGGCAAAATGGAGTAGATTTATTTAATGTAAAGGCAATAAAAAAAATGTGCATAGTGTGTAGAAAATTTCGAAAACCATAGCTGTGAAACAGCAGTACTAACACGAAAGTTTGCTAGAAGAATTTGGCAAGGTAATACAATAAATGATAGCCAGCATGAGGTACTGCATTTATATGACCTAACAATTTTTATTTCTAGCAATGGCTTATTGTGCTTTCTTATTTGGTTATTACTAGTAGTTCTTAACAATCTGAGGGGAATACTCTCCTCAGAGGCTTTATTACTAGTTAACCGTCTAGGCAAATTCAATTTCTCATTACATGCAAAAATATGGTTAGAGCATCATTATTCAATAAAGGAAATAATATACGATCATTTTGACACACAAAAATTTTACACAGTAAAAAATCAAAATAAAACAACTACATTTAAGCAAAACTAATATAATGCAAGAATTTTTTTTATTTACATTCACACAATAGGTATTTGTTGTTTTCGCTTAAGTTATCGTACCCGGGTGCATGAATTTGTCAGAAAGTTTCAAGTGACTTTTCAGTGAATAAAATGACATAATCTCATGCAGATTAGAATTTGTGTAAAGTTAAGAGTCGCAATCGGTAAGTCATTTCAGGTAAATAATCAAATTAATCTAAACTACGTCTTAGTATTCAAAAAACAAAAATTTAAATTTCAAATCTTCAGGAAATATAGGTACTACAGTAGTAATTTAAGCATTAATTTAATAATACTAAGACCTATATAAAACTTCAATTGGAATAAAATATTTAATAACACAATTCAATTGTAAACTTACCTTAATGAAAATACTATATTAATCAAAACAAGTGCAGATATATCAATAATGTTTCTTTTCTTTTCTTTTTCTTTTTTAAATATCAACATAAAAATAGCACCTTTAAAATAACACACACAATTGATAATCATTTAAATATAATACTCTAATGTTCACTTCAATTCTGAAAATATAAATGGCTTACTTCACGTAATCAATATCCACAAATTGAAATCGTCGTTCTTCAATGATAAGCAAAACCAAAAAAAATATTTTCTTGCAGATTTAAGGCAGGCAGGAGAAGGAGGTTCGTTCAACATTAGCTGCAAACGCGCAAAACACAAAACCAAAATATTCGGCATGGAGAAAAAGAGAAATGGTTCACAGTTGCGCACACACTTCTCCTAAGGGGAGGCCCTGTTTTGGGTGCAATGAAGGCAATGAAATTTCACGTACCGCCGTATCGATGACAGGATTTTCACTGGGTTTGCGGCGAACGTGAGAAAAGAAAAAAAAATGAATTAGGAGGCGCAGATTTCGGTATGATGAGCGCTGCAGAAATATGGCATAGGCTGTTCATCAATGCAGACGTTCTTCCATTTCGGCGTTAACGGCGTAGAACGTGCAGGACGTTCTGTGAAGTACTTCGGACTATAACCTGACTCAGCAGTCGGTGTTGAAGACTCACAGAGTGGGGCTCGACGAAGTTGGCCGGCGGCGGAGAGCGGTCTTCATTCGCGGAGCTGGCCATCGGCTGGTCGGCATGCGTCATCCATCGCGTACCGCGTACCGTACCCCGTCTCCCGGACTATATAGCGTTAATTTTTTGCAATTTAAAATTTTTAATTGGCACACAGGCAATCATCCTGTTGACTATTTGAGACGTCAGATATTCCAATAAAGTTCCAGAGTTAAGGCACGTAAAATGGTTTATTGAACATTACATTTAAGTTACAATATAGAGTGAGAAGAGGGGAGGGGAGACGGGTACGAAAATCTGCGTGGACTAATTAAGCAGTTCTAGTGTCAGAAGTCTCTCGATTTTCGAGGTGCAGTGGTATTTACGCTTACCACACCACGTGGGTTGCTAAGACATATCTACGCCTCTCTTTTATCTCTAATCGAATTACACACATTTATTAACATGACCTGCATTCGGGATTACAAAAACGTGGGAACACGTGTACATTGAAAAGAACACAGAATTGACGACTTGGTGTCAGGCAATTAACTAAATAAATTAAACATAACTCCAGAGCGCGCGTGGCAAGTATGACAGGAAAGCAAAACTTACAGTGAAAGTACCCGCTTGAACAATACCCAAAATAGTAAAACCCGAATTACCTTTTTATACATTGCATATATATTAAGGAGTACACCCACTCAAACCAGTATTCGAGTGGTAGCAAAATTTTTATTTCCCTTTTGCGAATAACTAACTGCTTTTTGGAAAAATAGAAAATTGGAAAGAAATATGAAAAGTTATTGTTATATATGATACTAGCTGAGTACCCGTTCTCCGCACGATAGGAAAAGGTAGGAAAATAGAAAATTGGAAAGAAATATGAAAAGTTATTGTTATATATGATACTAGCTGAGTACCCGTTCTCCGCACGCTACGAAAAGAACATTTTCGTTACGCATATAATTCGAATTAAACCCAGTGATGTGGAATCTAAAAAAGTGAAAAATTATTTAAATAATGATGAAACGTTGACGTCATGAGTGCAAATCTGAGATAACTGCAACATGATGGCACAAAAACTATGTCAGTGTCACTGGCGATGAAAAAAGAAGCAACTTCTCTTGGATGACCTTGCCCAGGCTTTTTCTCGATGGATCCGGTATCGTGGAACTGCTTCTATAAGTTGCACACGACGCTAGGCGTTAAATTAAACCCTCTACAAATCTGGAGACTATCCTGCTTATAGTCTCCACACATAGGATCTAGGTCAAGGGGTTGGGGTGTCCTCCGTGGGGGTCTTTCTAAGGGGTCCTAACTCGTATTTACGCTACATTTTGGAGGAAACCAGCCATATATGTTTCCTAACATATGCATGTTGCGAGTACAGTTTTATTTTCCGAACTGGATACAGGAAAACTCCGAACGGTTAGGTCGGCGGACGCGACCTGTTTTGATCCAGAAACCTCCCGTCTCCCACTTCAGAACGCTATGCGCTCGGCCAATGGTCGGACTAAGTCATTGCTAGGGGAATATTATAAGCACATGGGACCTTTCTTGTATACATGACGATTCTCTATCTCTACCTAAACGCATTCTTTTTGCACTCCTTATGCTACGACCTATGTTTGAAAAACAACGTCTTCCAGACATGACTGAAATATCTATTGCTTTCTGTACACAAAAAAATAAACGATCATCAATAACAAATAAACTCAGTTATTTTTTTAACTATGATAATTGAAAACCTTAGAATTATGATAGTTAAAAAAATAATATTTTCTTTGAAATCAATCTTGCTTAAGTAGTTAAATAGATAAATTAACCTAAATAGATTGATAGATAAATTTGCCTTAGTACCTACTCAAATACTAATATATAAAATCCTTGAGAGATTTACCCGAAAGTAATTGCACTACTTTGTTCAATTCAAATAACGCTTCATCAAAGATGTTTTGGTCAAATTGAACAGCATCGCGCTGAAAAGCGCGTTTTATTTTTATTTTACTGGCTGGAGAACATCGATAGTCGCGTGCAATCTCTTTGAATTATACAATGCGTGACGTCAAATTGCCGTCACCGGAACTCTTCTGGGGGAATTTGATTGGTAGATGGAAGTTTATTATTTCGCTCGTAAAGCAAATTTTATTATCTAATGCATTTTTTATGTCCTGCATTAAAATGACGTCAGTTTCGCTAGTGAAATTTAACTTAAATTGTTGAAAGTAAAGTAGTTATTTTCATGTTTTAAACTGATTTACTTTTATCGGATATAAACACTTTCATATATAGATGGTGAGTCACGTGACTCTTTAAATTACAAAGATTTGATAATCTGATCACGTGAAATAAAACCGCTTATTACAATTATATACAAATTCGTGTGGTTTAACCTGAAAACCTTATTGCGAAGGCGTAAATATTGTCTTTTTCTTCGGCACACGTGCATATTATTGTCGTACCGCGATGTATTATACATATAAACCTTCCTCTTGAATCACTCTAGCTATTGCTGGAAACTGCATTAAAATCCGTTGAGTAGTTGAAAAGATCTAAGCGAACATCGAGCGGAAGCGACTTCATTTTATACTATGTAAAGATGATTCAATTTACGGAGAACAATGGTTTAAATATGAAACTGACAAAGGAAATTTTGCTTACACTAGAATACTTTTTGAGAGGGTGTACAATAAGAAAAAAAGTTACAATGAAATATTTATTTAACAAAGTATAACATTTATATAAATTGAACTGAAAATTCAATATTTGTAGGGCCAAAATATTTATAATAATAAATAAATAAAACTGATAAATAACCTATACAATATTAGTTACGATGTAAAACTTATCTTGGTTAATGATAAAATATTCACTTCAATCCAAAATCAACAGTGAGTGCAAATTATAAGTTATAATGTTTAATTATAAGTTAAATTATAATTAAACATTATAACTTATGTTAATAAGTTAAATTATAAGTTTATGTTAATAAGTTAAATTATAAGTTTATAGTGCATGTTTACACCTACGTCACTTTACTATCGACAGACAATTAATTGGATTGTGTAGCCTGATTGAAAATGTTTCTGAGGTCAAGCATTCTGAAATGAACGCAAAGCGACAATAATTAAAAAGTATAGGAATAGGTAAGGTATAATAAATTTCTGATTTAAAAAAAGATTTTTTATTCGTCTAATAATTTTCCAGATACTCTACTTTGCCAATACGTCCGTGCTAGCTGGTAGGCATGTAATGTGATAATTTTATTGATAACTTGATATTTGATCATGATCGGGTAATTTTCATTTTTTCTATGGGGAGAAGGGGGTTGCTTTATTTTTATTAAATATGTGTTGTTTTCTTACAGACCACCAGTCCAATTAAATCCTTTTTTGTACTCTCATGTCTTCTTATACTATCTTGCATCCCTTGTCGTGTATTAGAAGATAGAGAAACAGAAGATATTCTTCTAACGATGGCGATACCTGGTTCCTGGTTTTATTTAATATTTTTTGCTGGGTGAGTTCATACATTTTGTTTCTAATTTTACTAGTGTTATTACAGAGAATGCAACGTGAAATATCAGTCTCACAATATAAGTTTACTGCGATTTCAAAAATAAGTTACAGCTACATACAGCGTGTTCAAATAACTTTTTTAAAGCCAAATTTCAAACATGATATTTTATAATTATTCCAAAATGTGTCGTTATATTTATATTACTTCACTGTAAAGTCTAACTGCTATATTTTTTATTTTTATTTATTCATTTATTTTTTTACCTTAACTTCTTCAGACCCGACATAAATCTTACATCTCAAATCAAAGAAAAATCTCATATTTCTTTTAAAAATGTCTTTCATTTAAAAACGATAAGTAAGATACGTGTTTTGCAATAACTTTTCAAATAATTCCCAATCTATGTTTCTGTCTTAAAGAATTGATACCAACGCTCATTCTATAGCTTAAATAATAATCATAATTGAGTACAGTTATATTAATCAAAAACGGACAGACATTCCTCATTTTTGATTATTTATTAGCCTAAATGGAGCTGTTGTATAATGCTCAAAAATTGAGAATTTTTCGCTCCATTGATTTTTGTCGATGAATTGAGCAAATTTTACTCAATCGGGAGAATGACTGTTTGAAGTCAAAAATTGAGTAAAAATATACTCCGTTTGATTATTATTCTACTCAATAGATTTAAGCGTGTAATTAATTCCATATCACTAGAACTCTGCAAATGACTAGTCTAGATGGAAGCAAATCTGATCACCGCACCCATGGTAACTGTTAGCTACCTACCACAGTGTTTTTGGTTCCACTACTTTACGAGCAAGTGTACCGCATGTACTAGGTGAGTTTTCGGCGGTGCCGGATGTCCATCGGGTAACCCATCGGGTCCAGAGCAATGCCATATATTCTCTACTGAATACAAATATGGCACTGTAAAATCTTAATTTTGTTTCAAACACTGAATATTTATAGGGGTGCCACCTCCCAAGGCTCGGTTTAATTATGATATTTGCCAACTGAATAGCTACTTGGAATTGTAAAATGATACTTTAGTTTCGAAGACTCAAATTTCTTTTCTGTAGGGGCGCTAAATCGGTTTTTGTACAAAGGCGCCTGACACATACGCGACGGCCCTGGTCGAACGTAAACCATGCTTTAATACTTAGAAGACCATCTCTCTCATCAACTTGGGTTCTATTCAAACAAGCATGTATCCTTTCTGAAGGATGATCCTGAACACGGTCTATGCATTTAAATTTTTTCTTTAAACTTTTGTGTATATCATGAGATACTATATCCATTAAATGATCTTTAGCCACTTCATATTCACAATGCGTTTCACGGTAACACTTTTGCAGCTTTAATTTTAGTGTACTATGATGCAGGGTCATCGTATATAGCGTTTTTAGAATGCATTCCAATATTTCACTTTCTCATTTCACAAACTTTTAATAGTTGGTCATTTAAAAGTATCAAGGGAATTGGATTTAATGTGAATGAATCTCTGGTTTTGTAAATTTGTTGTAAGAAGCATTTTCCATCAATATTAAATACAGACAATTGATTATTATAAATAAAAGAGTTATTATTATGACATATATTAAAATCTAATAGTTGTATAATAAATTCGATCCATGTTCAAGTGTCCATCATGTTTCCAGAACTGGTTGGTACATAGTGTAATTGGGCGTTCTGAAAACATTGTCTAATATGAATCTTCAAGTCAGTTTTTTCATCCTGAAGTGAAACGTAGATAAGTCTTTCCAAGTGCCATGTACCATTTACAGAAGCACATAAGCTATGGTAAAGAGGGTCCCTCCAATCGTCCAACTTTGGTCTTTGGCGAAGTTTGGGACGAAGGCTCATAAATGCACATTTTGGCGAATGTTTGGTTTATGTGTGACTCTGTCACATGAGTTAAGAAGGAATACCATGCGTTAAAAGTTTGTTGGTTGGAGGATATATCTTACACATTGAACCATGTTCTAATTTAATGGTTTCACAGTTCTAATTTAATGGTTTCACAGTGATTTAAAATCTAACTTTCGTTTAGAGCAAAAATTAGAATGTATGTACATAATGATAAGTCCAGAGTAAAACCTTCGTAGTGACAGTCTTTAATTTTAGATTGTCCGTCAGAACGTAAGTTCACTTGTACCAAATTAAATTCATAATTTGTTGCTTTCTGTAGATCTTCATGTAGTTTTTGCAAAAGGGGTAATCAATAGAAAACAGAGACCGTCGCTCCAGAGAAACTGCAATTTATCCCACCCTAATAGCACAGATGGTCACAAAAGAGTCGCTGTGACGTCACAGAGGGTCACAACTGTCACAGGACTGTCACATACTACTCACATTGTGACTTGTGAGTGATGTGACTCTACTGTGTAGTCACTGTGAAGTTTATTTGTGACCAGTCACCAGGTGACGTCGCAGTGAAGTCAACATGTGACTAGTATGTGATCGGTCGCTCAGTGACTCCACTGTGAAGTCACCATGTGACTAGTATGTGATCGGTTGCTCAGTGACTCCACTGTGAAGTCACCATGTGACTAGTATGTGATTGGTCGCTCAGTGACTCCACTGTGAAGTCACCATGTGACTAGTATGTGATTGGTCGCTCAGTGACTCCACTGTGAAGTCACTGTGTGACTATTTTGTGACTACTGATTTTTTTGTACTTCAAAATGACGTCACACAGCCGCTTTTCACTCATTTTTTCTAATATTTTGTGGCAATTTCTTTCGTGAAACATTTAATAAATAAATCCGAAAATAGTAATTCAATAAAACCTCGCACTTATGTAGTAATGGAATTTAGTTTAATTTATTATTTTTTAAATTATTTCGTTTAAACAAGACAGTATTATTTACAAAACAATATTATTCTATATTATAGTTGTATATATTAGAGTTGAGAGTTCTAATCACAATGGTGAAAACTAAGTATCTGTGAGTAAAATTAACAATTTCTTTCATATCCCCATGGCATATATGTTTCGTTAGCGTAATGTAAGGTTTAAATTTCGGATGGGGGGGGGGGCTATCCGGTATTTTCAACCTTATTGTTACTAGAGTAAATACAAATGTCTCAAAATTGCTGTTTTTTAATAATTGCTTTAAGTTTTCAGATCCCCCCTCCTTTCAAATACGTCTCTGGTATGTTTGAAAGTTCCACTACGAAAATTTTGCGCTAAAACTTTGGGTCTAAGTCAAAAATACTTTATTTATTTTATCTAATGCATGTTTATCCAATTAATTTTACTTATTTTTATGTGAAATCCCTTTTAGGCAAAATATAGCAAAAATATAAATCTTATCCCTCATACCTTAATATATATCAAACCCCACATATCGCACATTACAAATTTATTTCTCATAACCGAATAAAAAATTTCAATAAATCATTAGTTTTTTCGGATGAATACTTAAATAAAACAGCACATTATCTCCTGAAAATAATTTATGTGGAAAAAGAAAGATTTCCAAGATTTTTTATTTATATTTATTAATTATGATATTTTTTATATTATTTATAAAATACTCACAGAATATAAAATTTATTTATAAAATAAATATATATATTTATATATGAAACTTATTTATAAAATACTCGCAGAAAGATTTTAAATTTCCAAAAGAAGCCGTCAGAACTAGCTTTTGCAGCAATCAGTTTACTTTTAAAGAATCTCGAGCAAGGTAATCACAGCGTTGTGGTTAAGATGCGGGGCTACTAACCGTTAGCTCCACGGTTCGATTCTGGACCTCAACTTGCCTGAGAGTTTAGTGCTGCCATCTGGTGTATATTTTCGGTAACTCTTTTTCTCCGAGTTTTTTCGCTGTTGCAAAACTGTCCCATCGTGACTTCTCTGAACGGTAACAATGCGACTACACAGCGAGAGGACATAGCTACTCTGGCGTGACTTTGCTGCGGAGTCGCGGCGACTGTTTGTAACTGTATTTTGACAGTATTGTGTGGTCGCATTTCAGTCACAGGGGACTGTTGTGCTATTGGGGCATCATCTGCGAAAGCAATTACTTTACGTTCCGAAGCATTATCCTTTTCATTAATTTTCGAAGGTTTTGCATCAAAAGTTCATTGGAGTAATTCTTGCAATAACACATTAGCGTCACTTTTAGTATAAAACTAAGGAGTATATTCAGTGTTAGTTAATTTCGATCAATTAAGGCAAAGACATTTTTAAGAACTACAACGCAACACAACTTAACAGCAGGTAACCACAACGTAAAACGTTTTAGAATATGCATTCTATTCATTCTTTGCTAGATTATAAGCCTTAGCTACAAGCCTACTTTCCTATTGGTTCCAAGCAATCATGTGATCATCCAAGTGCCCTCTACCTTAAAACATGTTCAACCTTGTAAATATTGCATCATACACTATACAGCCAATCACAAGCGTACCCGCTATTCCATATGCAGAGGTCATCTCAAGGTTATGTCGGTTCAAGGTCAAAGCGTTAAGGTTAAGGTTAACAAACAAGTTTACAAGGTAATTGTTTTATGAAAGAGTTCATTTTTCACTCTATCTGTAGTGGTAGTAGGACGCGTTTTTCGATCGCTTATACTAAGCCTAATTTAACATAGTTCACATTACTAAAATACACTAATGATGTAATTTAGCGATGAATCCAATAATGATTCCCCTGATGATAATGAAGTAAATGCATTTCTCCTTAAATATTTTTTTTTCTGTACGCAAGTACAATATGTATTATTTAATAGTTAAGTTAGAAATTTTTCAATGTATCTGTAAATATTTGAATATGATGTCTTGGTAAATGTTTATTTTCTAAATGCGTTTCGCTTAATCGTAGAGATTTTTATAAGTATGGTATTGGCCATTAGTGATAGTTAGTCTTTTTAGTATTTTGTTTAGTGAAACTTGTAAAGTTTCTTCTTACTTTATATGCTTTGTACTTTGTTAATACATGATTTAGAAAAAAAAGTTAATCATTATGTTATTCATTATTCATTTAGTGAAGCACGTTTGAGAAACATTTGTGTTTCAATTTTTGTGCAAATACCTTATTAAACTTAAAAATATATATCAACAAGATGCGATAACACTGATTCCTTCAAAATAATATTTTTTCTGGGTTAAATTTATATTACTATGCGTTTTATGAATCTTGTTTTTTCTAAAATTCGTAACTTTAGTGTAGCAATTTACAAGTAATTGAATGAATTTCTTGTTTCAACATTTTACTGATATGCGTGACCTAGTTTTATTTTAAGAAATTTATCGTTTTAGAATATACACACACAAATTTCTATAACGGTTGTTTACTTTTCCATGTAAAACCTACTTTTCAAAATATTTTGAGTGACT
The DNA here is from genome assembly GCA_038373885.1 of Cheiracanthium punctorium. Lineage (NCBI taxonomy): Eukaryota > Metazoa > Arthropoda > Arachnida > Araneae > Cheiracanthiidae > Cheiracanthium > Cheiracanthium punctorium. The sequence continues at coordinate 109,748 of JAWZYV010010460.1, read as the reverse complement.
ATCAGTAGAATCAAATATTTGTTTACTTTAAGACCGTGTTTCACTATTTTTTTTCTGAAACATTAAGGTTGTATTGGGTTCAGATGTATTTTTTATGAACATACATTTCATTTCGAGAAACATATTGCTATATTAGGGGAAAGTGGTGTACCTTGGAGGTATTTTCAAACTTTGAATTTTACAAAAAAAAGTGTTTGGAAAATATAAGTAAAACATATTTTTCCATAAATTTAGGGATATCAGGAGTTACATATATTTTTATAAAATGTCCAAATACATTTCTATACTCATTTTTAATTATTGAAAAAATAGCTTACAATACAGCCAAGGTACAACACCAGTGGTGTACCTTGGAGGTAGGTATGGTGTATCTTGGAGGTATTTGCTTCTAACAGATAGAGTACTACACAGCATGAATAAAAGTTGGTTTATTATTTGTTTACAGTAATCTGACTTTGCATAGGCCTACTTTGGGCTAATATTAGTCTAATTAGTTTTAAATTTGCAGTTTTTAAAACATAAAATTGTTCATATAACTAGAATAATAAAGTTGGAATAGTTTAGGCATAAAACAAAGCTTATTAAAATAAAAATAACCACTGTTTAATATCTTCTCTTTTGTGTGTAACCCATTTAGTTCTATTCCACGTTCAGGTGGTCTAAACTTATGCCAAATGATAATTTTTCAAAAATGCAAAGTGCAAATTTTTCTAAAAATGCAAAGTGTTAAAAAGTAAAAAACATTTTTCATGAAATAATAATATATAAATAATTATGAATATATTTATTAAAATATTTATTTACTGTCTAATACTAAGCTCAAATAACTTTGCTTTTGAATTTATATTTAGGTTTACAACTTCAGGAATCTGACAGTCCTACATTTAGATTTAGGCCTATTTGACCAGAACTTTGATTATTAAAATAAAGAAATACTTTCTAACAACTTTTACTCATAATTATTAATAAATTTTGGAAGTGCACCTTGGTGGTACCTCCAAGGTACACAACATTAGCTACCTCTAAAGTACACTACAAGCAATTGTTTTACAAAATGTTTCCCTTATCTTATTATATTAAGAGTTAACCATTTCAAATATACATAAATGTAGCTGAAAACATGCTTTTAAACTTGTGATAATTAGTTCAAAACAAAATTTAATACTTTGAGTTATGGAAGAAAAATAATAAGTCCTTGAAATGTACCTTTTTGATGCTAAAAACAAACTTTGATTTTTACATCAGCAACACGTGCGTTCATCAGTCATAGAACAACTTCCTATGAGCCTCTAGTAATAAATACGAGTATATGCAACTAATATTTTAGTTTAAATTTATCTCTCCTGGTGGTTGCACAATCAATGGACCTCCAAGGTACACCACCTTCCCCTATACTTGAAGTGAATTCTTATACCACAAAATGAAACGCATACGTATCTGGGTAAATTCTACTTTTGTACCTAAAATATAAATATTTCTATTACTGAAATAGATTAAATTGTTGGATTATTACTTTCTAACTGCAATATCATACAATTGTTTTGTAGGTAAAAGTTTAAAATGACACCAATCCTCTCAATTAGAGATGGGGAAAGAATGAACACCCTGTTCTTTTAAACCTGTTCTCAAGAAAGAACGGGAACGTAGTAGGGGGGAGAACGGGAAAGAAGTTTAGTGATCACGGCAAAAACATGTTCTCAATTCATTAACGTCCGAAGCTTCAAAATTTTATGGCAGGCAAGCGCGTTGAAAAAATCAATTTTGGAAAATGCCTTAAAGGTGAAATCTCTCATAAAAAGGCTTGATTAATATTTTTTTTCTAAGAAAAATTTAAATCCTGGGGAGCCAGACCCCTCACCCCCTCTCCTGTTTACACCATGGCTACGTATCTGATGGTGGGGACAGAAGTTCACAATTTTAGCTTTATCAAATTCTAAGTAATTATGGAATCTTGGCTATTTTGAGAAATAATGATAACGATGATGATTATCTAGGGGGGGGGGGAATAGAACTTTTAGCCCAACCTACCATACTTTTAGAGTGGACTCGGGCTAAGAACCTTCCTTATATGTTCAATACGAAATGCACTCACAGGAAAACAATGCGTCAGTTTTTATTATTCCAACCAAACTACTCAATTTCAATCAAAGTAAAAAACTTAACAATAAAGAAAATGATAGTCTGAAACATAAAAAAATCGAAAAAAAAATATTTTATCAACGTCAAACTATATTAAAAACATTAAAATATCTCCTTATAAAACGCGCCATCGCTTGATACGCTTTCAGCCATCTCCTATTGGCTGAAAAAGATCCTGTTCCGAGCACCCTTCTCCTATTGGCTGAAAAAGAACAAGTTCTTTGATCAGAGCTGGAGAAGGTGTTCAGCGATCAGTGAGCTGGAGCTGGAACACCTAGTTCAGCGTTCTTTCTCTGAAATGTTCTTTCGCGGAACCGAGAGAAAGGTGTTTTTTGGTGAACGGGGTGAAAGGGGTTCTTTTATTGATCTGTTCTTTTACTTTAATTCCGTTCTGAGCTGAATACAGGTTCTAAGTTGTAGACTTGGAGTCAGAAGCAAGGCCGTACTTACAGAGGGGGGGGGTCCTGTGGGTTTGGACGCCTCTCCCCCAAAGTTATTACATTATAGTGTATGGTGTATTTATACAGAGACGTAGCCAGAAATATTTGTTGGGGTGGGGATGGTGAGGGTATGAAATGCAGTGATGTATAAATGAACGAAATGTTTGCGCAATATTTAAAAAATAAACTAAAAATATTGCAAAATAAGTCGAAAATTGGGTGTGGGGGATAAATCCTGAAATTTTTGTCCCGATATACCATGCCCCTCGACTCCGAAATTATTTTCTGGGTATGGCCCTGGTCTGAAGACATTTAAGCTGGATTTTCGGAGCCAAGTAATTTTATATCCCAAAGTCGTATTCATTTTCTTAAATCGGAGTCGGAGCAGTATACATATTTATACACGCGTATTATTTTTCATCTGGAGCGGAATGTCTTTCATTTTCAAGCTGGAGCATCTACTTTTTAAGCTGAAACTGTACTTCTTTTTTTTCTTTTTTAAGCTCTAAGAGCGTATCGACAATTTTGTGGGCTCCCTCATTGGAAATGGACAGGTCCACGCCGTATATTTTTTAACCTGAAGGCAACACAATGATTTTTTTTTAACTTCAGATGGACTTATTTAATATTTTGAGTTAGAGTCTAAACTTTAGAGCTAAAAATGTTTGTCGTTGGAACCAAAGCCATATCTTTTAAGCTAGAGCCCGAAACATATATATTTTTATTTGTAGTCGTAGCAAAAGAAGAAATGTTTTTTTTTTTTTATTTTTTTTAACCTGAGCCAGATCCATAAGCTTTTGGAGCTAGACATGAAACAATATATATTTTTTAAGACGCGGACCAAACGGTGAAAAAGGCTAAATTTTTCACGAAACGACTTCATCATTATTATCGTGTTAACAACATTTTCAATTGGGGGGGGGCAGACTTCCTGATTCACCCCCTTGGGTACGATCTTGCATCAGTGTTTAGATAGCGGACAAGGGGTCAGGGCCGTATCCAGAAAAAAATTTATCCAGACAAAAATTTCGGAGGTGGACCAAACGAAATAAAAAGGCTGAATTTTTCACGAAGACTATTATTTTTTTAACAAAATTTTAAATTTCGGGGGAGAGGGGTGGAGGGACCAGACCCCCTGGGTACAGCCTTGAAGGGGGTACTCTCTCTCCAGTGGTCGTTATAGTGAACACTCTTATAGCGTGCTGAGTTTTTTAACATTATTATTTTTTTTTAATGTTTGAAAGTCCGAAAAAAACTTCTACAACCCCCCCCCCTCCCGTTCCTCCAAGAGTTATGACTTTGACTATAGGGTCAAAGCTTTCCCAAATGTATTCCAAGGTGGAGGTGTTGAAAATGGCATCATCCGGTTTGAAGGCACTGCCTTGCGTTACTTTCGCTTTATCATGAAATTTATGTTGTGGACTGGGAATAAGGCTAGCAAAGGGGGGGGGTAATCATCGCAGATTGTCAGCTTTGGCGGTCGGCTCTTTTACTGTAGTAGTGCTGAAGAAGAAAAAACAAAAGGTGTGTGAACTGGAGTACATGGGAAGTATTTATTTTTATATTGGTCAGGCGAAATCTTGACGCATTACGTTGCTGAGAACCAGAGGTAGTTACTTACATTTACGGCAAATATGAAAAAGTTTGCTTGCGAAGTGTAATCCAAAAGGTAGGGTAGTGAAAATTTGAACTTGTAGTGCCTCGGAACGACGACGGCATAAATTCGACAAGTTGATGAGACACGTAGTCATGCGAGAAATTTTTGGCCTTTAAAAAAAAATAATTTGAAAATCACAATACGGTGAAGATTTCGCCGCACACTTTGAGACGCACTCATCTATCGAGAAGGAGATCTATTCTTTTGTAGGCAGGATTAGTTTTTCTTCACAAAAGAAAGCGACACACAAGAACTTTCATCAGAGTGCACATGTATTACGCTAAAGGAACAAATTTCGCTAAAATGACGAAAACTCACTTGAAGCGTTTTTTTACACATACTTTTATTTAGACCTTCGAAAAGTTAGGGCTTCTGGATTATAACAATTGAAGACAATGCACATTTATACAGCATAGGAACTTGGGGAAGCATCTTCATAAAAAAATTACAGTGTTGATGCCATTGCGGGCCTTGCGTGTCGGCGGGCAAAGCCTCCTCACGTGAAGTGAGTGGCTTGCCCCACCGAAAACAACTGTCTAACTGCTAAAAAAATTATCGTTAAACATATTCCTATAGAAAAGAGAGCCTCGATTTTTCTGGAACAATCGAGGCATTAGCAGGTGTTTTACGAGACGCCGCAAAATGCTCCTTGCGCAGCAGAGAAACACCGCAAGAAAACACATCTGCTTCAGCCAAGCAGAGACATATGCGAGCGAAGAGGTGTTATTATTATTATTATTTATTATTACTCTTTTAGCAGGCGAAAAACTGGCGTCAACTGTTATTTTATTTTTATTTAAGCAGCTGATAAGAACGAAATGATTTTCAAGTACATTATTGCGCTGCAAATGAAATGGCTAAAAGGAAAATTGAAAGCTTTAAAAACAGTTACTGTTAAAAACTTTTAAATTAAATTTGGAATAGATTATTAGTTTAAATTTAGACAATAGTAATTAGGATTTGTATTAATAATTTTTCATAAAAAAATATACACGTTGTGTCAACGTGACAGTATGCAGTCACGTGGCATATTGTATCAGATAGTTCAAGGATTAGTTGAAACAGATCATTCCTTTTTGCTGTTACTGGTGCAACTCTTAGTTATGCTTATGTTTGGATAGTTTTTCCTCGTGGATAGAAAAAAATCTTTTGTTTGGACTTATTTTAAATTTATTGATTCCGCTGCTTCCAAAACTTTGAGCAGTATAGTCTAATCAAAAGAAACAGTAATGAATATTGTGTCGTTTTAGGAGCTTTCAGAATCAAATACTGTTTACTCATGTAAGCAATATTGTATCACTCAGGTAAGTAATCGAAAATTAGGCCTGGCCTAAATAATTCTCTCTAGAATTGAAGTTTTTCCATTTCTTTTTGCATACATACTATGAGTAAGGATAACAAAAGTTAATATAAAGCATCAGAAAAAAAATTGATTTTACAAATATGTGCATATTGAACACTATATTATAGAACATTAATATAATAAAAATATTTTTACCAAAAATTACTGTAAATATATTTTATTAAAGAAAGCCAGTATGTTGGTTGCAAAGTTTTTTTAAACATTTTACAATTGTACTAAAGCATAATACATGTTTAACCCATTTATGCCTAGAGTCCCTTTTTTGGGACGGCGTTTTCACTATCAGTCGAAAATGTTATTTATTTTTCCTAGCCTTTATTCGCGAGTATTGAACCTCAATTCCACAAAATATTTTAATGTGGCCAAGTAGGATGTTGACATTTCAATTTTTATGTATAATGATTTTAAATGAAATCATCCCTTGTTCAAAAAGTTGACATCAGAAATTTATCAATTACTGCTGGTGTTAGCAAAAATCGAAGAAAGTCGCACAAATATCCAGGAACGAATGGGTTAAAAGGACGTATATTTTCATTTTTAAATTGAATAAACTAGTCATAATAAAGCTACGATAAATCAAAGAACCTGTTCTTTAAAAAAGAACGGGAACAGTGAACAACTGTTCTTTGAAAATAACGCTTTTCCCCATCTCTACTCTCAATCCGTAAAATTTATCCTTTGTTATATAAAAATTACACTTATACTATTAAATACTTCAAGAAGTGTTATTTCATTGGTATTATGTATTTAGTTTAACAATATTATCCCTATTTTTATCGTACGTCAGTAAAAAACTTAATTTAATCTGGATGATGCCAAAAGAAGTGTATGAAACAGCCTGCTGTGATGGGAATCGGAAGTAACATATTTTAAATTTTTACTCTGTTTTCCTGATCTGCTAGCATTGTTACCCTTATTGATGAAATTGTCAGTAAAAAATTCAGCAAGGTGTGCTTTCAAGTAAGTAAGACCTTCTTATTTTCCGATAACTTAATTCGTATTTCTTTTACAGCCTGATAGCTAGATCTAAATCTGCAATTTTATTTACTCACTTTTATCTTATTTTATCGTAAAGTTCTAAAAACATAACCATAAAACCGCGATTTCTATTCTGTTAGTATAAAACCAGATTTTATTTTCAATACTGTAGGATTTTAAAACTTATCAATGCTAATGCTTGTTTAAAAGGTTTAGAGATATAACCATGCCATTTTATCCCTAAAAAATTCTCCAAGTCTCCTTATCCTAACATTAAACACAATTATTTCTACTATTCTGTAAAAAGCTTCCATGATAGGATTTTACCGGTTGGTGGGTGGGACTTAAAATTTTTACACTTATAAGAACTAATTCTGCTAAAAGAATAGTTATCGCCTTTACTATCTTATCTCGATCACCCTAAAAATCTCCTTATCTAGACTTTGTGAAAGGTGGGGAAGACAGTGAAAAATTCTCTATCAAACTATTGCGAAATAGACTAAAACTATAATCAAGAAGAAAATTAAGCATCAAGATTACAAGGCCTGTTTACAAAGTTTAACATTCAGACGACACATACAATATCGAATACAAAGTGATAGCCATCATCTGCATACAGTTAAACAGAACAAAGTCGTACTTGACGATAAGCAATTTATTTTACAAGATGGTATCAACGCCTTGGCGCATGGCCACTACAGCATTAAATAATTTAAAATGAGGAGGCAGAAGTTCTACGGGGTGGAGGTGAGACCTCATTATATATATATATATATATATATTCTTTTGCACATTCCTAGTTCAAGTCAGCCAAGACCCCGAAAATTTTCTAAGTCCCCTTATCCAACAGTCATGGAAAGAATTCCCCATCAAACGATTGCGAAATAGACTGGTTTCAAGAAGTGTTGCAGATAAGGAGTGAGCGTTCAAGGAATGTTGCGGAGTGATGCAGCTGTGAGCGGATGAGGGCTGCAGGCTGCAGCTGTGGAGTCATGCAGAACTGTCTTTTATAATCTACTCACACATTGCATATCCTCTTTTGAAAAGTGAGGGGAAAAAATTCTGGCTGCAACAGAAAACAAAATAACAAAAATATCATCTGCGAAAGAAGACATGATCTTAAGCTGCTTAAAACGGAAGTTTACTTTTTTTTCTATCTCCTCATACTGACTTATCAAAACAAAACTGGTTTGTTCTCTTGTTTTAATTTTTAATCTTGAAAGAATAAGTTTTTTTAAAAAATGTCAAAGACTGGCATTTAATTACTAATCTGTAATATAGCTCAAAACACTTTTAAATACAAACGTTAACATGATTTCTTTCCATTATTAAGAAATGTTCAGCAATGAGTAAAAGATTAAAACATTCAATTAGAACATCAATGATTCCAACTATCATATGTTTAACAGAAGAAATATTTAATACAGTATTATTTCAAACCTAACAGACAAATTGCTTCATTTAATGGTAACATTTAATGAAAATATTATATATATATAAATATAAAACATATAAAATTAAACATCCTTTCAAAATTCAAAATTTCTATTTGCTTGCTTCAAAATTCTTCAGGGCGTAGTAACTTTCGTTTTTAACAAAGGATTTGTATCAGGATCTAAATTTAATTCAAACACAAGTAATATATCTCCCCTCTTCCCACGGTCTACTGGCACCACATCTCGCAAGAATTTCCTTAGTCTAGCAGACCCGGACAGTTTAACAACCAATAATTGCATCTCTTTTAGCACTTGTGATACTGTATAGAACACGTGATCCGAGGTTATATAAGTTGAAACGTAGCTCGGAGCATAGATTCTTCGTGACTTCCCTTGCCATTTAAAACTATGTGAAACCAAATAAAATTATGTCTTCGTAAATCCGCAAGATCTCTCCTTTTGCTTGGCCAGACTACGAGTACTAGCAGCGGGCGGCCGGGGCTATGCCAGAGTCCCGAGCTGCCTCGCGGCGGCTGACGATGTTATGACCCTACGCAGCGCACCAACCACGACGGCCCCGTTTATTTCATATATATATATAACATTACAAATCAAAAGCCCATGAAAATCCCATATTTCTGGAACTACGCAGTTTAATTCAGTTGGAACAAAGAAATCCGCGTTCAAAAACTGCAATTATTACACGGTCCCTTGCAGTTCCTTTGTAATTTTGTAGACGGTCCCGGCAGCCAGCCACAAAGGCGTCTTAAAAGTCATAACAAACCCTGGAAAAAACCACTGCCCAGATTTAGCTTTCGGCCAATAATTGCAATGTTCTGTGATCATGTAACACGACGTCAAAAAGTGATAAAAGGAGTTGCATCATCCCAGGACGGAAATTCCGCGTGACCGCAACTGCCTAAGAAAGATGTATCCAGTCGTCCAATAAAATCATGTAATCGTACTTGGACTTCGACATATTTCTTCCAGCGACGGCCGCTATGGCCCAAGGATTTTCACCGAGCGCTCCCGGCGTTTGGCGGCCAGCGACGATCGGCAGCCTCGACCTATCCGGGCCGGATTCCGCAATAGCGACTCTAATCCACTCTCCCGAGCCACCTTATACCCAGGGCCGTAACCAGAGGGGGGGCTATGGGGGCTGAGCCCTACCTAACAGGCTTTCAGCCCCCCCCTAAGATTTTCAAAATTTTTTGTAAATTTACTGATAAATACGAAAGTTTAGAAACGAATGATTTTTAACGATCTTTAAATTTCACATCATTAAAAATATCGGGTTTGGGGGGGATTTCTCATCGCAATGGTTCGATTTCTATAAATACAGTTAATTATTTTGCTGCTCTTGGTTGTTTGGATTTTTCTCAGAACACAAAACTGCCGCTCTTCCTTTAAGTCTGTTTTCCAATGATTTTGAGGGGGAGTAAAAACTTAAAACTTTCAGCATGTCCATGTTTGCATTCAAAATGGTGGCGAACATTTTTAACATTTGTTGTAAGGAATGATAATGTAAAAAATTTGAATTAAATTCTTTTCCAAAAATAAAATCACCACAGGATTAAGTAACATGGTATGTCTCCATTTTTGTTTTACCTGCCACATAAAGTTGTAACAGTCCAACAGTGTTGGAAAGAGTCTCCCGCACTTAAACAAGATTCAAATACAGTAGAACTCCAATTATCCGAACTCCGACTAACCGAATCGCCGATTATCCGAATCGCTTTTAGAATTTCAGAAGAAAATTAAGACGGAGCGACCTTCCCTCCCAGAAGCTAGTGTAGGCGCACAGCGATAACGCACTAATGTGCAGCACTTGTAAGTAGTCTTAACATGCAAACGGACGTGTTGCTTTTTCATTTAATTAATTAAAAGCTCTTTTCTTTGAAAATAGTTTTCTTCTCTCATTTTCAACATACATATAAACAGTAATAAATATAATACATACTAAACCCTTTGCAATTATGCCTTCGTTAAACAAACCGATTACTGTATTTTCGAACGCGTTATATCCCTTCAAAGAACACTCGTTTTTAAAAGGGCGGTCCCCCGAACATAGCGGCGCCCTTTGATGTGGGAAAACCGGGGCTTTCTAAAAGTCAACAATAAATAAAAAATGTCACAGCCTATGCGAACAGAGAGAGAAAAAAATGATGATGTGAGAAAAATATTGATGGATTCTGGATTCCTACACTGACTTCCCCCCGCGAAGTCAGTGTAGGCACAACGGCAAGTTAAGACAAGTTCCGGCGCATTGCAGTCACGGCGCACCTGTCATTGTTTGTTTTGATTAGCCAGTGTGCTATTGACCTTGCTCGAGGACGCTACTCTTTCGCTACGGCTTATGTACTTTTGTTTGTGCGTGTACAATACTGTATTGTTTTTATACCATGGCTTCGAAAAGAAAACGTGTTGTGCTATCGTTAGCGGACAAACTGAAAATTATAGAGCAACTCGATAAAGGTGTAACGGGTAAGAAGTTGTCTGAGATTTATGGTGTTGGACAAGCAACAATTTCTGACATTAAAAACAGTAAGTCAACACTTTTAAACTTTGTTTCGGTGCTTGAAAATGAAGATGGAAGTTCCTCCAGGAAAACAATGAAGACAGCAACCAACAAAAATTTGGAAGATGCCGTGTTTAAATGGTTTTTGCAGCAACGTTCTATGGGAAATCCGATTTCAGGTCCAATCCTTTGTGAAAAAGCCAAAATCTTAGCAGAAAAGCTTGGTTATTCATCTTTTAAGGCTAGTAACGGCTGGCTAAGGAATTTTAAATTCAGGCCTGGTGTACGCGAGTTAGATTTGGCTGGTGAGAAGCTTTCAGCAGACTCTGCAGCTGCTGAAAATTTTATTGAAAAATTTAAAACTGCATCAGAATCCTATGATCCGGAGTTTGTTTATAATGCCGATGAAACTGGCCTTGTTTGGAAAGCATTACCAAAAACCACTTTGGTTTCTAAAAGGGAATCTAGTGCCCCTGGACATAAGGTCAGTAAAGAACGTGTTACAGTGCTTAACTGTGCCAACTCCACTGGAAATCATAAACTGCCACTTCTTTTGATAGGAAAATCAAGAAATCCAAGAGCATTTAAAAACGTAAAAAAACTTCCACTCTTCTACAAAAGTCAACCCAAGGCCTGGATGACTGCAGCTTTGTTTACCGAATGGTATGATGAAGTGTTTATTCCTGAAGTGAAAAAGCACCAAAAATCGGTGGGAAAAGAAGGCAGTAAGGTGCTTTTAATTGTTGATAACGCACCCACTCATCCTACAGCAGAACTGTTGGAAAGAGAGAATGGGCAGTTTAAAACGACGTTTTTGCCTCCCAATGTTACAAGTTTGCTGCAACCCATGGACCAGTCTGTTATTGAAACAATGAAGCGCCATTACAGAAGGCAACTGCTGAGAAAACTGCTGATCGAAGGTGCTGAAGATGAAGAATTGGTTTTGGCAAATCATAGCAAAATAAATTTAAAGGACTGCTGTTACATGGTAGCGGAAGCTTGGAGTTTGGTTACCGCAGTGACGCTAAGACGTGCGTGGAATAAACTGAAAGGCCTACCGTCTGAGAAGAACAAAAAAAAAGAATCTGAAGAAAATGAGAAACAAGAATATGGAGAGGATGATGATGATGAAGATGCGTTGTCACTAGAGGAAATAAGAAAAATGATTGTAAAAATTCCTGGTTGTACAGAAGTAAGTGCTGAAGATGTAGGAGAGTGGATGGCTTGTGACACGTCTGACCCTGGTTTTCAAATTCTCAATGACGATGAAATTGTTGTAAGTGTGAGAGAAGATGTTGAAGTGGAAGTGGAAGAAGAACTTTCTGCTGATGTTGAAGTAGACGCTGGACCATCAGCTAGTGAAGCATTTGCCGGCCTCGAGACTGCTTTGAAGTGGATGGAGCGTCAGCCCGAGTGTGACCACTTGCAACTGCTCACCGTCAAGCGAATGCGTGACCTGGCTGCCCGAAAACGGTTGAAGACCGCAAAACAGCTTACATTAACGGAGATGTTTAAAAAACAATGATTTTTATTTCTAAACTTGTACATAAGTACATTTTATTTATATTTAAAACATGTGAAAATTCCATGTTTCTTTCATTTAATTCAATAAAAAAATAGTGCAATATCAAAACGTAGCTTTTATTCTCTCCAATGGCAATTTTTAAAAAAAAATCCGATTATCCGAATATTTGATTATCCGAATGGGCCCCGGTCCCCATTAATTCGGATAATTGGAGTTCTACTGTAATGATACTTTTATGTTAGAATAGTTGACACATCCTTCAGATTAAAGGGTAAAAAGAAAAACCAACGGGTACTCTTTTAAACTGATCACCTTGTATAATATTTATATTTTGCTTTATGTAGACATTTAAAACAAAAAAAAAAAAACGCATTTTCGGTAAATTTTCATTTCAAAGTTTGATAGTTAAATTTATTTTACTGGTCTTCTTTAATTGGGTTGCATTTAATGGACTACAAAAGGTGCAATGAACGAGTAACTATACCTTATAAATTATTCTTGCACAAAAAATTACTCTAACCGATATCCAGTACTGCATTCGCTCAAAGTAGCATTTGAATATTTTTCGCGGAATCTCCATTAAAAAGTTAATAACATAATGAATGTTAAATAGTTTAAAAATATAATGAATGTTAAATTTTTATTGTGTTTTGCGAAGCATATACTCTAGAAAAAAAATATACAAACTGAAAAACAGTCTCTTCCCCCACCCCTTCGATTACTAATACTTATATTGGGTCAGCCCCCCGAACTAGATTCTAAGCCCTACCTAACATTTCATCCTGGTTACAGCCCTGCTTATACCCAACGCCACGAGACCTCAACAGCCTTGCCTCCTACCCGGACCACGACTACAAACACTCCCGTAGCGCCCTAATGTTACATATATATATATTAAACCTTAATAGTTAAGAATATAATCAATAAAATAGAAGCAAATCGAAAAAAACTTGTCTGTTCTACCGTCGCTTTATACTCATCGGGGTGAGATTAATACTTCCAAATACATCGGGGTGATGCAACAGTGGCAGGCACATTTACTCCCTATTTTAAAATACTCAGGTAGGGATGTCCTAAAAAAAGAATACCGAGCAGAGACCAAAACTACGTGTAAATCACATAACGTGAAAGGTGCTAGTAATTCTGGTTAAGTTAAAACCGCGGAAGGGCGCCAAATTTGTAAGGGACGGCTAGCAAAGAAAATGAGTTCCAATGCAAAGGGTAACAAAATTATTTTTACTTTAACTACCCAAAACACAATTTAACACAGAATTACAAGTGCAGGGCAAAAAGCGTCCGCGCACGATCAAGTCATGGTCTCCACTTCTGGGTATGGCAGGTGGCGCTGCTCTGCTGTTAACTAAGAGCGCTGTAATATCTCTTCACAATCCTCCACTAATAAAATTTATTCATTATCCATCTGTAACTTGGTAAAAGAAATTCCAATTAGGTAAAGAAGCAATTTCTACAGGAATGGACAGTAAAATGAAACGATATACTGTTTTTTCCCTATGTGTTTGCGAAAGGCAGTTAAAACACTTGCAATTTTTTAAAAAACATCTGCGGACACTATTGGATTTCAGGAACGGTATTCCCAGATTCGAAAGCTTTGGCTGGCTGCAAACCCTTTTCAGATAAATGAGCGTTACAGCAGTAGAAATGCAAGCATTTTCCCCCTTCGATAAAGTTTACTTCGGGACGGTATGGCACGTTCGCATAAGTGAGTGTGAACCTTAAGAACGATACGATTGGTTATCGGAAAATGTGCGAAATGCACGCGATTCTTTGCAAGGACACCAGTGACCACGCCTATCTATTTACCAGAAGATAACAGTAAGGGATGCTTACGCTTTTGAAATTATAGCTGTAAACATTTGTGATCCACTTTTCCTTAGCAAAAAAAGCAAATCGTGGGTGGTGTTGTTCACGCGTGCCATTTACCGAGCAGTAACTTGTCGAGTCACTTGTACATGCTTTAAGAAGATTAATTTCACGGAAGGGGTCTTCTGTTAAGTCGATAATTCACTGTGATAACGGGACACATTTTACAGGGACAGCAGCTGCATTGAGAAAAATCGACCAAGAAAAGAAATTAATTTCGATCCAGTCGAATGAAAATTTATTCTGCATTTAAATCCACCAACCACTCTGTGGCGGGGCAGCTGGTGAGGCGTTTGATTCGTGAGCTAAAAATACTTTAGATGAAGAAGTGTTAAATAGTAGGCCTTTAACTTAAATCGCTAATGATTCGAGTGACTTAATGCTCCTAACAACATCAAGCTTTCTTCATCATATTAGAGACCGGTAGACTATATTTTAACGGCTTGAACAGAAAGCGGCTAATTTAAAGGCAGAAGTACTGTCAGGAGTTTCAGGGGCAACTTAAAAGGAAATTTCGCAGAGATATCTAGGATAGCTGGTGCAAAAAGCTGAAGGGATTAGTGCTTCATGAAAAGTGGGTGACGTGGTTTTAGTTACGTTTTCATCCAGAGAAGTTTGAACTGGCCTGGTAGTGTAGGAGCTCCAAAGAGGACGAGATGGCCAGGTAAAAGTGGTTGAAGTAAGTCTCAACATAAGGAGTTGATAAAATTTTTACAAAAGCTATTTGCATTGGAGATGAGTTCTTCAACAGATTCTGTTTAGTCAACTTGGTTCGAGCACATCTTCAAATTGTTGAAATTCGGCCTCGGAAAGAGTGTGACACTGAGAGAGCTGTAATGACAGAAATCTTTAAATCCGTAGAATGGATATAATGCTCTCTACAAAGCACGTCCCAGCAAACACACACAGCTTCTCTGAACGTCTATTAACGTTCAGAAGACGTTTTCTGAACGTTAATAGACGTTCAGATAACCTGTGTGTGTTTGCTTGGGTTTCTTGGCATTCATCATTTGTGGGAATCTGACAGATTCAGAAAATTTCGCTTGAGTGGCGAGTCCTTTTTTTTTTTTTAGCGCATGTGTTTCTTTTAACTATGAATTGTTTTCTAACAACTAAACACAGTTGCTGCTTATCACCCGCTTGCGGTCTACTGACACATATTTAACGGCCGTCAGAAATCTACTCCGTCAAATATAGGTGTTTAAATCAAGGTTTTGAAAAAAAAAAGGTGAGTTTAATCTTATTTTTAATTATTATTATTAAGTGGCGAAAAGAAGAAAAGTAAAAAAAAAACCATACCTTTTGTCTTATTTATTCCATAGGTATTTATTATTAATTTAAATGATATTATTAATTAATGTCTGAGTGCAATGCAAGTGAAACTATTGTTTTGTGTTTTTCAGAGCTGTCCGTCTGACTGGTCCATTCGTGACGATGATTTACAGCATGCTTGTTGGAGATATGTTTCGCTTCAGTATCATATACATGATTTTTCTCTTCGGATTCACCCAAGGTTCTTATATTAAAAAATTGTTTCAAATATTTTGTGCATATTATTGGAATATATAGAGGGTCCCATAATTATTGGGACAAACTTTAAGAGGAGGTAGGGCAGATAATAAGGATCTGCCGACGACGTCTTCATGTAGATTGTAATAATCACTTTGAAAGCAGTGCTGAAATAATAATGAGTTTTCCGGCCATTGTTTGTCAAAAACTAATGCATCTGTCACAGAAAATATGTACGTGAATAAAATTAATAGTTTAAAATTTTTATTTCATTGATGAAGATCTTGGAGTCAAGCTCACTGTCCATGAAACTTGATTAAGAAATTAGACAGACACTACAGCTCTTTTCCCAAAGTGATTATTAACAGGTAAAGGAAAACGCAGTTTTTGACCCCATACGTGATTCCCATTCTTTATTATGTGCCCTACCTCCCCTTAAAGTTTCTCCCAATCGTCATGGGACACCTTGTATTTGTATAGGTGTGTGAGTGTGCGTGTTGGGGCAAGTTGATTCAAATTCAGGTACGCTGCTGTTGTTAAAACTAAACTCAGGAGAAAAGAGTACGGCCTTTTTATAAAAGCGTACATGGTATATTTTGTTATATAATTAAAAATAATTATTTATATCTTATATTTTCATAGCTATCTAACATAATTTATTGACAATATAAAATCATTTTGACAATTTCTTAAGAACAATAGTAATAATATTTACTAATATATATCTGCAATCGCGTTGCAAACCCTCAGTGGTGAAATTATGTTTCTAAAAGGCGAAAACTGAGGTAAAAATTTTATAAAAATTAAAATTAACAGGACAAGAAACAGTGAGTAAAACTTTATGGCTCGACAACTGGAGGTTAGCACTAGAAACAAGTGAGGAGAGTTTCAAGATCAGCACGCGGATTAACCATAAACAGTATTCTCCAAGAAATTATAACCAGGGATCCGTAACTCAACGTAATGCGCGTTATAACCAATTCGTTTTTCGTTACAAATCATAACGTTATTCATACCGTAACTTTCAAATCGTTCTTCACGAAATAACGTTATAATCAATAACGTTACTGTTTAGAGAAATCAGTCTTTGGTTCCTTGATCCAAAACTGCTCGGGGAATAACGTTATATTTAATAACGATAATCAACGTACACTTATTATAACGTTATTTATTGTATCTTTTCTGTGCTATACTTAATAACTGTAAGAAAAGTAACAGAATGCATTCGGTTAATCATGTTAATCCGTCAATTTATAACGTTAAACTCACATAACTATTTGATAACGATACATTAGTCATAGTTATAGCCAAAAGTTGAATAACAATTTAAATACGGTATGTGACCATAAAGTTGAAGGAAAAGAAAGATATTTTCATACCGTTATAACTCAGTAACGAAATGCCATTGATATTGAAACAATCCGCTACAAAATATGACAAATAGTTCCAATATATTTAAATACGGTATAAGATCTAACCGTTCGAGGATCCTAAAATTTTTTTATCCGAATCATCGGTTTTTCGGACTGAGCGGTGAATGAAAAGTAAAAGTATTGAGTGGGTTCACCACCCGGACTTGTGTTCCGTACGTAAAACATAGGACTCGTGCAAGGACTGGTTTCGAGCAGGGCATTCGGGGCAATCTCCCAGGCCCCCAACAATAAGTTGCCCTCCCAAATAACCCTTTAACGTGAAAAATTTGCACATTTTGAGTTTAATTTAAAATGAAAGACATCTAATTTAATTTTATGAAAAACAACAGTAATAATAATTACTCTGTTACTATTTCATAGCGCTATCATCATATCCACACCTTTTATTTTTAGCTAACCGTTACCCAAGTAGCACAAACTGGTTCAAAAGCCGTAATTTCTACGTTCAGCTAGGACGTTACCATCCCGTACAGATTTACGGTGTCGCTTACGTCAGAATGTCCGGACAAAGCACGTACAATGATCGTCGAAATCTGGGTCCAGATCAGTGTTCTCCACACGTACTTAAAACGTTGTATGCTGCTTAAGCAGGACGTATTTAAAACGTTGTGTATCTGCTTATGCAGGACGTACTTAAATCGTTGTGTAGCTGCTTATGCAGGACGTACTTAAAACGTTGTGTAGCTGCTTATGCAGCTATAATCGATATTCTACAGCTTTTTTAAAAAATAAATTACTCCGCTTATCTGAATCAACGGCTAATTAATAGGATTAATGCTGCTTATTAAAATTTTCGTAAAAACGGTGTTCTGATTTAGAAATATATTACAACATTGTTTGTGCAACTTTCATTTAAATACTGACTGATGTATAAGTATTTTATGTATATATATATTAGTTATTGATTATTTACTTTCTATTCTGTTCAAGTTATTCATTATTTATTTTCTATTCTATTCAATATCTAATTTTTATGTCAAACATATAACCTTTAAAAATTCTTGTTTTATATTATTAAAATTTTATAAATATTGAGAGGTAAGAGAGCTCTTGAGGAAACGGCTACTTTTTTTTATATTTTTTACTGCCATTGGAAATAAAAAATAATTTGCAATTGGAAAAATATGTAACTCTAATAAACTTAGGAATTTCAGAGAAAATGAAAAAAATTATATATATATATATATATATGTGTGCTGTCCTGTTCTTGGTTTTTTTTTTTTAAATAATAAAAAAAAAATATTTGTTTTGATGTTATATTTGTTTTTTCCGTTTTTCTATTATTTCTCTTTTTTTGTGTGTGTTTGTATTCTTTTCTTCTCTTTTTATTTATTTTTGTATTTCTTTATCAAAATCTCAGGAGTTTCCCTGAAAAACCAGTAGAATTGGTTGCTATACAATGTGCCCTTTTTGTTGGTGTATTATTAGAATGTTATTATTTATTTTTGTACTTCTTTATCAAAATCCCAGGAGTTTCCCTGAAAAACCAGTAGAATTGGTTGTTATACAATGTGCCCTTTTTGTTGGTGTATTATTAGAATGTACTTTCACACTGACATAAAAAAAAATTATTTTCAATTGTAGTTACAAATAAGGCACATGCAGATTTTAAGTTTTGTACTTAATTTTTTTTTTTATTGTATGCATATAAAATAATGTTCATAAAATGCACTCCTCCAATTAAAATGACAAAGCCGAAACTTTTGGCATGCATGTATATTGCCACTATACTACTAATTGCAAGGTTTTTACACATTTAATGAAATGAAATTCCCAGTCTTTTTTTCAATTTTCCCCACTGCTTTTATAGGTAAAAAAAATAGTTATTTTATACACTGTTATACAAAATACCTATTTTAAATTGGAAAATAATATTATTTAACTACATTAAAAATTTAAAATATTACCAACCAATGGATCAATTTTTACTCTTAAGACACAGGAGATTTCAACAAAGGAATGTTAAAAGAAAAGTATTCAGTTGTAAGATTGATATTAAGATGAATGTGCGAGGATTTTCTTAAAAATTCAGGATCTTACGAACTTTTTAGTTAATGGCAAACTTTAAACAAAGTTTACATTAATCAATTGATTTATGTCTCATAAATCAATTTACTGCATTGCAGAGTAAATACTTTTTTTTTTAACATACTATTAACGTATCAGCTTTGCTAAAAGTTTTAATACTCACAGGCTTGACGACTTATTTATTTATTCTTTTCATACTACATCAAATCTAGACTGCAGATGGCAATTATGTCACTTATACCTAATTTAGCACACACAAACATTTGAAAAAAAAAAAAAAACCTTCTTGGTACTTTACCTTAATTTATTCCCCTAATCTAGATGATATAAATCAATGTCAATAAAGCCGAAAGAAGAAAAAAAGAATGTTTTCTGAAAATGGAGTTAAGGTATCTTAAACAAAAGAAATAAGATTGTCAATTTTTTAAATATTTATTCGTCAATTTTTAAAATATTTAAAATATTATACACAAGCAAATTGAATTTTCAAGGAGCTTTTTCTTCTTATAATTCTGTCTGAATGTAGCATGTTTGAGCCAGTTTTATTATATCTTCTACGATTTTCGACACTACTTCCTTTATTAGTGGATGTTCCCTTACAGCAACTAAAAGAAAAAACAAATTGCATTATATTTTTATGACAAAATTGTACAATCGATACCAATACAATAAAGTAAAGTTTGTTTATATGTAAAGGGAAATCTGGAACTCTGGAAATGAAAAACCGTATTTAAGTCCTTTAACTGACAGCCATTTTAAATACTCAAGCAAATACAAAAGAAATTGAATTCATCTGTGATTAGCCAGATGATATAAGTATTCAATGAACATTCATGGAATGACAACCACATTGCTCCCACAACCAAATTTAAAAAATGAAACTTACATATCCTCTTCAGACCCAACAAAAGTCTTGCATGTCAAATTTAAGAGCAATCTCTTAAAAAAAAAAAAAAAAAAAACCATTAACATTTAAAAATGACTAGTAAAAAGTGCATTTTGAAATAATTTTTCGAATAAAATCTTCATTCCGAATCACAATCTCAGTAGTAAAATACTGTTATGATCCATAAATGAAGACTAACAAGACACTTTCAAAGGTAAAGGATGCTTTAACTCTTTGGCTCCCAGGCCCAAGGAAACTTCACATCCATTGGTTCAGACAGAAATAGCCGGAAAATGCCTCCCCCCCCCCCATCTAATGAAAGCGAGCACATTCATCACTAGTTTTTGACAATCGGGAACTTCCCTTTTTGAAGGGGTGATATTCCGAAGAAGGTCTAATGTAACTGCTTATAACAACAGATTGACATTGGAATGTAACTTGTAGTGTGTAGTCCTGCTACATTAACTTGACAGTCGGTCACGGGAATTTGGTGAGTCCACTGGGGAAATTAGGCAACAGGTTTTCCTTCGGGATAAACTCAGGTAGCCGTATTTGGCACCTTATTGCGGATACATGAAATTTCTAGCACAATGAAGAATGAGCATGCGGGGCAGGTGTGCCCTTTTATTCGCTTTCACTCTGGGGAGAGGGAGACCAGATGATCACCAGAAATTCTCCCCACTTGGCGAAAGAAGCTACAACCAATTATGCAGTAGCACATAGTAACTTTTCAATGAGCGACCCCTCTCTAGGAATGAAATGACCTAAGGTCGACTGCCAAGTTCAGGCAGCCAAACTATACTTGCAGCTCACTTTCTAAGTATGAACGTTCAAGAAAATAAATAAATGCAATCTGTCTTGAAATGCTAAAATTTTATATATATATATATATATATATATATATATATATATATATGTATGTGTGTGTGTATGTAAAGGAAGCACTTATATTAGAGTGGTCTTGAAGCATAGAATTGTTTAATGCCATAATTTAAATAATGTTTTAGATTAGAGTTTTCCTTTCTTTCTCCCTCTCGTTTCAGCAATCACAGAAACAACCCCCCCCCCTTCAATGATAATAGGCAATGGTGCAGTTTTCCATTTATTTCAAAAATCAACTACTCAAACTAATCAAAAAAGCACTAATTTTACAAATGCCTGTCAAGTAGTTATAAGTTTTTGTGAATGTACTGTGAATAATTATAATTTTAAGTAACTATGAATAATTACGTAAAATTAAATATCGAACATTTATGTTAAATCGTTAGGTTATGCTGTTAGTTTATTATACTTAATTTTTCTCGTCAATTAGTTGACATTTATTTATTTACTTTAAGTTATCAATCAATTTTTATTTTTATATTGATTTTTCAAGATTTGATCAGTAATTGCGTACATTTTCTTATTTAAAAATTTTTTGTTTTTGTTTTAAAAGGGCTGATTCTATTTCACAATTTTTTAATTATGAAATGTTTATCTTCATTGCCAAATATCAATGCAAAATAGTTTATACACTGTGATTAGTATACTTTATCTAAAAGCATGTTTTCCATAAGCATATTTTGCAAATATCACACTCCCATGAGCTTTGAACAAAATGTCCCATTTTTGTTTTTACATTACTTTTACGGCATTTGGGGCAAGTTTTTTTACTCCCATTAATTTTTATTCTTTATGCCCATGTTCATAAAATCCTTCAGTTACTGAAATATCTCTTTTTCTAGAAGAAAAGTTTCTCACTTATTGTTCAATCAATTTCATTTGAAAATCACGCAAAGTAGGTGGTTTTCGTTCCTCTGGAAAGTTCGTCACCATCATGATTATAAAGGAATTAACAATTGCTGTATCCAGCAAAAACCAAAAAAGGTAGTACCAGCATTTCAACGATTTTCTGGCTACACTGTAGTACTTTCTTCTTTGGTCAGCCAAGTCTACACCTCCCATACATTTTGAAAGCTTCAGGGCATACTACTTGATTTCTTTTCCTTTTTTTCGGTTAACTTTGACAACATTGTGATTTAAATGGCACGTCATGGCTAGCATGGCATCCGAAGTACTTCACCTGAGAATAAACAAATACAGCTTAAGTGAATTAACTTTTATAAATAATGGCATAGATCACCAGTACAAAGAATAAATCAGGTAAGATCAATAATATGGGTATAAAAAGGTATTTACCACTTGCAGTCAAACACCTTGACTTTTAAAGCCACTCAACAGAAATTACTTTCTTATAATAAATCATTCAAAACACTTTACAATTCTATAAAAATACTCAAATTAAAAGCACTTCCTAAATCATTATCTTTATTTAAATTACATTATACAACTCTAGTGACATTTATTGAATTCCAAAGTAAATCAATTTGCCGAAAGAAATACACTGAGGTGACAAAAGTCATGGGATACCCTTTATACAGTGGCGTAGTGAGGGGGGGGGTGTCAGTTTGACTATTTTTTGTCACTTTTTGAAGATTTATCTCTCCATCAATGGCTGAGAGGTTCTGCTATCGAAACTGGATGGTGGGAGGTGTCAGGCTCATACCCTGGTCGTGCCTGTTGATCTAGCTGTTCGGAGTTTTCCGTGGATTTTTTTTTCCAGAAATTGCACATAAATACTGGCTAGGATCCCTTAGGAATAGGAAGGTATTCCCCAATAGGATTAGGATCCTAGTGCAGTCAGTCGGCCATAATCCACAAGCAACTAATGAAGATTTATCTGCTATTTTTTCATTTTCTCAGGGAAACAAAGTTCAGGACATTTAATATCACTGTTTCCATTTCTATATAACAATATTCACCTAATTCAGTGTCTGATTTGGTAAGTAAAAGAAAGCTATGCGAAAATAGTTCATTTTAAAGAATATAATAAACACAGAAAACTTTGATCCATGTTTTCATCTTACAAGAAATTCAAATTTATAGATAATGTACATTTATCATTATTAAACTTATTAAAACTATTATTATGAGAAGGCACATTACAATATTTATTACAATTATGTAATGCAGTCTAGTTTAATAATTTTTACTTAAAGGAAAATTGTAAATATACTTTTACTACACTTAACTTATCTTAATCATTTTAATGAAAACTAAATGCTTACAAATATTATTTGTTACATAATGTAGTTTGCACAATCACATAATGTAGTTTGCATCATCATGATGTCCTGATGATGATATATCCACATCAATTACATGAGAATACAGTTTTAAAAATAGCATTAATATACAGTTTATGACTCGGGGAGTTTATTGTATCGTTAGGTTTTTACCCCTTTTTCCCAGGTTTTTACCTGTAAAAACCTAGTTTTTACCATGCCCTGCTAAAAACCAGTTTTTACCGGTAAAAAGCCAACCCTGATCCATAATGTAGATTATCCGTTACATCAGTGCCTAAACCCCCCTAAAACTTTTTTCTGGCTACTCTACTGCTTTTATAATAATGCGTCTGACCTTGTTTTGCCCAGCGGAGGGCAGCAACTCGATGCGGCATGGATAGACTAACCAAAAACAGAAAATACAGCACAGAAAAGTTACTGTATTAATAATAAATCTGATTAATTAGTGTAATGCTTTATACCCTGCTAATTACTTATTGTTGTAAGCATAAATTAGCTTAATTATTTATGTGGGGTCAACATAATCGACAAACACTAAAGCCCTTAAAAATTATATAATTAGATTTAACAATAAAATAATTACAATAATTGGTCTAATCGATTATATTAATTATAAAATGATTTTGCGCATTCTACCCCTCACCTGTTTCAGGTGCAAAATCACCCCCTCCTTGAGTAATTTCTGGATTTGCCCCTGGCAACAGATATGTTCATGAGCTCAGGAAAGGCACTGCAAGCGATGTTGTGCATTCAGTAGGGGAAACTCTTGTACATAGGGCCAGCTATTTTCAAATGGCAATATCTTTACTTATAATTAACTTACAATAATAAAAATCACTTCAAGTATCGAAGCAAAAAAATTGGAAATGGTACAGAAAATTTTTTAAAAATTACAAATGGCCCTAGGTACAATAATACTATTGTACCTAGGGTCAGTTATTTTCAAAAACCAAAATTGTTGTTTACAATATAAAAAAACAATTTGTATTCATTATTTCTTTTGTACACAGTTTCTAAAATCTTTGTAAGGAAGAAATGTTTATTATTCCACGCTTGATTTGCAAAACTGACACCAACAGTAGGTAAAAAGCATTGGCGTTCTGAGCCTCCAACAATTTTTGGTTACGGCAATTTAAATATAACATCATCTCTGTTGATAACTTAAGTTGTATCACTATGATACAAAAATTTATTCGAATCCTTAGAGTCGTTTCAGGTATTTACAGGGATGTTAACTCCAACACTCGATTTGGGAGCACCCCGGGAGCAGAAAAAATTCCATTTGGGAGCACCTCGGGAGCAGAAAAATTCCATTTGGGAGCACCTCGGGAGCACAAAAAAATAGTTTCCGAGAAGAAAACTAAGATTCGAGATCAGAATTAACATGATTTTGGAGCATAAAATTGAAGATTTAGGAACACAATAAATGCATACAAGAAAAGCAAAGTTTGCAAGCAAACACCATTTGCTGAAAGCAAAACACTATTTGAAAGCACTTTAGGAAAGCTCTGGAAAAAAAGGGTGTATACCCAACTAGCACACATACATTGGGTTATTATAATAACCCAACGTATGTGTGCTAGTTGGGTATACACCCTTTTTTTAAGGGGATACACCCTTGTTGGGTATACACCCTGTATACAGGCTATGCTATCAGCAACTTGGTAAAAACAATACATCTATTTACATGGACGGAAGGAATTTTTTTTTTTGTGTGTGTGTGAAACTGCTCTTTTTAATGGTTTTCATATAAATGCTAAATGGAAAGAGAGTGGGAGAGAAGTATTTCTTATATGCAATGGTACTTTTAATGCATGTTCGAAGGTTGTAAAAATACTAATATTTAAATGGTAGAATTAACATTTCTGCCGTTTATATCATTCTAGAATTATGTATTCAAAATTAAGTCTATTTTAAAATAAAGATTTTAATTACGGATCTATAAATGAAATTCGTAACACATTCTCAAAAATTTGCAGACGCACTTTGGCTGAACACGGGACCAGGGGCGTCGCCCTGTCTGCCCCCCCACCCCCGTCTGCCCCCTCTCGTAGAGCCTGCACACACACAAAAAGAAAAACAGTGGTGTAGTTTTAAGAAAAAAGGTTTAGGAACACTCGCAACGGAAGACTCAAAAATCATGCGTCCATGATGAAAAGTGAAGAACGCTTACTTTTGCTGACATAAGTTCGAATGAAAAAGTAGTGAGGCGGCATCTCCCCGCTCATGATCTTCACGGGCCGAAAACGTCTAGCCCGGACCGGCATTTAATCAAAATAAAAAATGCAGACCCGGTCCAGCTCATATATTAATCATGATTTAAGGAAGGGGGGGGGGGGGAATCACAAGCCAACCGTTTGGTCTTATCCAAATTTTAGGAGAGCAAAAATTTCCGGAAAGGCTCGATTTTGCAAGCGCAGAGGACCGTCTTTAAGAGTATACGCTTGTTCCGGTCCATTCTAGAAAATGCTGAGGTCAGCCCGTGCCTTGAATGAATCGTGCTGCAAAAGCCTGGGGCCGCACAGATCTCTACCCCCCGCGACTACACCACTGGCAGCGGATTTCCGGATTATTTTGAAATGAAATATTCTATTAATTCAGACAGCCTAGATTCTGATTTCTAAACCGGTCATGCTTCCAATTTTCATTCTTGCTACGGGCCGGGTCATAAACCGGGATTTTTTAGGGGCTGGGACGTCACCATAATATACTGTTTTCTTTACGGACCGGTCTGGTTTAGAACAGGGGCGGCCCTGCGGTACATGACACCCACTCCACCCTGCAAACGTAGAAAAAGACGTCTCTTTTACTTTTTTCAAAATTGCTTTTATGATTTTAAGTTGGAAATCGTGCCCCTTCATAAACAAAAAACGGTGCCCGTTGCGATGATTACTTGTTTGCCTATCTGGCCGGCCTTGATTGAGGTGACTAACAAAGCCCGACTGGTCCGATCCGGGACGGGTAGAATGGCTTCGGAATGCAGCTTTCGTACGCAGTTTGAATCTTGCTTTACTGCTAACTAGCTTTCCATACATGCTTTAAAAGATAAATGAGCGTGGCAAAAATTTAAAAAAGTCAAAATGACGTATTCGGCACAGACCGGCGCAAAAATCAGCTACAAGTGCAGTTCGGCACAATATTTCTGTTTCGGCGCACCCTGAAAGAGTCAAAATGACGTATTCGGCGCAGACCGGCGCAAAAATCGGCTAAAAGCACAGTTCGGCGCAAAAATTTGTGTTTTGGCGCAGAATTAACATCCCTGTATTTAACAGTATACTGATCATCTGTAACGTCAACTACTTCTGCTATGTAAAAATGCTTTAGTTTTTTCCCATCTGATTTGTCAAACAGAAATCTCCCTTTTCAAGTTCATCACCAGGCCTTTCATCAGCTATTGGAGAATCTGTGTTGCTTGCAGAATCTGAAGAGTCCATTTCAAGTGATTCCTCAGGTGTATCAGTGAGAATTCTACACTTGCCAGGTTTTTATCCACCTCTTCTGGCAGTACGAGGTTTAGCCTTAAGAAACGGACGCACTTGTTCAGGTGTTACACATTGGGTTGATTCACAGTTTGATGTGGAAGGCTGACAATTAACAAATGCATCCATTTTTTTCTGTAACCGTTGCATTATCAATAGGTCTGCTCACAGCCACTCTCGGAAGTTGATTCATCTGCAGTTATTGTGGGCCTGTCTGTTACGTAGGAACTCAAATATTCATCCTCACAAAATATATATGCTCATCAACTGGCCATATGCCTGATACTCTAAAACCAGACTGGATATTTGTAGGGGTAAAAGCTAAGGGACATGCTTTGCTAACATTCTCACCTACATCATAAATTATAAGAGGTTTACCTGGATTTGTTTGCATCCAGTTACTGCAGGCTACATTGTAATATTTTTTAAAGGGCCCAAATACACCGGGGCCGGCCCAAGGGGGGTGCGAATGTAGGCAATCGCCTAAGGCCCCGTGCTTATAGAGGCCCCGCTCTTGGGCCATTTTATTGCTATCTCATAAGACATGATAGAGAAGAGGCCCTGCTCTTGCGCTTCGCCTAGGGCCCCGCACGCCCTTCGGGCCGTCTCTGTATACACCTCTGTCTAATGGCTGTGATTTATGACTAGTATGATGCGGTATTGTCAGTAATACCATGCTATTTTCTTTTGCTAAGTTGATGGCATGGTTGAAAAAAATGGAACAAATTTTAAATATTAGATTTATGCTATAAAATCTTATTTATCTTCCCCATCCCCATTTTTTAAAAAGTTAACAGCACAAACAATAATATTTGTACCTAGGGCCATGGCCCTAGGTACAAGATGTTGTTCTTTTTGGCTAAATGGCTTCCACAGCCAAAAATCTGCAAAAACATTAAATGGAACCTTTTAACGGAAGCAGTACATTTACGTCTTTCATGACGAGAACTTGTAGGTCTACCGTGCATCTATAAAAGTGATGAAGTGGTCTTAAGCACAGGGATGAGTTAAACAAAAAAGCAAACAGTACGAAAAAATGTGCAAACAATACTCAAGCAATAAAAGTCAAGGAAAGTGCGCAAATGATATTTGAGGAGTATTACGTCAGAGCAGGTTCTGCTAAAGTGGCACTCTGACCGGATGTTCATGAGCAAATTTTACGTAAAATCTAAATTTTTTTTTAAAGTCTAGATTTCTTTGGAAAAAAGCAGAATTTTTAGGAAAAGTCTATTGCCCGACATGCCAGAGACATGTATTTGTTTTAGCCACATACCTGATTGGGCATGTAAAAAAAAAAAAAAATCAACCTTAAGAGATTAATAAAATTTAATTACTTCATTGTTAGAATACAATTATTTTTTTAAATATGTTTATTTTTTCCCATAAATCACTTTAAAATCTGTTTCAATGATCAATAAAGGTAGGGATGCACCTAATACCATATTTTGCCGAAGAACGAATATTCGTTTAAAATTCTAACCGGATACTTGGTTAAAATTTATTAAACCGCTATTAAACTTTGATTGCAATGATTAATTTAATTAGTTTTTTCTTAAACAATATTTCACATGGTGTAAAACTTCAAAAATTAAAATGCTTCAAAATTTAACATCCAAGTGTGTTTCCTTTATATATTATTGATAACTTTTTTAAATATTAGTGAAATGCTGGTAATTTTTTTACCTACATATTTTATTTCAAAATTTAGCAGTTAATTAACTTCACATATTTACGAACACTTGATGTTATGAGTTTTTTTTCCTGGTTACTGTTTCAAATTTAAATCAGTTAGTAATAGCACAGGTTAATGTAATGTGTCATAAGATTTAAGAAAAACCTTGAAATTCAAATTTAACATCTGAGTGTTTTCTCTTACATTAAAAGTAATTTCATTGGGATATTGGTTATTTGTGTGATTGTGGAACGCTACGTTAGGACTATCTGCGAAGGATGGGGGTGCTTGGTAGGAGGACTTTATAAGGGTTTCAAACACTTATTCACATGTAATATTTCAACTTGAATCAATTTAGTACTATGGTACTATACTATATCTTTCATTCATGATATAAAAAATGTGCATGTGTTTACCGATTGGGGAATACTTAAATTTGCTTACTATTCGGCTGCCGAATATTTAAGTATTCGGCTGCCGAATATTTAAGTATTCGGTCATATGGAATATTCGGTTTGTCTGCCGAATAGCAGTATACCGAATACCAACCGAATACTCTGTACATCTCTAAATAAAGGAGAAATTTTTATCAGCCCGAGCCCTGTCCGGGCCTGGGCTGAGCCCATTTCATCTCTATCGGTCACTATTCATTTGGTATTCAGCTGTTTTGGTAAAATTGCAACCAGTCGCTTACACAGGATTTTAGTTTAGGGGTAAACTAACTAAAAAAAAAAAAAAAAAACCACTATGGTGGATGAAGCAACCTAGCTATACACCTATCTAAAGTCAGCATGATTAGAATAACAGACGAATCCCCCAGGATTGTGCCAGAATCATACCAAAACACAAATGTAAACAAAACATCAAAATGCAAACAACACCGACTTCTACATTTAGTCCCATTTATTTAACCCAGTAACTGCATTTAGTATTTTACAGTTATTTACTTTTACATTTGCTTAAAAAAAAGGGGGGGGTGAGGGGAGCAAAATTTATGAAACACACATTTATGTACTTTGAAACATTAAAACATTGTAATTGAGGTGGTGCAATACAACATAATTGAATGATGTATGTATCAAGGGCGGCTCCAGACTGAATTCTCGGAGGGGGCCATCGAACTTTTTACTTAGGTCTATAAATTGTTCAAAATGCAAATTGAATGTGTGAATTCGTAAAATATGCGAATCTAAAGTTGTAAAACAAAATTTCGAAGGGGGCCATGGCCCCCCTCACTGGAGCCGCCCTTGGTATGTATATAGACATATGAACATGATAATAAAAACACAGGAATAGCTTATCACCCACCATCCATATTTAGCATACATCTTTGTGCAAAATGCACCAACCAGGGACGGAAAAATCTATTGCCCGACATGCTCGGGGCATGTAATTTTTCTTGCCATATGCACGATTGGGAATATACAAAATTAGCGATTGATCATTAGCAAAATTCAAGAAAAGTTTCAAGAGATATTAATGGCTATGTTCTTGATATGTTTTAAATGTCTGTACTGATTCGGTTTGTGGCTGCAACATCTCTTTTGAATGCAAACAGTCTGAATAATGTAAATAATACAGAGTAATAAAATGCAGCAATGTTTTTCGGCATGTATTATTTTAAGTTACATGAATTTCTGGAGATTTTTCCGCCCCTGACACTATCAGAGTTGCCAACCTGGCAAAGGCAAAAATAAGGAGATATGATTTTTAAAATCGGGAGACTTGTTTTCCCCTGACAATAAATGAATAAATAAAATATCGAGATGTGACAGGCGAAGTGAAACTACATTTTGGAGAGAAACAAAAGGATGTTTTAATGCCATTCATGCATGTCAGAAAGATATTTTGGGGGCAAATAAGACTATGTCATGTGTTCTGTCAGTAACTTATAAAAAAATTTGGTAATAAGAAAAATATTTAGAAAACTTACAACAGCGATCAATTTTTGCTCTTAAGACATTGGAGTATTAAACAAAATAATGGGAAAAAAAGGAAGAGATTTAGATTAAAATTAAAATGCTTTCAAACATTAAGCTTCACTTCCTAAAACAGCATTGGTTCTTTTCGCTTTTTTTTTTTGCGTTGGTGACAAAATCGTAATAATTTATTCCAATCTTAAAAAAAGATTACTTAATTCCTTCCTCCTCATTTTCCATAAAAGATAAAAATGCATTCTAAAAACTATTAAAAACAAAAATTTTTTTTCTCATTTTTTTATTATTGCAGTCTTTACAATTTATTTATTATTATGTTTATGTTTATTATTAATGTTATTTCCCGGTATATAATTTTAAGCCGGATATTTGTAATATCTAGCTACTGCCAATCATCCGGCACGTAGGCCGGATGCTGTATGTTTGTCGTATATCCGTTGCATCCCTAAGCTACACAATTAGAAATATAATTTTGAAAAATTTTGCGGAGAAAGGAACTTGTATAATCGGGTTCACAATACTTATTTATTAAAAATCAATAAACACAAATTGTATCAGTATACAGGAAAATAAAAACACAACATGGGCAAGAGCGCCGGGATTGGGGTGCACTTGCACCCTCCTGGAGTTCGAAAAAATATAATTAACATGAAAATAATATTAATATTTGTAAAATAATAAGAACAAGGACAGTAAAAACATTGGATTCACCATCTGATAACACTCTGCGTGTCGTGCACCCCCTAGAAAAATTCCTGCCGGCGTCCTTGCACATGCGATATTTAATAGGTAAGGTAAATACTTTAATTAAGTTCTACCCCACCTACAAAAACAAAATAGCGTAGGGATCTGATAATGCATAAAAAATATTTAATCACGTTCACTGTACATAATTTCAAATAAACAGAATACTTACTTTTTTAAAGAACGTCCAAAAAGGCCTTTTCCAACCACAACAGTCTTCGGTCGTTCAACAATGGCGGCAAAACATAACACTGGTTGAGATGAGGTGTTGCTGGGACTTCTTTTGGCCCTCTAGCGGGGCGTATATTTGTCGTCACTGTGAGTCGTACTACATTGAACGTCTGTAGTATGTGGTGGCGTACGTGGATTATAGAACGGATTATAGAGTCTGTTGTTTGTACGTTAAGCAGTCCCAATAAGAAAATTCTTTCAGAGTAGATACTTCAGAGTACTAGAGTAAAACGTGAAGCTGAATTAGCCGAAGCACACATTTTGAACCAGAACGCGTTTTGCACAGTGTAAGACGTGGTGATCACGTTCTGACAACCTGTGTGTGCTACCTGGGTACAGTCTCAGGCAGTTATTCAGCACAAACATCATTTAAGCGTGATCTATGTAGTGTGATGTACGCTGATCTCGACAAAACCACAGAGCTGATTTTCAATCGTAATGTATAAAATTAAATAGCTTCCTAAATTGAGCAAATTGAGGATCTATCCCATTATAATCAAATGCTCTGATATAAACATAGAAAAATAAATAAAAAAAATTTGTAAACCATGTTACTGAAAAATATTGAATGAAATTTACGATTGAAAATTAAATACTATAATTTAAATATTATTATCCTACACAATAATGTTACTATAGAATTATTTGTATTTAATTTTGCATCTTGATTAAATAATCATTTTAATGCTGTTATAACATTCCTCTTTGTATGGTGTGATATATAACTTGCTTTATATTGTATAAGAAAGTTTTCATAAAAAGGAGCCCCCCCCCCCAATGAAACTTTTTTCCCTGGGCCTCCATCTCTACAAATCGGTCCCTGGACACATGTGGGGGGTCTAGCCAGGAGTTGTAAGTCGGATGATATGAAAGGGGTACATACTGACAGTGGCGGATCCAGTAAAAATTCTGGAGGTGGCAGAAAACATTTGGCTGATATTTCTGGTAAATTCACTTGAATTTATTAACGAATTCAATATTCTATACTGTACTTTTGAGGTGGTATGTGTTCCTGTGTCTCCCCCCCCCCTCTCTCTGGATCTGACAATGTATATTGAAGAGGGGATTTTTTTTTTTTTTTTTTTTAGCTGGTACATAAGCTACATTATTCTATTGAAGTATGGGGGGGTCAAAGATTTTTTTTCGTACTTTGATGGTTTTTCTTCTTTTTATTTCCTTTTATTTTTTAATAAATAGGTAACCCTTTGTGGGGACAGTCAGCTTCAGTATGTCACTTTTTTACAATACTAAAAAAATCTTTTGTTTAAAGTGTCAATGTCCAGCGTTTTATCCTGTTATGCGGCTGTCAATGACAGGGTTAGTTTTGGTAGCTTTTCTCCAGATGTAGCGTGAATACGCGTTAGAATCCCTTTAAATGTTCTTCGACCGACGCACCCCCTATCTTTGGCAAATAGCCCTTGCGTAGCATTGCCATAATAGAATACAACACACAAAAAAATCTTTTTAAAACAGAACGCTTTTAAACTCTAGTCCTGTCAACTGTTAGCAACAGGAGGTGTGTTAAACAGAAACACTTTAAATTAGTATTAGGTTGGTGCATAATTATGAAGAGTTTCCCCTTTTCCCTATTTCGCAAAACAATCCCAGCTTGCGATGCAGGGTGGTTTGCACGTTTCGATTCTGGTGACATTAGCTTGGAAGATAAGCCAGGAAGAGATGGATCATCCGATTTTGACGACCAGGCATTTTTGGCAGCCTGGAAGGGAAATAAAGCTGGTATTGTTCCGCCCGATGGGGAAAGGGAAAAACTCCTGATAATTATGCACCAACCTAATAATTTTAAATGTTAAAGTAATTAGTAGTTGTTCTTTCTTCACTTTAAAGAAATGTAAAAAAGTGACATACTGATGTTGACACCGCCCCTGAAAAGGTTAAATTGTACGTCTATTTAAAAAAAAATATTTTTTAAAGGAAGTGGGAGTTAAGGGCGAAGCTAAGGGTACGTATCCTCCTCACACCGACATTTTTAGATTAGTTAGTGTTAGCATTAATGAGTATGTGTGTATTTTGCTGAGGCAAATCTAAAAGACTGGTATCTGCTTAGGGGGGGATGCTGCCTTCGGCGATGGTCAGTTTAAGAAATTCAACGCATATTCGCGTAACATCTGGCAAAAATCGCCCAAAACTTCAGACTGTTAGATAGACAGTCACGCAGTTAGTTGGAAGCCTGTACTTTAATACTTTAACAATCCACCATGCTCAATGCTTTCTTCAATTGGCCACGGTGCGGCCTCATAAGCATTTCGATTTTTATGTCTTGCAAAAATTCCGTTTATTTATACACAACTCTAATGCATAACTCCTCCCAAAGAAACTACTGTCTGCACTCCTGCTCAATAAAATGGAAAGAAATTGGGAATCACTAATCTAGTGCTATCAACAATGCTAATGAAATGAAAAGACATACTGTTTTGCGTGTTTAATATCATATGCAGCATCATTGATCTCATGAACTCCAATTATTTACTAATCATGCATCACTTTTATGTTTTATCTTGTTTTTTGTATGCCATTTCTTTCTTGAAGGAAGGGGAGGAGGATGAGTCTAGAAGTGGTACTTTCTTTATGTGCATGAAAATTATGTCTCCTTCCACCCCCCCCCCCCTTGAAGGAAGTCTGCGTACGCTACTGTGGCGCGTGGATGTATCCATACACTAACTTAGCCATACTGCTCAAGAGAGTGAGAACTAAAGGTCCAATAAAGAATAAAATGGTGGAAAACTGTGAAACTGCCATGATTAAAAAAAAAAAAAATGTATTGCTATAACGCAAATGTGATGACTGATTTTCGGAATATTTTGTCATTTCTCTCATGTGTCTATGATATTCATCTCTAAATCTATCGCATTTTTACTTTCCGAACATGTGCTATGTATGGAAAGTATTGTAATCATGAAAATATTTGACTTTTAAAATTTTCCTGTATTTACATGTTTTCGGGCATTAATTCATTTATGTTGTTTTTGCGGTGTTGTATTTATGAAGGTGTGTATTTGTGTACGTTTGCAAACACGATAGCTCCCAAACAGTGCTTTTGATTCAGCTGAAATTTTTTATATATATTATAGACCACCGTCGCATGACCCATATTGATTTTCGGGTGTACAGGATGTATATTTTTTCACAAGGCTGCAAAAAGAATTGAATACATTGGACGTGAGTTTTTGAAAGTGCGCTAGCGTCTGTTGAGTATTTCAGTATTTTGTGCTATGGCAAGCCTGAACGAAGTGCATCTACCCACGGGAGAGGGAGCCTTGAGCGGAGGGCTTTTTAAGGGTTTCTAACGTGTATTTACGTTGTATTTGCATGCACATGAAACCGCCTGAAACTTCAGGTCTTTGGATCGACAGCTATGCGGTATGCCCGAATGCGGGACCAGTACACTTCGGCTATCTACCATTCTCATTGTCTTAATGCTAGTGTCTAAATAGTGCATTTGATTGAGCGAAAATTGAGGATGTATATTATAGATCTCAGGCACATAACCTGCAAATAGTTTGGTGTGTGTACAGCGTAAAGTTTGTTCACAGAGTTGCAAAACAGGATTCTTACACATTATGGTCTATAGATACAAATAATTTAAGGTGTACTAGTGTCTAAATGGTGCATTCGTGTAAGTTCAAATTAAGTATGTACATTGTAGGTCTCCGTTTTACGACCTGTTTAGATTCTCGTAAGTGTAAGATTTACAGTTTTTTCATGTCTACAAAAAAGTATCCTTATACATTGCGGTCTGTACACTCTTGTTTGAAGTACACTAGCAGTTGAAGACTGCATTCGATTGAATTGAATCTAATTTATGTGAACGCTTGCTAAAGATTGAGTGTTCCAAAAGTAGACTAGAGTCATTCCATTCTATATTTATTTGCGAGAATTCATTTTTAAGAGGGAGGGACAGGCAGAAGTAGCACAGTCTGTTCAACTGATTGATGGGCGAGATAGCATTTTGTAAGCAATACTTCTAAGTTTAGTGATGAGTTAAATTCTCAGTGAAAACGTGAAAAGTGCTGTGAAAACTATAGGATGACATGTGGTGCACATGTGATGATAGCGGATTTTCATGCGTTTCTTTTATGAATTCCAATCCTGTTAATCAGATGCATCGCATTCTTTTTAATATGTAGCTTTTTCTTACTTTTCTTTCTTTGTACAAAGTAAAAGGAAGTACAGTAGAACTCCAATTATCCGAACTCCGACTATCCGAATCGCTTTCAGAATTTTAGAAAAAACCGGACGGAAACGTACTGCGATTCGCAAAATATGCGATTCTGTCTAGGTGCGCTACTGTCCTTCTTCTCCGCGAAGCTAGTGTAAGCGCAGCCCAAACAATGACTTTCATTTACAGTACGGTTAGTACATACTGTACTAATATACAGCACTTGTAAGTAAGCTTAACATGTAAACGTGTACCCTTTTCATTTAATTAATTAAAAGATTTCTTTTTATGCCATTTTCAACATACATACGCTATTACAACATACATACGCTATACATTAATTAAAATACATACTACATCCATTTTTTGAAAAAAACCAACTATACGAATTTTTGAATATCCGAATAGGGTCCGGTCCCAATTTATTCGGATAATTGGAGTTCTACTGTAATGTGATCGCGAAAAATTTCGGTATACATATTTTGACAAAAAAAACCCATTTTTACTCAGGGGCGTAGCCAGGGGGGGAATATCGGGATATATCCTCCCCAGAAATTTTTGGATTAGTGATGAAATTCCGTCTACTTATACATATATAAGTTCATACCCCCCCCCCCGAAAAAATTTACTGGCTACGCGCCTGTTTTACTACCTCTAAATTTACTTTTAAGACTAAATTTACTTTACTTTAAATTTACCGAGTTTTTACAAGACATTTCATCGTACGCATGTATGTTTGTTCATATAAATGCTTGTACAGCTGCGGAAAAAAAGGTCCACTTGTACATTTTTCGGCCGTCGTTCGTCGCACAGCAAAGTTACAGATACCAATCGTTTACGATTGACGCACACTTTAATTTGCTATGCATAAAAATTGCATAAGGGCCCATCTACATATTAAAATTCGCACCAACTTTTTTTTTCTCAATAGCAACCCCTAGATTTCACTACATATTTCAAAAATTTAGCTCATTTTAACCCCGGACACCAATTTTCAATAAATTTGGACAGAAAATGAGTGAGTTATGAGCACCCAAAATCCCCCTCCCCCTATGTTAAAATATTTTTTCATACTTCAATTCATATCTCATATCATATTGGTAGTAAGAAGCTGATTTTTATTCGTACTATTAGAACTAAACGACCCAAACATAATTTAATGTTATTATGATTTTTAATAAATCATTAATATGAATTATGAATATTAAATTAATATTCAAAAAAATTCTGAATAGCGACCTAGCCAAATTTCGATCGAAATAGATGCAGAAATTAATATTACATGGCTGTGCAAAATTTCAAATTTTTACGTTCAGTAGTTTAATTTATATTAAATAAAATGTGTTATTTTCATGAGTTAAGGGACCATATATAAATTTATTAAGTGAAAATGTTTTGAAAATTGCATAAAATAAATGTAAATTAGATTATTTTGTGCAAAAACACAGTAAAAGATACCAGTATTAAAAATATCAAATTTTGAAGCAAATAAATTAGAGGTTTTTACAGTTTGTTGGGGATTCTATAAAGCGTGTATTTATTGCGTCCGCTACCATATTCCCCCAAATAAAATATTTTCCAGCTATAGAATTAGATGCAGTAGATGTATGTCTTCTAATACAACGTCCTATTTCTGAAAAACTAACATCCTCAACTTTCCAGGCATGAATGTGACCTTTTTTAATATCGGAAACATTAGGTCTTCGGAATTCCCCATACTTTATCAAACATTCAAAATCACGTTTTTCTGTAAAAAAAATTTCATCTAACTATAAATTAAAATACCGCCAAAAGTCTTAAGAATATTGCACATTGCAGGCGATAGTATTAAATGAAGAAAGTGAAATAACAAACACAGTGATAATATTGGGTCGGCAAAAAAGTAATTGCGTTTTTTACAGGAAATTCAAACAAATAAATTTTCAATCATGAAACCATTCTTTAAGTTCGACCATAGCTGAGTCGAGCAATATTCATGCTTGTAGTCAGAAGAGCAGGGAGCAGCCTCTAACTCCTGCCAACATTTAAGCTGTCTAAGAGAAACATCAAGGGAAGCACTGATTAACAATTTCAAAATTACAAAGATTTTACAAATCCTTAGCAGTCATTTTGCATTTTTCTCTTAAATCATGCGTACGAACCAAGGAAGTTATGAACTCACGGGTCATTTGGACCACAGACTAAATATTCTATTCTACCCTTCATATTCTCAGTACAAAAAACTTTAAGAGAGATGGGAACAATATTTTCCTTGAAAATAATATTAATTTCTTTTAATTCTCGCGAGCAAAATAAATGAAAGGCGAAAAGTTCGGAACCTACAAATAGCGTTTTTCAATTTGCAGAAAGTCCCTTAAAAACGCGCAAAAATGAATTCGCAATATCTCCGGAAATTATCGTAGAAAATTGGTGAAAATATATATTTAGGGTAATTTGAAGGTTTTCTTTCGTTTAATAAAGTCAAAATATGCGGTTGCCATTGAGAAAAACGAAGTTGATGCAGAATTAAATATGAAGACGGCCCCTTATGCAAATTAAATTAATAGTAAATTAAAGTACGCGTTATTTGAAAACGAATGGTATATATAACTTTGCTATATGACGAACGATAGCGAAATAAAGAGCAAGTGGGCCTTTTTTTTCCGCAGCTGTACAATCCCTTTTGACCGACCACAAGTCCATTTTGACGAGGTTTTCCCGTCTGTACGCACGTAACTCGCATATCTCAAAACTATTGGTTATAGAATGATGAAATTTTATATTTAGAATTTCTGTAACATCTAATTGTGCACCTCCCCTTTTGGCTCCAATCAACTGGATAGTTTATTTACAATGTCACCCAAAATATTTTCCATAAATTACGCTCTATGGGCAGAAATTCATTACAGCGTATTTCAGAGATACTAGGCTGTTTCAAACGAATAAAAGTGATAAATGTTGTTAAGGATTACAAAATGAATCGCTCCATCGAAAATATTGTCTCTATTTTAGTTCTACAGGAATACTCAAAAAATTCCCACACACTAAGGTCAATGGCAAGTTTAGAGACAACTTGCCAGACTGTAAAGTGGCCAAGATTTTCGAATTTTGGTGTACGTGTGTATGTATTTAATTCTCATATCTCAAAAAGTATTGGTCGTAGATTGTTGAAATTTCATATTATCAAAAATTATAGAGATGTCATTTTCATGGATCTCATCCAAGACTGTTGTAATACCTAGTTGTGCATCTCGACTTTTGATTCCAATCTACTAGAGAGTTTATTTACAGGACCACCGATAAGAATTTATATGCATTCATGTCTATGGAAATCGTCAATATATTACGTCTGTAGTCAGTCATTGTTTGGTTGATACCCAAAATCTCACTATTTGTCATCGACCTTTTCGAGTGTTGCTGAAATATCGCCAAATTCGGCGCCAAAAATACTGTCATATTCCGCATAACTCTAAAACTTTTAACCGTAGAATGTTCAAATTTTGTATTTAGAACTATTGTAGCATCTAATTGTCCCTCTCTTTTTTGATTGCAACCGACTGGGTAATTTATTTACAGGGTCAACCAAATGGCTTGAAATGCATTAAGGTGTATGGATACATTCAATTTATTGAAAGTCTGTGATGAATCAATATAAAATCTCGCGATCTATCTCAAGCTTGTCGGATTTCGGCACAATATATCCCATTAAGTGCCAAAAGCAAATCTTTCAAATTCAGCCCAACTTGGCAATATCTCAAATCTTTGGCTAGAAATCGCTAAACCTTAGTATTATTGCACTATTTTATCTTTTTCAAACAAAATAAGTTTAGATGAAATCCTCCGAAAATGTTTTTGATTTTATAGACGTGCACGAAAATCATGTGGTGTCCATATCAGATTTTTTCTAGGTGAACGCCGAGAATAGTACAGGTTTTGGAGTTCGTCCATACTCACTGAAATCATTAGTAACATCATCATCGTATCATTAGTAACATCACGACTTAAAAAAAAGTCACCAGTTTAGTAGCCTTGTTCTCAATTTTAGTTCCCAAAATAGTAATATTTTTGAATGATTTTGTAGTTAAGAAATAAACATGCTTAATTTAGCTTCATGTAAGAAGGATTGAATAAAATGATAAATTTAAAAACTTCATATATATATAACAGAACATATAATACATTTATTTTTATAGCACGATTAAAAAAAAAAAATTAGGATGTTTGCTGAAAGCCCAATAGCAACTTTAAAAAAAAAGGGAGTTGACAAAAACAAACACTAGATTTTCAAATTAGTCGCCTGGAGTAAGGTACAAGTAGCCAAAATTTAAAAATAGTATGAAAATTAAGTTTTTTGGTTCAAAAAGTCGCCTAATCTATAAATTAGTTGCAAAAGTCACCGGTGGACACAGTGTGTACATTAAAAACAATAAAAGTAAAAATTTACCTGTAATATTTTCCCGACTGTTTAAAAACTGTAAAATCCAACTGTAAAACTTGAAAATCCACTTTCTGTATCCATAACCAGCAAGATATCTCTGCAGACGCAAACGTTATTATAATTATTTTTGCTCCTAACAAAGAAATCTCACTAGTCTATAGCAATAACCTTCTCGAAAGTCTACAACAACGACCGGAAAAACTTTGTATCTTTAATAGCGTATTTCATTCGTATTTCATCAGATGTAACTGGCCTCTCGCTCAAAGTTTCAAGATTTGCGAAACGAAATGAAACATCGAAAGAATGGGTTACTATACTTATTGGACACGAAAACCAAACGAAATTGGACACGAAAACAAATAAAAAGTGTAGGTGGATATGTAGCGAATGCAAAAGAAATAAGAAAAGCTCTACTGTAAGTGCTCAAATTTTGCTGGTAGAGTATAGCAAGTGATTGTCGTACCCTTTCGAAGATGCCAGGTGTTCCACGAACGGTTGCAGCATTTACTAAAGTTTTGCAATGAGGCCCTCATCTGAGTCAACTGGAGTCTCGTAAACGAGTGCCTTGAGGTGTCCCCAATAGCAAAATTCGTAAATTGATTAATCTAATGAACGTGCTGGCCAAGCGACTAGTTCAACTTGTCGAATCCATCGGGGGTCAAAGATAACAATGAGGTAATTACGCACATTATTTGCGAAATAGGCTGGAGCCCTATCTTGCTGAAACTATCTACATTTTTCATTTCGACCGAGCGTTGCAATGCAGAAAAATGCTTCTTTCTATGTATTTTAACTACCTTCAGGGACACTCTGTGTACAAACGTATACAAAATTAGACTATTTGGCGTTTGAAGGAAGAAGAATCTTGACTGGAAAATGTCGCAACAATATGTGAAATAAACATCGTCATAGTTATTTTGTCGCAGCTGAAAAATAAAAATTC
Organism: Cheiracanthium punctorium; assembly: GCA_038373885.1. Lineage (NCBI taxonomy): Eukaryota > Metazoa > Arthropoda > Arachnida > Araneae > Cheiracanthiidae > Cheiracanthium > Cheiracanthium punctorium. Next base: position 69,230 of record JAWZYV010010460.1, on the reverse strand, counting down.
GTAAATTGTTAATTTTGCCTAATTAATAATACCTCAATTTAAGTATACTAATAATTAATTATTTAAATTATATGCAATTTTGATAACATTGTTTTATATTTAAACAGACTGATTTTTCCAGAAAAGCTGAAGTGAAATGTATTTTGTTTTAGCATTGATGTATATAGCAATTTTTGGCTTAGGTGTCCCGCCATGTCCAGTGCTGAAAACTGTAGATAGCTGAAATGTGAAGTTCAATAGTTCTGGCCTGCCGCGCAGCTGTCAATCTAACGGCTTTGAGTTTAGGAATGTTTTCTCCAGATGTTACGTAAATACGCCTTAGAACCCATTAAAAATTCCCGACAGATACCCCATGTGCTAGACATATGACAGCTACCCCAGTTGACAGATACCCCATGTGCAGGTTTGCCTTAAGTGCACTTGGCTTAGGGGACATCCACATATTAAAACAGAGCCGAAGTTTTGAAAGCGACGCAGTGGTGCCTTCACTTAATATTTGAAATCACCATGTCAAAAAACTCAAAACACAAATTTTTATCTAATAGTTTTTGAGTTTAAATCTCTCAAAAATTAACTCTATGATGTTAAAAGGAAATGTTAAACTTTAAGCGTTAAGTCCTTAAATAATTGCATTCATAGTAGAGTCTCAACTGTTCTTAGTTTTCCATACATCCCAGTTAGTGAAAAAATTAGTTTAACTCCCAAATAATGACCAACACATATAAAACAGGCGATTTTTTTTTTAATCGCAGGACGAAAATTCAAATTCTTTGGTGCACCAGGAAACCATATCAGGAATCCCCTCCCAAAGAAAGTGGGTGTATTTTTTCTGTAGATGTCCTCACAGACATTTCTGTGTAGCGTTGACATGCTGCTTTGGCAACGACGCGATATTGCTGTACGGAAACGAATCAACGTGTCAATACAAAACAATTGACTATTATTTTCCGACATAATTCACCTGCTCTAATCAATAAACTGCCTGATAATACGAGGGCTGTAAATTAAGCAATGGCAACACAGGTGTAAGTCAAATTTTAATGCGCTTAAAGGTACAATTGCATAACAATCCTTTTGTGTAATCACAAAAGGATTGTTATGCAATCTGGATAAAGTTTATAACCTTTTGCCAAATATCGGGAAGGCGTTGGAAGCCACCGGCAAGGTGCTGATTGGTAATGTCAGCGGCGGAGTGCCCTACTGCGCGGAATACAGATGCATCGTCATGAAATCGAAGGCCTTAGAGGGTATCCTTTAACTTCGGAAACAGATCGAAATCACAAGAACTCATGAAAGGTGAGTAGGGACTAGGGAAGGTGTTCCAAAATTTCTCACTGCCACAGTTGCTATAGGAGCGACATTGTTTACATGACCACGATCACTGTCATGCAACACGACAGGGAGGTTGTTTTTGCAATAAACGTGAACGCATGCGCCGCATGGTGCTGTAGAAATAGGCAATAGGCAATAACAGTCTGCGTTGACAGTGTCTTACAGGCACGGCATGCGTAAGGATCACATCCTCCCCTCCCCAATGCTTCAGCCCATCTTGCAAACGTCCTATACGATAATGCACTTTCGACACAGCCTTCGAGTATTCCTCGATAATATTCTATTGCATTTTTGCCAAGGGCAGCCTGTATTGTAAGCCACGACCACTGATCACCCTTTGAAAACATGCTTTAGAATGATGGAGACGGCACAGCAAACACACACCTGCTGGCGGAGTACCTTGCCAGTTCCTTTCTGCCTTTTCGTCCAGCACCCGCCCGGCACTGCAAAAAGTAACTGAATCGTACCAAAAGTGGTCGCCCGAGAAGTACCATGCCAGAAGCCCGGGAAGGCAACTGCACTCTGCTGGCATACTGCATGTGCCAGCCTTTACTCACAATAAAGGCATTAGCCAATTAACTTTATAATGCCCAAAATGAAACGGCCGGGTGCCGGCTATTATTAAAAATAAAAGCACTGGCCTGGTACCTTAACAGTGACTACAATATAATGGCACGGTACCGGATTAGTGCCTATTTACAGTAATGCTGCCATAATTAAAATACGTGCCAGTGGCGGATTCGGGTAGGGGTTTATTCATCAACCCCCACCCCCAACAGCAAAAAATAACATTCCTTAAGGGTAACATTTTGAAAGATAAAAAACAAAATAAATGAAAGATAAAAATACAGCAAAATCCGTTGTCAATCGTTTGAAAATTATGTGCGCCTATTATTAGTGAATTGTGTGGAGTTTTCATAAACTGCAATTTTCTTACAAATTTGCAGCCGCAAAAGATTTTTTACGGTTGATATATATATCTATGTGTGTGTGCACTAATCAAAATCTTACAGGAAGTAATAATAAATAAAATTGTACTATGGTTACACACATAACTTTAGGGTAACATTTTGCTTTATTGTACATTTTGTTTAGATCAAATTATTTTTTTAATGTTAGCTATTCTGAAAAGAAATTTTCTGTATCTATACCTGTTGTATAATACATGATTCAAATTTTATGGAGGAAAGTACTTTTACACACTAAAATACGTATCATTAGTAACATCACGACTTAAAAAAAAGTCGCCAGTTTAGTAGCCTTGTTCTCAATTTTAGTTCCCAAAATAGTAATATTTTTGAATGATTTTGTAGTTAAGAAATAAACATGCTTAATTTAGCTTCATGTAAGAAGGATTGAATAAAATGATAAATTTAAAAACTTCATATATATATAACAGAACATATAATACATTTATTTTTATAGCACGATTAAACAAAAAAAAATTAGGATGTTTGCTGAAAGCCCAATAGCAACTTAAAAAAAAAGGGAGTTGACAAAAACAAACACTAGATTTTCAAATTAGTCGCCTGGAGTAAGGTACAAGTAGCCAAAATTTAAAAATAGTATGAAAATGAAGTTTTTTGGTTCAAAAAGTCGCCTAATCTTTAAATTAGTTGCAAAAGTCACCGGTGACACAGTGTGTACATTAAAAACAATAAAAGTAAAAATTTACCTGTAATATTTTCCCGACTGTTTAAAAACTGTAAAATCCAACTGTAAAACTTGAAAATCCACTTTCTGTATCCATAACCAGCAAGATATCTCTGCAGACGCAAACGTTATTATAATTATTTTTGCTCCTAACAAAGAAATCTCACTAGTCTATAGCAATAACCTTCTCGAAAGTCTACAACAACGACCGGAAAAACTTTGTATCTTTAATAGCGTATTTCATTCGTATTTCATCAGACGTAACTGGCCTCCCGCTCAAAGTTTCAAGATTTGCGAAACGAAATGAAACATCAAAAGAATGGGTTACTATACTTATTGGACACGAAAACTCGCCAATTCCGTTTTATTGAAACTCGCCGATTTTCAAAGCAGCCCCCTACATACACACTAATATTAACTTCGCGTTTTAGAAATATTTTATGTGCATTTTATATATATATATATATATAGGCTATCTTGCACATTTCACATTAAAATAGACAAGAAAGTTTTTATTTTCTTTCTTCAAATGCATAAAAAATTCATTTGTACTTTATATAAATAATCTGAATTAATATAGCCAAATCCACGATAACAGTTCGATTCTTTCTTATCTCGCAGCCGTGTGAAGTAAGTTGACCCTCGGTATATATATTGACCTCTTGCTTCTATAGTATCATACTTGAGGCCCCGTAAAAGGGTGCGGTACATTGCTGAATTTCTAACAAAATAACTACAGGAGCTCTAATTTATTTTATTGTAAATTTGAGCATTAATTACCTAATTTATAAATTAAGTAATCTTTTGTTTTATTACTGCTATATTTAATATAATAAAAAATATCAATAGAAGCAATTATGTAGGCTGTTAAAAATTTTAATTTAATCTAAAATTCTCTGAAAAAAAAGACTACAGGAGCTGAGCTCTCATGCAAATTAAACCCTTACTGGTCTTCGTGTAATACTCTCTAACATAATTCTGCACCCTTATTCGGTAGATTTTAAAAGGGGCTTAACGTAGAAAAAATTCTCCAAATATGTTTTTCGGGAAAAGTTTAGCAAAATTGTAAAAACTTAATATAAATTATAAAAATTTTAAGATTAAAATTCATAATTCTGTAAATAGTGGGGGTTATATACTGCCATATACAGAGTGGAGGTTCCACTGTGTAGTAAACAGTGTAGTAAACGGTGTAGTAAACACCGGTGTAGTAAACATGTGTAGTAAACGGTGTAGTAAAACGGTGAAGTAAACATTTTTATAGCATACTGAACTCGTTTGTATTATTTTAGTTTTTAGTACTAAAATATTTGAAGGCAGAATATGAACTTCTCCCCTTACACCCCCCGACCACAAAAAAAAAAAAATCAAAAAAAAAAAAAAAAAAAAATCGTAGCAGTGACCCGCCTTTGGGTGCCCGGAAAATATATCCCCTAACACTCCTACACACTATGATTATGAAACAATATTATTTAATTAAAATAACGAAATTTTATGCCCACACTAAGAAATATATACAGTCCCATTACTGCCAAATAGTGCTGGCCCGGTACATTTTAAGCAGTACCACGCCGTTAAATTTTCTGTGCATGTCATAGACACATGGCAGTTCGCCGTTACTAGTTATATACTGGCGCATATGCACTTTTCAGACACTGGTACTTCAGTAACTTCCAGAAATGGCAATCTACCTTGCTCCCGGTATACGGCACTTTGCCAGCACAACCGGGTACCTGGCCGTCATTTTGCGGACAGTAGTGTGTTTGCTGGAGGTACTCTTCACTTTAACGCCACACCACAGCTACCCCAGCAAACACACACAGGTTCTCTGAACGTCTATTAACGTTCAGAAGACGTTTTCTGAACGTTAATAGACGTTCAGATAACCCATGTGTGTTTGCTGGGACCCTTCTAACTAGATCGGCTGTTTTTTGTACTCTAAACGTCCACAACAGCACCACCTCACCGCTATCACATACCGCTTGAGCATGCCCACTCTTCTGCGAGTTTCTTCGTTAAGTTGCCATTATTTAATTTAGGACACTCGTATGTAACTACAGTTTTCATTTAAATATGCACTCATATCACAAAAATTGCTTTATTTCCATTTATCTGTTTATTAATTTAATAATTTCGATAGTTCGAGACAAGTACGGCCCGTCTACCTCGATTTATCCAGACTATTTTAAAATATTTTTTCCTAATTTTTTCCTAGCCGTGAGACATTCAGCACTACTACGGCCGAAACCGTTGGTCATTACATTATGAGGGCTCAAGTGCGTACGCCAACATTATCCCAAAATAAAAATGTGGATGACTTCTCAAAAGTTTAAAATTTATGTACAATGGTAGAAAATATTAAGCCATAAACACAGGTCTAAGCAGCTAATTTAACGCGACAGTTACACGTAGAATTAAAAATATCACACACGCATTCAGGGGGTACCATGTTAATTCTGCAGTACGCCGAACAAGTGCGTTTCCTGTGTTGAAAGAGGATGCTGAGACCGGATGGGGAGCGGAAGTAGACCGGATGCTGGAAGGGCTGATAAGATTTTTTTTCCTTTAAGGGATTAATTTTTTTCGCTGGAAGGCCTGATAAGATTTTTTTCCTTTGAGGGGATAAATTTTTTTCAAATAAGGGGACTTAGAAAAAATTTTCTGACTCTGATGTATTTCGGAATTCGGAACTGCTTTTAATTTTAACACTGCCACCTATCACTTAATTTAGGAACTAACTTGTAGACTTGGAATTACTTTCCGGAATCGCCGGCCGTGGGGCTCGAACTCCAGACCTTTCGATCTGGAATTCATTGCTATACCACCTTGACGGGTCGGGACTCTAACCGATAAAGCTAAAGATTCAAGTGTACTGTAGTTTCGGAATGCAATCTTAGAAATTTTTTCGCAGAATCTTTGATCGAGTTTGTGCAATTTTGGGTTTCTGAGTTGCTTTTAATGAATTTTAGTAAATTTTATGTAATTATTAATTTCGCTGCTGTTATCTGTTATTAAAATTTAGAATTAACTTGTTTAGGTATGGTGACTTAGAAATATTTTCTTGAAACTTTTCTGAAACTTAGAAAAAATGTTTAATGATGACATGTGTTCTTGCAATTCATCGTAGGTTTGCGACAACTTTAATGAATTTTAGTTAATTAGTTAGAGTACTACCATCAGTTATTAAATTTATGAATGAAGTTTAATTATTAATTTTAAATTACTTTAGGGAAATGGTGTATAGAAGATTTATCACTGATAATATGCGGACTTGTAATATTTCTTGAAAGTTATGGTAACGAATGTAAAATGAATTTTACATCATTTTATTAATTATTAATTAATTACTGTGATTTAATATTATTAATGCAATATAGAAATTAATTAAAACATTTACCAGGTTTACGAATTAATAAGGTAACAAAAAATTTACATAAAGTAATACTTAATCAAGAGTTTTAATTTAAGTACTTTTAATCAACGGTAATTTAATATTTTTAACCAAGCGTTTTAATTTTAAGTTAAATAATTAATTTTACAACAAATATTTTTTAAATCAAGAGTTTTAATATAAGTACGTTTAATCAAGAGTTAATTTATTTTTTTAACCAAGAGTTTTAATTTTAAGTTAAATAATTTTACAACAAATATTTTTTTTAATCAAGAGTTTTAATTTTTAGCTAATTTTTGTATATCGTTAAGGATTATACCGTATTTTTGTTAAGTAGCAGTTTACTAGAATATTAAAGTAGGGTTTAGGATACCAATACATTTCTTCTACTGTTAGGGAACTTTAAAAAGAAAATTATACCGTAGAAAGATTTTAGTACCTATAGTTTTTACAAATAATGATTTAGATAGTGTATACACCTTTTTTTCTTCAGAGATTTATAAACAACTTAATACATTTTTGATAGATTAGATTTTAGAGAGCGTTTGTACTAGTTTATATTTTCTACTGTTAGTTTTTTATAGATCAATTAGAAAAAAAAAAATTGCATTTTTAGTAATCCTACAAAACTGTTTTATTGTATATCACAAGTAGTGTAACTTGATTTATAAAGTTTCAATAAGATACGAGTTAGATATTTTTAACTTTATGTGCAACACTTAATTTCAGTTTTACTATGAAAGCATCGATTTTATACATGCATGAATATTTTTAGTGGTATTTTATTTATGCAATTAAGACATTTTATGGAAAGGTGAATATAGATTTAACTAGCACAAGCCTTTAGACTGGATAATACTATTGATAAAAACTTGGACTATTGAAAATAAAAATTAAAGATCAATTTTGCCATATTTAGATAGTCAGGTGTACATCAGTATACTCTTCATACCATGTTTACATAAATAAATTCTTTCTAGACATGAATTTTACATAGAACACTAAATACATAATACCAATAAAATAACAAATTTTAAGATATTAAACGCTTTAAAAGTAATTTTTTCTTATAACAGTGAATAAATTTATCAGATTCACATTAAATGAATACCATTCTATGTATGATGAAAATATTTAATACTTTAGTTAGCAAGCAAAAATTTACTACCTAACCCTACACTGGTAGGGAAAATACACTCTTTGGATTACAAACTTAAAATTTTGCAAAACACCAAAATACAGGAAAACATGGAAAAATCTTTTAACAGTAACAAAACAAAAAATCACACTTAAAATTACAACACCTCAAAAGTGGAAAATATAATTACCAAACTATAATAACCACGTAATTATTTTAAACTAAATAAGAGCTAATAATGATCAACCAATGATTCATGTTTAGAAATTTATTAATGATTGTGATAATCAGCCAAAAGAAAGTAGAATTATGGTACCATCCTATATGTGACTAAAATAATACATAGAAAATGTTAAACTTGGCGACTTACCCTGGTGATGACTGGACTTGCATACGCGAGAGGTAAAAAAAATAAATAAATAAAATAATACTGAAATAATGCACCAATATAATCAGTGCAGAAAAATCCACGTGCTTACTCTGAATATCCCAAGCTCGTACGGCACATTACTGATAAGATAAGGAATGGACAATAAGGAAGTGGGTTGAGAACGAGAAAACCAGTTAAATAACACTGGGCTAGTCTGCCGATACGGTAAAGCCAAAGAGGTTGTTAAGGGAGTATGCACGCCGCAGTACAGAATTGGGAACATATGCTTGGTTCTACGTTCAAAAATTGGGTCCCCTCAATCTAACGCCATTTCAATGTTTCAGAAAATTGAAACCTATCCTTCAAGTAAACATGTATCTGATCGGCATTATATCCTAAAATAGAATTAAAATGTCAAAGTTAAGCTACAACGATTAATGTATTTTACATAGCTTAGGAAAATAATGAATCATTAAATTAATTTCTGTGAAACAATTTAGCAAAGACCATTATAATATAGAACGATAAACATTAAAGCAATTTATTTTGTTAAGATTTGATGAACAGTGCAGTAATAAATTATATGCATAGTACTATATTATGATTAATGAGTATTCATTTATAAAATAGTTATTTACAACTGAAAAACATGATCTAATTTTGACAAATGATTTGGAGTATTGTATAGGATATCTATTGAACAAACACTATACTTGTACTAAATATATTATGATTATTCTAATATTAAAAATAGGGTTAAGATTCTTCACTTGCGATGATAGGGACTCAATTTTTTTATATACTTAATTTTTACAAAGATGTAGACATCATTTTAATAAATTCATAAACTAAAATTTTTATTTAATAAAGTCATAAACTGAAATTATTAAATAAAACCTGCTAATAAGTTAAACTTATCAAAATTTTTACTCTAAAAGATAACTAATCACAACATACATCAGAAAAAGTATAAGCAATTAATACCTTGAAAATACCGGACAACACTCTTGTTGCATGTGAACAAAACTACATCTTAGGTCCGCTGTACAATGGACAATGGTCCTTTGCAGGAGAGTTTACCTATCCAACCTACAAACTCTAAAAATTTGACGGGAAATGAAGAACTGGTTTTCTCTTTTCAGGCATCACATATAAGATAACAGATAAGGAAGTGCCATGCGCATAAGACACGCGATAGTGACGTGTGCAATTCTGTGTTGAGTCAATATCCGGTAGGTTTGCTGGCAGGATGTACTATTTGCAGTTAGTGGGAACTCTCTCTAACAGGCTAAGACATGCTAGATGACGCAATATCTACAGGGTTAAGAAAGTTTTAAGGTAGAGGGCGCTTGGGTGAAATCACAATGATTGTTTAGAACCAGTAGGAAGACATTTTAATTAGATAAAGCGGCCAGGTGTGTGTTGCGAGACCCACTTTACGCTGTGTGCGCCTATACTTCTGACGTATGTTTTAAGTTTTAATTGATTTTTCACCGAGTTTCAAAAATGTCTTTGCTTGAATCGATCGAAAATCACTGTAACATTCAATACACTCCCGAGTTTTATACTCAAAGTGATGCTGATGTGTTGCTGCAAGAATTGATGCAATTGCCTTTAGACGCACAGCCTCTAGAAAGCACTGAAAACAAAATTACTTCGACCCGAAAAGTAATTACTTTTGGAGATGAAGGAATAAATTATACTTTTTCGGGAGCGACAGTCTCTGTTTCTTTTCGGCTACCCATTTTGCAAAAACTAAGTGATTATCTACAGAAAGCAACAGATTATGAATTTAATTTGGTACAAGTGAACTTATCCTCTGACGGCCAATCTTCAATTGAAGACGGTAACTACGAAGATTTTTCTCTGGACCTATCATCATGTGTATGCATTCTAAGTTTTGGATCTAAACGAACTTTAGATTTTAAGCCAGCGAACTGTGAAACCTCTACCATTAAATTAGAACATGGTTCAATGTGTAAGATATATCGCCCAACCAAGAAACTTTTAACGCATGGTATTCCTTCTGAACCTCATGCGACAGACCCGCACATTAACCTAACATTTGCCAAAATGTACATTTATGAGCCTTCCCCGAACAGAGCAAAGTTGGACGATTGGATGGACAATCTTTACCATAGCATTTATGCTTCTGTAAATGGTACATGGCACTTGGAAAGACTTATCTACGTTTCACTTCACGATGAAAGAACTGACTTGAAGATTCATATTAGACAATGTATTCAGTACGGCCAATTAGACTATATACACACCAGTCAGGGAGTCATGATGAGCCCTTGAACATGGATCAAATTTATTGTAAAACTATTAGATTTTAATATATGTCATAACAATAGCTCGTTTATTTGTAATAATCATTTATATGTATTTAATGATGATGGAAAATGCATCTTACAACAAATTTACAAAACAGGAGATTCATTTACGTTACATCCAATTTCCTTGATACTTTTAAATGACCAAGTATTAAAACTTTGTGAAATGAGAAATGAAATATTGGTATGCATTCTAAAAACACTATATACGTCGACCCTGCCTCATTTAACTTTAAAATTAAAGCCGCAAAAATGTAACCGTGAACCCCATTGTGATTATGATGAGGCTAAACAGCAATTAATGGATATAGTATATCGGGAAATTCTTAAAATTTCAAAAAAAAAAACAATTTAAATGCATTGACCGGGTTCAGGATCATCCTTCGCAAAGGATACATGCTTGTTTGAATAGAACACATGTTGATGAGAGAGATGGTCTTATATGTAGTAAAGCATGGTTTATGCTCGACATGCCATATATCGCAAGAGAGATATGAGAGACCAGATGTACTTGTCATTATGACGGAGAAATTTTTCAAACATTTTCTTTGAACACTATATGGAGTATGTTCAAAATGTAGTTCTTCATTTTTTCAGTCGTTTTCAGATTTTGCTAATCCCAAGGATGCCAAATCATGTGTAATTATGTGATGTTGTTGGCGTATAACTAGTACTATTGCGATTGTAAAAAAAAATATATTAAAACCATTGTGATTATGTAGAAAAGATATGCTTGCTTCTACAACAGTAAGAAATTACTTGTGCATGATTAATTATGGATTACACTTTGGAAAGTTATTATTTTCTTAATTTAATGTAAATAGTTTGTGTAATTTAAAATACATTTTTTTTTGTAAATAAATAAGTTTAAATACGAAATTTTTTCTGTGTTTTCTTCATGTGTGTGTGCTGATTATTTGCAAAATAAATATCTGAAATTTTACTGTAGCAAAAAAGTGGTAAAGTTAGCATACTTAGTCAAGATTTAAGGTTCTCGTGTTATGTTTTATACTTATCTTTTATACACAAAAAGGTAAAAAGTTACAAATTTCACAAAATTTATTGAAGCATGTACTATGGAAACATTAATCTACTACATAGAAATAAAATGTTCTGATTAAAATCATAAACTTAAGTGTGATAGGTAAATTGTGTTACATAAGAATTCACAAAGTACTAAATTTTTTATAAAATGAACTTAGCTAAAAAATTCTTTCCATAATTTTATAACTTAATCGATTTTACATGTTTTTCATTAAAAGTAAAGTGAGAAAAAGAAACTTAGTATTTTTAAATAAAGAATTTTTAAGTGTTCTTTAATGTAAGGATCTTACCACATTATACTTGAATTAACAGAATATTTTAAATCAGACACTATGTTTTTAAAACATCAGAGTATTAACTGGGCTATTTTTGTAATTGTTCTTAAGTAATGGGCCTGAATATTTTTATGAGAAATATCAACTAAAGGCACGTGTTACACATTTTACTGATTTAGATGGTTATACTTACAAATTTTAAATAAATATGCTTTTACTTTTATACACAGTACTTTTTCAAACTAAGTATACTTTTGATTTGTATATGTAAATAAGTTCTCATAAGTTATGAAATTATTTCTCGAAAGGAACTTAGCTGTTAGAACTTTGTAAATTTCGTAGAAGTAGTATGCTTAACATTTTTTTGATAAAAGGGATTTAAATTTGGTACAGAAATAATCATTTATTTTAGCATAGATGTATAAACTTATCCTTATTTATACCTTAACTAATTAAAATTGATACAATTTATGTCTGTACAAAGTGAGAGATTCGACTATTTTTCAGAATTATCAAGTAAAGCATTTTACAAAATACTTAGTAAACTGCATTAGTTAAAGTTGTAATTTTTTTTTCTTTTTAGAAGTTTTGCACATTGGTGTGTGTGGGACCGATTAGCTCCGAGTGGGCTCTAGGTCGAAGGGTCGGTTGCCCTCCGTGGGGGTGTTTCTAAGGGGTCCTAACCCATATTTACGCTAAGTTTCGGAGAAAACCACGGAAAACTCCAAAAGGTTAGGTCGACGGACGCGCGATGGGACCCGAACTCGGGACCGTCACACTTCGCCCGTCTACCATTTCCAGTGATATAACCACTGTGCCAAGATGAGGCTTTGCACATTGGTATATTTTATGTTCTGCTATGTAGTTGAATATGTTTTTGAAATAAACTAACAAATCTGTACTTTGTAAATTTCATAGAAGTGACGAACTTTGGCATTTTTCGAATGTTACGAACTTGATCCATTTTTTCTGAAGAGCTAGACATGGGAAATTGTCGTTTTAGAAACATTGAATTATTCAACTTAGTGCATTTCAGTTACTCTTTCAAGATAATGGACTTAGAATTTTTTACAAATAGCAAGCTAGTAACTTGCTAAACATGCTTCTTGCAAATATTTTTAAATGCCATTCTTAAAAATCACAGTGTCTACTTAATTAATTATATTTTAATTGTTTATTTCTGTTTAGTAGTTACAACTTTGATAATTTTTAAGAAGGCAAAAATTATCAAAGTTGTAACTACTAAACAGAAATAAACAATTAAAATATAATTAATTAAGTAGACACTGTGATTTTTAAGAATGGCATTTAAAAATATTTGCAAGAAGCATGTTTAGCAAGTTACTAGCTTGCTATTTGTAAAAAAATCTAAGTCCATTATCTTGAAAGAGTAACTGAAATGCACTAAGTTGAATAATTCAATGTTTCTAAAAAGACAATTTCCCATGTCTAGCACACAGTTCGCTGGCTTAAAATCTAAAGTTCGTTTAGATCCAGATCTTAGAATGCATACACATGGTGATAGGTCCAGAGAAAAATCTTCGTAGTTACCGTCCACAAGATTAGCCATCAGAGGATACGTTCACTTGTACCAAATTAAACTCATAATTTTTTGCTTGCTGTAGATCATCACGTAGTTTTTGCAAAATGGGTAGCCAAGAGGAAACAGAGACTGTCGCTCCCGAAAAACTATAATTTATTCCTTCATCTCCAAAAGTAATTACTTTCCGGGTCGAAGTAATTTTATTTTCACTGCTTTTCAGAGGCTCAGCGTCTAAAGGCAATTGCATCAATTCTTGCAGCAACACATCATCATCACTTTGAGTATAAAACTCGGGAGTGTATTCAATGTTAAAGTTATTTTCGATCGATTCAAGCAAAGATATTTTTGAAACTGTGAAAAATCAATTAAAACTTAAAACATACGTCTGAAGTATAGGCGCACACAGCGTAAAGTGGGTCTCGCAACACACACCTGGCCACTTTATCTAATTAAAATGTCTTCCTACTGGTTCTAAACAATCATGTGATTTCACCCAAGCGCGCTCTACCTTAAAACTTTCTTAACCCTGTAGGTATTGCGCTCTAGCAAGTCTTAGTCTGTTAGAGAGAGTTCCCACTAACTGTAAATAGTACATCCTGCCAGCAAACCTACCGGATATTGACTCAACACAGAATTGCACACGTCACTATCACGTGTCTTATGCGCATGGCACTTCCTTATCTGTTATCTTATATGTGATGCCTGAAAAGAGAAAACCAGTTCTTCATTTGCCGCCAAAATTTTAGAGTTTGTAGGCTGGAGAGGTAAACTCTACTACAACGGACCCTTGTCCATTGTACAGCGGACCTAAGATGTAGTTTTGGCCGCATGCAACAAGATTGTTGTCCAGTATTTTCAAGGTATTAATTGCTTATATTTTTCCTGATGTATGTTGTGATTACCTATCTTTTAGAGTAAAAATTTTAATAAGTTTAATTTATTAGCAGGTTTTAATTAATAATTTCAGTTTATGACTTTGTTAAATAAAAATTTTAGTTTATGAATTTATTAAAATGATGTCTATGTAAAAATTAAGTATATAAAAAAAATTGAGTGCTTTTCATCGCAAGTGAAGAATCTTAATTCTATTTTTAATATTAGAATAATCATAATATATTTAGTACAAGTATAGTGTTTGTTCAATAGATATCCTATACAATACTCCAATTCATTTGTCAAAATTAAATCATGTTTTTCAGTAGTAAATACCTATTTTATGAATGAATACTCATTAATCTTAGTATAGTACTATGCATATAATTTATTACTGCACTGTTCATGAAATATTAACAAAATAAATTGCTTTAATGTTTATCGTTCTATATTAGAATGGTCTTTGCTAAATTGTTTCACAGAAATTAATTTAATGATTCATTATTTTCCTAAGCTATGTAAAATACATTAATCGTTGTAGCTTAACTTTGACATTTTAATTCTATTTTAGGATATAATGCCGATCAGATACATGTTTACTTGAAGGATAGGTTTCTATTTTCTGAAACACTGAAATGGCTTTAGATTGAGGCGACCCAATTTTTGAACGTAGAACCGAGAACATCTTCCCAATTCTGTACTGCGGCGTGCATACACTCCTAACAACCTCCTTGGCTTTACCGTATGGGCAAACTAGCCCAGTGTTATTTAACCGGTTTTCTCGGTCTCAACATACTTCCTTATCGTCCATTGCTTATCTTATCAGTAATGTGCCGTAAGAGCTTGGGATATTCTGAGTACGTACGTGGATTTTTCTGCAGTGATTATATTGGTGTATTATTTCAGTATTATTTTATTTATTTATTTTTTTTACCTCTCGCGTATGCAAGTCTAGTCATCACCAGGGTAAGTCGCCAAGTTTAACATTTTTTATGTATTATTTTAGTCACATATGATGGTACCATAATTCTAATTTCTTTTGGCTGATTATCACAATCATTAATAAATTTCTAAACATGAATGATTGGTTGATCATTATTAGCTCTTATTTACTTTTATAATTATGTAGTTATTATAGTTTGGTAATTATATTCTCCACTTTTGAGGTGTTGTAATTTTAAGTGTGATTTTTTGTTTTGTTACTGTTAAAAGATTTTTGCATGTTTTCCTGTATTTTGGTGTTTTGCAAAATTTTAAGTTGGTAATCCATAGAGTGTATTTTCCCTACTAGTGTAATTAATATTAATAGCAATAGGCATTATCAGCCGAAGTACTTTAAGTATTCATACAGTTTGTATACAAAAACTGAGCTTTAAGGGATATATGGTTAAGGGAATTCTCCTAATAGAAAATAAAGCCTGTATGGTATCTGTATTTCAGTAAATGCATACATTCTAAATAAGATTAAATTTTCGCTTGCTAACTAAAGTATTAAATATTTTCATCATACATTAAATGGTTCATTTAATATGAATCTGATAAATTTATTCATTGTTATAAGAAAACATTACTTTTAAAGCGTTTAATATCTTAAAATTTGTTATTTTATTGGTATTATGTATTTAGTGTTCTATATAAAATTCATGTCTAGAAAGAATTTATTTATGTAAACATGGTATGAAGACTATACTGATGTACACATGACTATCTAAATATGGCAAAATTGATCTTTAATTTTTATTTTCAATAGTCGAAGGGTTTATCAATAGTATTATCCAGTCTAAAGGCTTGTGCTAGTTAATTCTATATTCACCTTTCCATAAAATGTCGTAATTGCATAAATAAAATACCACTAGAAATATTCATGCATGTATAAAAACGATACTTTCATAGTAAAACTGAAATTAAGTGTTACACATAAAGTTAAAAATATCTAACTCGTATCTTATTGAAACTCTATAAATCAAGTTACACTACTTGTGATATACAATAAAACAGTTTTGTAAGATTACTAAAAATGCAATTTTTTTCTCTAATTGATCTATAAATAAACTAACAGTAGAAAATATAAACTAGTACAAACGCTCAATAAAATCTAATCTATCAAAAATGTATTAAGTTGGGTATAAATCTCTGATGAAAAAAAGGTGTATACACTATCTAAATCATTATTTGTAAAAACTATAGGTACTAAAATCTTTCTACGGTATAATTTTCTTTTTAAAGTTCCCTAACAGTAGAAGAAATGTATTGGTATCTTAACCCTACTTTAATATTCTAGTAAACTGCTACTTAACAAAAATACGGTATAATCTTTAATGATATAGAAAAATTAGCTAAAAATTAAAACTCTTGATTAAAAAAAATATTTGTTGTAAAATTAATTATTTAACTTAAAATTAAAACGCTTGGTTAAAAATATTAAATTACCCTTGATTAAAAGTACTTAAATTGAAACTCTTCATTAAGTATTACTTTATGTAAATTTTTGTTACCTTAATAATTCGTAAACCTGGTAAATGTTTTAATTAATTTCTATATTGCATTAATAATATTAAATCACAGTAATTAATTAATAATTAATAAAATGATGTAAAATTCATTTTACATTCGTTACCATAACTTTCAAGAAATATTACAAGTCCGCATATTATCAGTGATAAATCTTCTATACACCATTTCCCTAAAGTAATTTAAAATTAATAATTAAACTTCATTCATAAATTTAATAACTGATGGTAGTACTCTAACTAATTAACTAAAATTCATTAAAGTTGTCGCAAACCTACGATGAATTGCAAGAACACATGTCATCATTAAACATTTTTTCTAAGTTTCAGAAAAGTTTCAAGAAAATATTTCTAAGTCACCATACCTAAACAAGTTAATTCTAAATTTTAATAACAGATAACAGCAGCGAAATTAATAATTACATAAAATTTACTAAAATTCATTAAAAGCAACTCAGAAACCCAAAATTGCACAAACTCGATCAAAGATTCTGCGAAAAAATTTCTAAGATTGCATTCCGAAACTACAGTACACTTGAATCTTTAGCTTTATCGGTTAGAGTCCCGACCCGTCAAGGTGGTATAGCAATGAATTCCAGATCGAAAGGTCTGGAGTTCGAGCCCCACGGCCGGCGATTCCGGAAAGTAATTCCAAGTCTACAAGTTAGTTCCTAAATTAAGTGATAGGTGGCAGTGTTAAAATTAAAAACAGTTCAGAATTCCGAAATACATCAGAGTCAGAAAAATATTCTAAGTCCCCTTATTTGAAAAAAATTAATCCTCTTAAAGGGAAAAAAATCTTATCAGCCCTTCCAGCATCCGGTCTACTTCCGCTCCCCATCCGGTCTTGGGTCTTGACGGGTCGGGACTCTCTCAACACAGGAAACGCATTTGTGCGGCGTACCGCAGAATTCACATGGTGCCCCACGGTACCCCACAATTAACATGGTACCCCCTGAGCATAACTGTTCTTTTTACGCTACTGAGTTCCGAGCCGCCTCGCCTCTCCTGAACCCCAGTGGTGGCCCGTGGTCAAAAATGTTATTGCAGCCGAAAACATATGACACCCCCCCCCTTTCCTCCGGACAGGAATGGAAAATCTTTGTTACTGAATTCGAAAGCTGTCGGATTAATCCCTCACCCAGGATTTAAAAAAAAAAAAAATAGAAATTAGATTAAAAAATGCAAGAGATCCTATTTTACTTCCATAAAATGGACATAAATTTCAACCAGCCGCTCCTATCCGCAGGCAAGCAGGAGGAGAAAAATCAACACGTCAGCTCAGCGCCGATATCATTAATTAATATTCCCCTCTGCATTCCAATGATTTAACCGTGTTATCTCTGAACAAAAACTCAAGAGAGGAAGGGGGGACGCTTCATTGCGGTTGCGGCCGCGGCACGCCCGTTATCCGACTGTAGTAGAGTAAAAACAAATTTTTGCATTTGTAAACAGGCGTTTTTAAACTTTCAAACAGCGTGCGAGAATCTCGCGCAGGTGGCAAATATTTTGCAGCGCGAGAATACCTCGCGCTGTAATATTTTTTGTGCGAGATTTAAGAAATTTATGCGAGATTCTCGCGGTCTCGCACTCTAGCGGGAACCCTGGATGGGTAATTGCATGAAACGTGTATTTAGGCTTACATTCTTGATAAATTCAGCAATATAATGTTGAGAGTTTTCCTATGCGTTAGCAATTTAGCTCCCACTTCTTATCAACTTTTTAAATTTTAAAGGATTTTTTAAATGTTCGATTGAGCTTTCATGTGCTTTACATGCTCGTGTGATGGTGGTTAATCCATCCTATCCAGTACCATTCCAAACGCTCCTTTTTATCACAAAGATTAAACACGGCCAATAATTTTTTTTTTTTTTTTTTTTTTTTTTTTTAACCTCATTGGTTTATTCACCTCATTGGTTTTTAAATGTGAACATTTTTAAACGCACTTCCCTTTTTGCGTTATGCAAATTAAAACTGCTTTTCCGATAACGTCACGCGGTTGGCATGTGCCGTGATCGCTTTTTTCCCGGCAGGGGTGAACTTTTAGTAGCTTACTTCGTGCGTCACAACTGAGATATAAATATCAGCTTGAAGCTTGGATTCCTGGCTTGCTATTTCTTAACTAACTAGGGGCCAAGGCCCCCAGACTCGCTACGCTCGCTTTTCGTATGAGGCATTCGGCCCCTAATAAGGCTTATTCGTAGAAAAGACATAATTTCAACAGACAAAAACCGAAGATTGGATCAGATAGAATGTTACTGAGCTACACATTGCTTGGTTCTTGCAGGTTCATTTGTACATAAAAATTTAAACTTCACACTACAGTAGATCCCCTCCCCCTCATAACACGGAAGATATTTTGTTATGGGAATCGGTGTTGTACGGGTCCTGAGCTATACTCCACCTGGAGTGCGGACTCCGCTTATAACGCTGGAAAAATTATTTGCACTCCTCAGAAACACAATGATATTTAATGTTGCCATTCAAAAGTTATATTAATTAGGATCTAAAGCATAATAAAATAAGAACATCTGTTTCAGCTGTACTTTTAATAATGTAAAACCTATTGGACACCTTGCGAATTTGCCACCCATGGCGATTTTTCATTATTTGGCGACTTGCGTGCATGTAAAGTTAATAAAAGCTACGGAACAGATAGGATAGCTTGCCACCAATGGCGACTTTTCATTATTTGTCGATTTACACATGCTCGCAACCTATAATTACTGTTCATTTAGGGTTACCGGAAAACCGTTATCCATATTTTCATTTACATAATCGTTTGTAGATTGGCGTACTTAGCACCACGAATTATACCATCTCGTCGCGCTAGCAAATACCCAAAGTGTACTGTAACTGCTATAATGGCATAGTTAACGCCGCCAAATATTTCTACTGGTAGAAAATAATCCAGCTGGACCGAACCGGCTTTAAAATAATCTGCATTTTAATTATTTTTCATTTTCAAGATATTAGTTATTCTGTTTTGGAAAAACGGATAATCGCTAATTCTAAACTCTGTTGTCTAAGCGAACTTACTATTTGAAAATTCTCAACTTTGTGTAACACATTTTGAGTTACTTATTTCACGTAGTTTTTATTTTGGCGTAAAATGTGGGTGTATTTCTACTTCATGTTCGACAATTTCATGTGATACTACATACTTGGAAACGCTTTGTTGCATAGGAATGAATGATTTTATGCCAAATCTGGCAACCATTCTGTTTATTTTTTCAGTTTTTTATTAATACCTTCTAAAATAATTCGATTTTCGAAATTTAAGTCAGCTCATCAGGTTCCTCGGAATTTTTCGAATCTGTGGGCACCTTAGTCGAAACTTAAATCCCCACGGTTTAGGAGGAGATAGGCCAACAAGCTTTGACAGCGCCAGCGGCGACAGCGGCCTTTACTTTTTTTAGAATAGAGAGATACCCAAATTAAATTTCATGCTGTTCTGGAAACTCACGGAATCTTTTCGCAATGGATAGATTTTATTTTGTGTACACAGCTATTCTCATGTCCATGCAAACGATTTATTTGAGAAAAAAAAATGATAATAAACTGTGTAATCTGGAACATCTTTTTTAAACGAATTTGAATCCCAATTGTATGACGTCATATTCACTTGAAAAGGGTAATTTTGTCACGCAAATGATTTACTTTTTTGACTCTCGGAAATAAAATGGTGCTGAAAATAGCGAAAAATCGCTTAAAAAGGAGGGAACGGGTGGATTTTCAGATTTTCAAAGAAGCGCAGATTGTTTTCTATATTTTTATACATGATCATGAAAATTTTCAAGCGTATTGTGCAAACGGTGAAGAAGTAATTAGGCTTTTTGTGTTAACTTTGTAAATTTCACGCGATTCTAGATACTTGGAAACGCTTTGTTGCGAAGGAATGAATGATTTTATGCCAAATCTGGCAACCATTCTGTTTATTTTTTCAGTTTTTTATTACTATCTTCTAAAATAATTCAATTTTCGAAATTTAAGTCAGCTTAGCAGGTTCCTCGGAATTTTTCGAATCTGTGGGCACCTTAGTCGAAACTCAAATCCCCACGGTTTAGGAGGAGATGGGCCAACAAGCTATTGACAGCGCCAGCAGCGACAGCTGCCTTTACTTTTTTTTAGAATAGAGAGATTCTTGAGTCTGACGATATAAGTTGATTATAGTCTTACGGTCGGCTTAATTGAACACCTTACCATTTTAAAAAGATGCTTTGAATTATAGCATGAAATGCTTAGTGTGTTTTTTTTTTTCGGATTTCTGTGTGAAAATGTATTAGATTTCCCGGTCAATAACCAAATCAAGGACTATGATGATATCAAGATGATTTAAATAAACTGTTTTATCTTTTAACAATTCTCATGATTTTTACAATTATTTTTACACTGTATACTATAGAGCAAGCTTTTAAGCTGTATAGTACGGTTTGCTTAGATATATGGAAAAATCTCATATTCTTCGTACCCGAACACATTTAATTGAAGATCATTTAATTTTTTAACAGTTGAAATCTTCGAAATTGGAATTGGGCATTGAGCATTATTTTTATTTTTTCTTCATGAGTTGTTTATTGTGATATATGTTCTGGAGGATCCTTTAATTTTACATTAAGTGATGAGCCAACGCACTTCAGATAAAACATTTCTGATGTTCATTCTCCTTGTTTAGAAAAGCTTTCTTCTTTGCTAGCTTAGGAAGTAAAGGGATATAACTATTACCTGCATAGGGATGATATTTCGCAGTACACTGTTAATAGAAGTAGTTCGACGTTTCACCATACAGTGGAGATAAATTAGCTACATCACTTCTATGGAGAAACGTTTCACCATGGTTTGGTTTCATCGATCACTTTAAGCACCAAATTATGGTTCAACATTTCTCCACAGAAAGGATGCAGCTAATTCAGCTCCATTTTATGGTGAAATGTTAACTACTTTCAAATTTTCAATACATTTCATCTGCATCTACGTTGTATAAATTCATCGAAAGATTTCAATTGTTGTATAAGCCTTTGATAAATGATCCGAAAGAGTACTTCGTTCTAAATGTAGTATTGCCTTGCTTCGAAAATGGGAAGTAATTACTTCTTCATCACTTTTGAAGTTCGGCGTATCAGTTTCGCATTCACTATGATGTACCACTTAATGTGTCTTTTTTCACTTAAACCATCTAAAAGCTTTAACAAGATACTCGATCTCATACCTTCTGTACAAATTTTCAAATCAATACTACTTTTGGTAGATGGTTGTAGCTGATACATGAAAAATACCTCTAAGGCCTTTGCTTGAAACATTTGTTACGCATATTTTCAGAATAAGTTCGTTGTCTTTTCACAGTTACTTCTGTCTTGCTACAATGTTTTACCTTCAAATGATGAGTTAAAGATTTGGCTTGAATAAAAACACAGCTCAAAGGTTTCTCAGCTACCAACAATATTTGAACTATGTATCTTCATGACGAGACATGAACGAGACAAAGGAAAGCTTCCTTTGAAATTTCTCCCTACATCACCGATAAAAGAGTTTCCTCCTTTATGAGTCTTCATATACTGCATGAAAATATCTCACAATTTCCCACAAGTTTCACAGCTAAGACAAACGTCATAAGAAAATAAACAAGCGCTTGACTTGTTTATTTTCTTATGATGCAAGAAATCACAATTTCGATAAACTGACTTTTCCATACATCGCAAGTAAAGGATTCTTTTACTTGATCATTTTTCATATAATGCATTAAATTATTTCTTCTACTGAAAGTTTCTTTACAAATTTCACAGTTGAGATGTGTAAAACTTGAGATATTTATATTTTTATGACGCGACAAATCATATTTTCGATAAAATGACTTTTCACATATGTCACATGTAAACGGCTTTTTGTTATCATGAATCTTGATATATTGCATAAGGTTATCTCTTCTACTGAAGGTTTTTCCTCAAATAGAGCATTTCTGTAAAAGTTTGAGCTGTATAAATTAAATTCCTTAATGTGTAAATATCTATTTTATTTAATATAATTAATTTATCTTTCGCACTTATTTTCAAAATAACAGATTAGACTATGTGTTAATAATATCATACTTGCACATAAACTTTCAAACTGTACTATTAAATCAAACTATTAGATGTTTACTAAATTTTATGTATATTTAATATTAAAATAATAAACCCACACCTAGAGCTATTCTCTAAATTTGATAAACTTTGAAAAATAATGCTGCATGGTGCAATCAAACATGGTTGAATTTTCCGTATATTATTTGTCTTCACACGTGATTCTACCAATTTTATTAGCATGACTTTTAAGAGCTAGTTGTAATAATATGAATTATCAATTAACTCACGATATTTCTTATATTACGGTGCGTAATAATATTCATTCATGAATAGAAAAATTAGAGGTAATAATTCATTTATAGATATTAAAATAATACTTACATGATAATATGAATGATTACATGATAACATGATACTTACATGATAATATGAATTATCAATTAACTCACGATATTTCTTATATTACGGTGCGTAATAATGTTCATTCATGAATAGAAAAATTAGAGGTAATAATTCGTTTATAGATAGTAAAATAATACTTACATGCAATAGATTTGAAGAATCAAAATTTGCAGCACCTGTGCTTGAACCCAGTGGCCGAGTTCGGTTCCCTGGGTAAAATCTTCATTGGGAGCCCCCTCTTTCGAAAACTTTTTCAAATTTTACAAATTTTTAAACTTAAAGAACAATTTTGGGGCCCCTTTTTGTTGGGGGCCAGGGTGCTTACCCCGGATGCTCTCTAGGAAATCGGGCTCTGGTTGAACCATCTTCGCGCAAGGTCTATAAAATAAAAATAAGAGTTCATCGTATTATAATTAAATGATTTAATTTAGATATATTTCAATTTGTTATACCTTAAAATTTACATTGAATATAACGTCTATTTTACGAAACATTATTATTTCGTCACTGGAACTGTAAAATTACAGCAGATTAAAAGGATCTTATACAAGAAGTCACCTCAACCGATAAGTATTCTTAAGCAAATGAATAAAATTTCATGTAATATTCTTCATACAGGGGAGAGTTTATTTAACACTGGAGTTAGTTTAACACTGGAAACTAGTCACTGTCACAATTCATCTTGTAGGGAAGTTGCAGGCTTTTTTGTTCCTACTATCATTGTTGAAAAAATCAGACAAGTTTTACTTTTTTGGGATTGAGCAGTAAAATATTATCAAATAACCAATATCTTTGCTTTAATTTAAGCTTAAACTTTCTTAATTACATGCATGTAATGATCTTTATTCTATTGATAAAGTGGGGCAGTGCCCCACTGTATATAAACCCATGTTGCCCGAGAGACCCCACAATAGACATTTTTACGTACAAATTCCTATGAACACCATATAACTAAAAAGTAACGTCACGATTTTTATCCCTATAGGTTTCAAGTACAAAGCAACTGGTTCTTGTACACATTACGCATACTACTGACGCAGAATTTGATCCGTTGTGATCCATATCGACGTTATATTGATAGTCCAACACCAGACAATAAGTAGAGAAATAGACATTATTTTTTAAGTAAACAAAATCTACCTCCACCGGAAATCGAACCCTGTACAGCTAGACTGTGTTAATGCTGAGCCCACTTCCCCACACAGGTAGTCAAAAAAATTCTTTAACTTTTCTGTGATAAATTATTAGGGGGCTCCACTACTTTGTTGCCCCAGGTCTTCCATACCTCTAAATCTGACACTGATTGACGCATTTGACATTTCCAGCTGGCTTTCGATCTTACTCGATGATAAAAGGAGCTTTTGCAAGCATTTTGTTAACGTTTATTTTTAACTTGATGTTATTTTACTATTTTCAATCCTTCAAACATTATTGAGCAAAGAATTTAGCAATTTTTAATGTGTTTCATCATTATAACTAATTTTTAGGCTTGTCATTTAAAAACTGCTTTCATATCTCTATGTTAACAATCTCAACCTGTATTTAATTGTAGTAATAGTAATGTGTTGCATCATATATATGATTTCGTATATCTTATTTATTGTCCCACTGTAACCCAATGCCTCTCCCATTGTGCCCGAAAACGGTCACAATGTGACATTTTGAGTACGTTATAAAAATTAATTTTTTTTTTAAGAATAAAATAAGGATAAACTTAGAAAAAATTTACAATGAAAGCTAAGAGTTGTCAAAGTATCTTTCTGTATTTAATTTTTAATTTTAATTAAAAGAAAGGAAATTACTTTAAAACAAGTAAAAATTATACCACTGTGCCCCCCCCCTCTATCCTAACTATGCACGACCTATGTCATCCACATTCTTACTAAAAATCTATTAAAGGAAAAAGTGCAATCTAAATGGCTTGGCAAGTTTATTCTACTAAATTTATCCTCTATCTCGTATCAAAAGTCTATTTTTATAAATATGATGTCATAAAATGTCACGATTCGTTTACATTTCATGCCAAAATTCCTTTTTAGTAAGACAAAAGGACTAAATATTTCACCAAATATAAATAGTGTATACTTATCGGTTGATTTATATTTTACTTATTAATGATTAAAACTCATCATATCTAATACAAGCTATCGATATGCCACATGCATGTATATTGTATATTGCAAGAAAAAAAATTATACAGTGATAATGGCAAAAATACTTATTTTTCATTAGATAGCAGTTTTAGAGTTAATATAATCCAATGTTTGAAAAATATAATCCTTTTATGTTTATGAAATGTTGAACCTATGCAAATTATATGAACATACTTATGTAAAGAACCTTATATTATTTTTTTTAAATTATTCCAAAATCTGCAGTTTTACTTAAATCATGGATTAAAATTGAAGAAAATATATAAAATTATGGCATTTACTAGACTGTTTTCCAGAAATTTTCATGTACACTGAAGTTTGAGTTACGAACCGAAAACCTAAGCGAAGTTTTCTGCAACAATATCATCCTTGCCCGTGACGCAACAAAATTCTTTATAGCCAAGAGTTAGCTATTAAAGCTATATCTCCTAATTTTAATGACATTTTGAAAAATACTTTAAGTATAAACAATAATTAGATGATTTATGCACGATCGTTTAAAACAAAAGTAATAATCTAAACAGAAAGAAAAGGCTATCCTACTTTGGAGAAGGAGCAGTCCAGCAGTTAATCCACACGCTCAAATCTTTATTGTAATTTCCCATATTATGTCAGTAGCAATTTTACTCTGCAAGAAAAAGGATTGCAGCGTCCATATAAAAAATATCGTCTTGTCTAGGGGGACGCCCTGCAAAGCAGGATGTGTCAAGCCCCCAAAATATGGGGAAAAGGTTACGGTTATTTTGAAAGACAGACAATATTTTTTAACAAAATACAGTTTTAAATGTGCAATAATAATTAATAACTATCTGGATCACTAGACCACGCAACGCAGACGTCTTCTCTCGTCTGCTGTAGTTACATCGCTGGATTTCGTTCTGGAAACTTGTAATGCGACTCCCATGCTACACATGATGTAATGAAGTTATAGAAAAAGCTAGCTCTATACTTTTCACATATATCTCGACATTGTCAGGTTGTCGAGCTGTGGAAATTCCGCTGAAAATGCAACCTATTTTGCAAAAGACCACTTGGCAATGGATCACACCAAGCTATATTTTCTCTCCAAAGCCTCTGCGTCATCACCTTGGACAAAAGATTATACAATGAAATGAAACCCGATGGGTTTCATTTTCAGTAAATTTTGGCTATATTTGATAGTAACTGCCTTTTTGTATAGACCCCTTGAACTTTTTGTATTCAAATCCTAAAGCTATCAACAGCTTTATACACCTAAAGCTGTATTGGATCAAATAATTGGCCCCAAGGCTATACCGAGTTATCCTAATTCAGGTATGTGGGTTGAACAAACCATATCAGTTAAATAGGCAGCTCTGACAGTATCGCAGGCTCATTGGATAGTCATTTTCTAAATGTAAATCCGCCTCTTTCCACGAATCCTTTCAGCCCATGTAGGAGCTCTTCCGCTTCCCGAACAGAACTCGCACCTATCAAAAGATTATCCAGGTTGGAATTAATGGCAGTCACCATTGATGAGCTCGGATAGATCTTTCTCATCTTCAGCCAGACGTTTTATTTTTCTTACTGCTAAATAAGGGACGCATGATGTTCCATAATTCACAATCACCATCTTGTAATCTTCAAGGTTTTGCTTCGGATTCTCCCTCCATACAACTTGCTGAAACTCTGCATTGGCAGACGAAACCTTAGTCTGTGGATACATTTTTTCAATATCCGCATTAAGTACAGCAGCATGCCTTCTAAAATTTAAGAGGATGTAAATAAAATAAATCTGTATGTAACTTAGGTCTCTATAAAGAATATCATTGAGCTATTTTTTATTGCTAGACTTCATAAACGCATTATTAACTACTTTAGGTTCAAGAGTTTTACTTTCTTCCCTAATTACAGAATGATATGGCGTAGTATACAGCGTGTCACAAATGTTAATGTAAAAAACCAAGAGTTACTAATTTTTCAAAGATAGATTCTTCGATATTTTAAAAATGTATGAATCTGATCGATGGTATTATAACAGACTTGACATTTCTCAATTTACCCATTTGTAGCTTTGTCCCCATCATTACTAGTTTGCAGTATATCCGCGTATAAGCGGACCATTAGTCCTAAATACATACTTGCAATTACAAAAATGGTCAAAATTAGATGCAAAGTGTTATTATGTATTAAAATTGAAAGAAAAAAAATTATTAAAAAATACACAATCTTTATTTTTATACAGCCCCCAGATCCTTACATATCAATTTAGAGAAATCCTGTCCATAAAAAAACATTTAAAGAACAAAATGTTCGATATTGGTACGACAAATAGTCACCGAGATATAAAACATGCAGTTTACTGACATAAATCACTATACACATGTGGTCATTTACATATTTCAGGCGCCGTATTCAAAATAAAGCACAAAAAAAACGATTTCGTTTCAAAAATTATTCGGATATCAAATCAGTGAAGCATTTACAGTTTATCCTCGTGAGATGCATCACGCCTTTAATTCTGAGGAAAGTTAAAAAGAAATTTCAGTCACGTGTCCGTCGCGTGTCACGTGTGATAGGAAAGTAAGAAACAGGACTTTTATCTATTACAATTTATTTATTTTTATTATGTTTTCTTTTTGTTTGATTTTATCTGCGAGAAAGCTCTACTTGCTCTGTTATTTCACATTGCTCTATTAAAATTGTATAATTTTGTGTACACCCCCTTAAAAAAGTATTGGAGTATAAAAGAAATTTCCTATTTCAGCTTTGCGAGTAACTAATTAGTTTTTATAAAACGTACAACTCGACAGAAATATGGAAAATTATAATTATACATAACCTAATTCATATTCTATGAAATATATTTTGTAATGTACAAAACCAATGCAGGAAGTTTGACTTTTATTCCAATACTTTTTTGAAAGGTTGTACTGTGTGTGCTCTTAGGTATTATATAAAATATACTTTTTGGCAGTGATTAGACAAATACTTTACATTTTTTTACTTGAACTACGACACTATTGTCATGACCGTTCATACTGTACTAAGAGCTCGTTTTTCTTACAGAGCGATATGTTCCCATCTCCATTCATGTACAGTCCCTACACTAGACGTTAAATCTTTGAAGAATTTCTCCATGATTATTGACCGTAACATTGTCAAACTTTTGTGAGTGCAATATTTTTGTACGCGAAAAATTTCCTTAAGTATGAATGTAGGGGCCCGGGGGCTGTATAAAAGTTTAGATTGTGTACTTCTCGTTAGTTTTTTTTTTTTTTTTTTTCGCTTTAAACGTTTTCTGATTTTGACCATATTTGTACTGGAAGTATGCACCTAGGACTAACGGTTGCAAAAATAAATGTCTGTATACTTATACGTTAATACTCTGTATACTAAAGGATGAATGCATAATAGGTAAGGATTTTTTTTTCTCCTGCACCTGTACAACTAATTAAAACATAAAAAATACTAAAAATTCAGCTGCTCCCTTAACCCATTTGTGCCTGGATATTTTTGCGACTTTCTTCGATTTTTACTGATAACAGAAATAATAGCTAAATTTCTGATGTCAACTTCTCGAACAAAGGATGATTTCTTTTAAAATCTTTATGCATAAAAATCGAAATATCAACATCCTACTGGGTCATGTTAAAATATTTTGTAGAGTTGAGGCTCAATACTCATGAATAAAGCCTAGGAAAAATAAATAACATTTTCGACTAATAGCGAAAATGCCGTCCCAAAAAAGGGACACTAGGCATAAATGGGTTAACCTTTTACCAGGTCATTTGTAAAAAGTCATAGTTTTATACAGTTTTGTCGATTATTAACAGAACATTAATTGCTACGAAATGATTGATAAAGGTTTTTTGATATCATTTGCTCGGTTTCTTTAAGCTTTCTTCTTCCTGTTCAAGCATCCTCCATCAGATAGGAACGATGCCAAGAAAAGATTTTCTACATATCCAGTCACATGGATGAGTCTTTTTCATATGACTCTTGGCTCATATGAGGTAAGAAAAGATATGATTTGTTATTCTGTAAAATTTCTGGTGTTATATATTTTGTAGGAGGAGAACGTTAATTTAGTTGAAATGTACAAAAATCAAATAATGTGCTCACAAAGTTTGTCATGAACCATCTGGAATTTTTTTGAGACCATGGTGCTATTAGTTTATTTCAGTTTGTGTGCCACGACTAAAAACAGAGTTTTTTTCTTTCTTCGAACCATGTTCCTTAAGCCATGTTCTCATTGATGAAGTTTTCGTCTTTCAGTTTATTTTTAACTTAATTGTTTCTAACAAGCAGCAGATTGTTTAGAATCCCCAACAAATTTCAGGAATGCTGGGAACGCATCTGTAATGTAAAACCTCGGAGGTTGAGCTAACTGGAAAGAGTGTATAAAAGTAACTAGATATAGTACATTTAAGAGAACATTAAAAATTCTAGAATAATCACTCCTTGGGAGAACAAAAATGCCCCCAGTACCCTCAGACTGGCTATAAAAGCTTCCTCTCTTTGACGTTTTACAAAAGATCAAATATTAACAAAATAAAAATGAAAGATTTTCTGAGAAATGCTACGTTTTTTACATTTCCCTTCGCCTTTTGAAATTAATAATTTGATGTGTTATCTTCAAATGTTCAAAAGTTATAGCAATTTAAAATCTCAAGTAAATTTTGAGAATTTGAAATAAAACCATGTGATTCCTTTTCTCGTTATTTGGGGATTACACCTTCGCATATTAGCTGTATTTTTTTATATTTGCGAACGTGAAATTTCGAAGACGTTAAAGTCATAGTGGAAAACCATTTACTAAAATTTCACTTAGGATGGACAGTATACAGTTATTGACAGCAAAAATGCAGCTTTTCTATTGTGTGATGATATGTGATTTAATTTTTACAGATAAAATTAAACCAAAAATTAATTTCAAACCCCCCAAGATGCTATTTTCCGTACAGGGACTACGGTTTGATGACGTCATCACGCTGCATCTCCTCTAAAAGTCTGCTTACCTCCTGTTGCTTAGCAAACGCCAGCCTCCTATGATGTTCCTTGATTGGAGAATGCCTGCCTGAATCTCTTCAGCGTTCGGTTAACTTCGCCAACGTCATCCGAAGTACTAGAAAAGAGATCTTCCAATTCTGGAATTACTTTCTCCGCAGTGCTTCTTCTGTTCCGCTGTTAATTTTGCGTCTTGTATTAATTCTTCCGACGCTCAGATGATTAAGCTAATACCAATACCAATAAGAAATACCAATTTTAATTTTGTTTAATCACACTCATGAATAATGATATACTTTCCAACTTAATGAAATAAGGAACGATAATAGGGAAGACCCATGGATTATAATACGCGTTTAATATATAGCACTTTTGTGAGTATTTAAAATCTGAAAGTGTTTCAGATTTTCTTTTTCCTTTCCGTTTTTTGATAAAGGCCAATATATCCAGAAGCTCTTCAAAATTATATAGGACGAAAATAATTTGTTCCTTTTTGTAGGTTTTTATCAATTAACCATCTTATTTTTGTAACCAGAGGCGGCCCGACACAGTAAGCATCGCATCTGGGCGCCGGCTTCGAAGGGGCGTCATTTCGAACACAAAAACTAAGTAGAGCATAAAAGGGGGCATCTTTTTTATATTACCATGGACGACACTTACCGTAGGGCCGCTGCTGTTTGTAACCATCTTAATTTTAAATTCCATTCAGAATCTGAGAGATTTCCGTGCCAAGGAAGCCGGTGAGGAACAGGATTCTCTCCGACCAAGATTTATTAAGATGGCGAACCAACTGGTCGCCGGAGACGGCTAGTTTTTAATAAAATATTAACATGAATTATGAATTATTAAATTAATATTCAAAAAAATTATGAATAGTGACCTAGCCAAATTTCGATGGAAATAGATGCATAAAGTAATATTACATGGCTGTGCAAAATTTCAAATTTTTACGTTCAGTAGTTTAATTTGCATTAGATAAAATATGGTATATTCATGAGTTAAGAGACTATATATAAATTTATAAAGTGACAATTTTTGAAAATTGCATAAAATAAACGTAAATTAGATTTATTTTGTGCAAAAACACAGTAAAACACACCATTATTAAAAAATATCAAATCTTAAAGCAAATAAATTAGAGGTTTTTAAAGTTTAATGGTGATTCTATAAAGCGTCTATTGTTGCGTCAGCTACTATATTCCCCCAAATAAAATATTTTCCAGTTATAGAATTAGATGCAGTAGATGTATGTCTTCTAATACAACGTCCTATTTCTGAAAAACTAACATCCTCAACATTCCAAGCATTAATGTGACCTTTTTTAATATTGGAAACATTAGGTCTTTGTGCTTCCCCATACTTTATCAAACATTAAAAAAAAATTAAATCACATTTTTCTGTCTAAATTTTCATCTGACTATAAATTGCAGCGTAAATACGGGTTAGGACCCTTTTAAAAAGACCCCCACGGGGCACCCCACCCATAGGCCTAGATCCCACGTGCAGATAATTGGCCTTAATGCCACAACACATCTGACTAAATTAAAATACCGCCAAAAGTCTTTGTGAAGAATACTGCTCATTGCAGACGATAATATTAAATAAAGAATGTGAAATGACAAACACAGTGATATTGGGTTTGCAAAAAAAATAATTGCGTTTTTTACATCAAATTCAAACAAATAAATTTTCAATCATGAAACCATTCTTCAAGTCCAACCATAGCTGAGTAATATTCATACTTGTAGTCAGAAGAGAAGAGAGCAGCTTCTAACTCCTTCCAAAATTTCACCTAAGAGAACCATCAAGGGAAATACTCAATAATAATTTCAAAATTAGAAAGATTTTCAAAATCGTGAGCAGTCGTTTTGCATTTTTCCCTTAAATCATGTGTACGAACCAAGGAAGTTGTGAACTCGCGGGTCAGTTGGACCACATACTCAATATTCTAATTTCTACCCTTGATATTCTCAGTAGAGAAAACTTTAAGAGAGATGGAAACAATATTTTACTTGAAAATAATATTTATTTCTTTTAACTCTCGCGAGCGAAAATACATATAGCGTATTACAATTTGCAGAAAGTCCCTTAAAAAACGCGCAAAAATCAATTCGTAATATCTCCGGAAATTATCGTAGAAAATAGGTGAAAATTTATATTTGGGGTAATTTGAAGGTTTTCTTTCGTTTATTAGAGTCAAAATACAGTGTTGCCAGGGGCGTAGCCAGAAATTTTTCATGGGGGGGGTTACGACTACTACAACTCATATATATGTATACGTTTGTGTGATAATGTAGTGAAGAATATGCATTTTGTATTGCAAAAATTTCTCATGGGGGAGGGGGGGTTATGACCCCCTAACCCCCCCCTTGGCTACGCCCCTGAGTGTTGCCATTGAGAAAAAAGAAGTTGATACAGAATTAAATATGAATACGGCCCCTTGTGCAAATTAAATTAATAGAAAATTAAAGTATACGTTATTTGCAAACGAATGGTATACATAAATTTGCTGTACGACGAGCGACCGCCAAATAAAGAGCAAGTGGGCCTTTTTTCTGCAGCTGTACATATCTGAATAAATAGTGTATTATTCTATGTACACCCTCCAAAAAAAGTATTCGAGCAAGAGAAAAAGTTCCTATTTTAGATTTGCGAATAATAATTGAGTTTTTGAAAAACGTACAACGGAAATATTGAAAGTCATAGTTATACATAGCCTAATTCATATTCTATGATAAATAATTTTTAATATACGAAACCAACGTAGGAAATTAATCTCTTGCTCGAATACTTTTTTTGAGGGTACACGTACATATTTTCGAAATAAAAACATATAACTGGTACTGCTGAAAAGTTTTTTTAATAAGTGACAGCTGTTTGAATTAACAATGATTTATTCTAAGTGCAAAAGAAATAATGCAGAAACTGCTCGAGAATTTGAACGACGGTATCCGAATTCACCTGCAGTTTCTCACATGTTTGTTTACCGGACGATGAAGCGAATGAGAACTCTTGTACGGTGAATACGAATAAACGGATATTATAGCGTATTTTTTTTTGCCAACCCACTTGCAAGTATTCGAAAATCAAGCGCGAGTTTGGGACTACCTAGAATATCAATTAGAATTCTTGATAAACATAATCTGTATCCATTTTGTATACATTGACTGCAAGCACTCCATCCATCTGATTTTGTTCGATGTCTAGCATTCTGCAATTGGTTGTTAATTCAACAAGATACTAATGTGAAATTTGTTAAAAATATTATGTGGACGGACAAATGTTTATTTATGGAAGATGGATCAATAAATACTCATAACCAGGGCTCGCGCGTACTCGCATGTTACGCGTAAATCGAGATTTTTTGAAAAAAATGACTCTCACTTTTTGAAACTGCGAGTCAAATTTGACTCGCAAAATTTCAGCCGGACATCATAACGACGTTTGCTCTCTCGCCTTTCTTTTTCTCCCCCATCAACTTTTTTGTTGTTGTTCCCATGGACGAGGAATTACCTCATTCAACGAAGACTTTAACAGCCAATTCTCACTTGTAAGCAATAAATTTTACCCACTGCAGAGAAAGAGGGACATACTCCGATATTAAGGCCAACGTAGACCCACATGCGTTTCAGTACACTAGAATGGGAACTCAATGTATATTTCGGTATCTGGAAGACGGATTGGGGAGAAAAGTGCTCCCATTGTGGGCTTGACGTGCTTTTGTGGTTTCACGGGTAATCCTTTGTCGGCGAATCCCGACTGGTCATTAAAAGCCAATAAATTCTTCGGCACTGCACTGTTTCCCCCCGTGATGCAGATCACATATTTAATTTTAATAATCATTTAATTTGGCTTTCTTTCATGTAATCTATCCAAAATCAACAATTCTAAATCACTTCTGTTTTCATTTTTCTGCCATTTCGGCTTTTAAATTTGTATTTTCGCTTTTCCCGCATGCATTATTCTTATTTGTTTGTTTCTCGAAATGAGACCCGGTGGCGGCGTTATGAGCTAAAAATAGATTATATTACGTCCGTTTGCAAACGGACGTAATATAACGTCCGTATGAAAAATGCTAAATTCGATATAATTAGTCTTAAGTAGTTAACAGGGCTTTGAAATTTCGTTGTGTATTGGAAAAAAAGGTAAGAGGAAATGTGCCTTTTATGCACCAATACAATTTTATAATGTTTTTAAATTTCCTTCTTTTTCTATCGATGTTTCATCAGTGTTTTAACATTCGTATTTGAAAAAGTTATGCTACTCATGGCATGTGTTGATGGGCATGTGTTGTCCTCTTGTCATTAAAAATATGGATTAAAAGTTTTCAAGATATGTAGTATAATAATAAAATTTTGTATTTTTGTTTTGTAAAAATTTTTTAAGAAAAATAAAGAGCTACCACTGGTCGATTCAATAAGACACTGGACACTGGTAGATGGCTTACGTGGAAAAGTCCATGAGCTCTACCACGACAATACCGGAAAGCGTTCCGTACCGGCTAAATTAAGCCTTCCCGACTCATGACATCACAATCCGAGAAATATCCGATGTGTCTTATTCCGAAGGTGTCGGAAACGTTCCGATGTCCTATTCACTATCGGAAATAATGCTGTTTCCTTCCGACACGTCAGATGAAGGTGAAAACTTGCATTCCGATAACTAAGAGTAGAAGATGGATGGGTGTTTTATTGTGTGTATTATGGAAAGTTAAGCGCTCCTACAAAAGAAACCCTTTCCCTGGCAAGGCTGACTCACCCTCCCTAATAAAAAGCACACTCTTTCCTTTGATCGATTTCTCCCTATCCCTTGGAAATTCTAAGGACAAAGCATTTGTTTAAGGAGAGAAATCCGTGCGTTTTGATTGGTTGATCAGTCCCAGTGTCGAGATTGAACAGCAGGTACAAAAATACTCACTTCTTTTATTCGACACTCATCGTGCTAGCGCCATCGTGCTAGCGCGGCTGTTTATTCGAAGAATTGGACTATCCGGGAGAGAGAACTATCCGTCACTGTTACTCTCCGATAACATCGTGGTAGAGTTCTGGCCTACCGCACGGCTGTCGATCTAACGGTGAGGAGTTTATAGCGGTTTTCTCCACGTGAATACACATTAGAACCGATTAGTATGTCCTCTGCTCAAGGCATTCCTAGCTGTGGCAGATAGTCCTAATGTGCTTTGCGTTAAAAAAAAAATAGAAAAAGGGGGTACATTATATATTTGTCTGAATTTAATTTGATTTCATTGACAATAGCCACCAAATCTTAAGTCAGGTCCTTCATCTGGGTAATCAGCATGGCTTATTTGGTTAATATACAGGCTACCGTTGTTGTTGTTACTAATGCCCTCTGGCAACCGCAGAAAGGAGTCAGATCCTCCATATAGAACGGTGATGATCGAAAGAGAATGGCTTCCAATTTAATGAGCCCCAGTGGGTGGAAGACCGATTTATCTCGGGGGTCTCCGATTTACTGTCTCGGGGACCAATTTAGGTCGAATTGAACAAAAACCAGATAAGAGACCTAGCACCTGGATCGCCTCAGAGGTATTGTTTGAACATGGAGGACGTTGGAGTCACGAAGAGATTTTACGTGCACGACCTCCCATTTGCGCATACAATTTCACAGCAGTCCAGCCGAGAGAAGTTGTCAACCTCTCAAGCTTTATCTCAAGACGAAGTTGCTTCACATTCCGTTTTCTTATGGGAAAGGACTAAAGAAACTAGGCCGCATTTTGTCGGGGAGCACAAAAGCAGTTCTGCCAATTTTTCTTTTGTTGGCCATCAAAATTTTCACGATGAATTTATATCCCCACCACGAAATGTATATCTCCCACTAATTTTGTTTCAGATCGATTTTATCACTTCGTTCCATCTCCCACCGCCCATGTGACTGCTAGTATTTCCACATTTTCACCCACCCTGGAAATTTTTCTGGCGAAGCCCATGTTGGTTGGTCCAGTATTTTATGAAGGGACACTTACAGCCTCAAACTATCTGCAGCTTATTTTAGATGGCATCATAGTCTCACCATGGCACAGTGGTTATATCACTGAAAATGGTAGACGGCCGAAGTGTGAAGGTCCCGGGTTCGGGTCCCATCGCGCGGGCGTCGATCTAACGATCTGGAGTTTTGGTAGGTTTTCTCCAGATGTAACGTGAATACGCGTTAGAACCCCCTTAGAAAGTCCTCTTACCAAGGCATCCCTCATCTTAGGCAGATACCCCTCGCGCAGGTTTGCCTTAATCACACACAATAGATGGCATTGTAACAGATATTTTGGAGTATTTCGTATTTGAAAATTAATTTTGAATGTAGTTCCCAGATGGCACTGTACGCTAAAAGAAAAATACTTCGGGAGTTGGCAGCTTGCACTTTTAAATTGAGTTCTGTGTTCGAAAAATATTAGAAATGTTAATTTTAATAACATATCCTTGCTTAAAAATGTAAAATGAACAAAAAAATGCATAATGAAAAATGTGACATTTTTGGGACCGAAAAAATAAATAAATAAATGTGACATTTTTGGGACCGAATTCTGGAAAAAATGAAACTGTTAAGGGGTTAAAGAGGAGGCCAGTCTTGAGCCAGCAATTAATGGGTCAGCTCCCGAGGGAACGTGTTGAGCCATCTTCTCCATTTACCGTCATTGGTGCTGATTTCTGTGGTCCTTTTTGTGTAAAGTTTAAGGGACAAAGAAAGGGGGTACTTAATAAAATATATGTATCAATTTACGTGTGCTTTATTACTAAAGCAATACATCTGGATTTTGTCAGTGATTTGACATCAGCTGGATTCATTGCCAGCTTAAAAAGATTCATGTCTAGAAGAGGTAGACCTTCTAAAATCTTCACTGACAATGGGAGAAATGGGAATTCGTTGGGGCTCATTCCGAATTAAAGTAACTCTTAAAAACTGTGAATGCACCGAATGAATCTTTGGCTAAATTTTACACCGAAACCGCCGTTTGCTAGCATTATAGTCCACCAAGGTCCCAAATTTCGGTGGTTTGTATGAAGCCGGTGCAAAATCATGTAAGCTTCATTTAAAACGCGTTGCGGGAAATTCCCATTTTACATTGGAAGAGTTTTTGACAATCTTGGCATAAATTGAGGGAGTTTTGAACTACAGGCCCTTGACCCCATTGTCAGCGGAATTTGATAATTTCGAAACCCTCACCCCAGGGCATTTTCTTATCGGAAGACCTATCGCTTCCATTCCAGAACCTCAATTTTCCAATATTAACGATGATAGATTAAGTAAGTGGGAAAAAATTTCCAAAGCTTCTCAAACCATTTGGAAAATGTGGAAACGAGACTATTTGAATAATCTACAAGAGCGCCATAAATGGCAGTTTAGCAAAAATATCGTGAGTGTTGGGTCTTTGGTATTAGTCAAGGAAGATAACTTGCTGGAACGAAATGGTTAACTGGGAGGATCAATGA
Organism: Cheiracanthium punctorium; assembly: GCA_038373885.1. Taxonomy (NCBI): domain Eukaryota; kingdom Metazoa; phylum Arthropoda; class Arachnida; order Araneae; family Cheiracanthiidae; genus Cheiracanthium; species Cheiracanthium punctorium. The sequence goes on along the minus strand of JAWZYV010010460.1, from coordinate 31,735 downwards.
GGTATTTAAGAGCAGTGACGGAAAAATACGGGTCGTTGATATACGATTATCAAAGGGAAGTATAATCAAAAGATCCGCCAGGGATGTATGTTTATTACCTGTGAATTAATCAATTGTGTATGCATACATGTAGATAATATGGTTTACTAAAGTGTCTAAAGTTAAAAGTATTGAATTGTAAATTCAATCGGCGGGGAGTGTTTCGTATTTAAAAATTAATTTTGAATTTAGTCTAACCCCAGACAGCACATAAGCTTAAATCAAACTTGACATTTCTTTGAACTTGACGTATTAATACAAACTTGACAGTTCAATTCATTTTAAGCTCGCAGCAAGCTTGGAGATTACAAAAAAAAAATGAATCAGCAAATATTTTCCCGCCGAATTTAAGTCATTTGAACTGTCAAGCTTGAATACAACTTGATTACTGCTTGATTTGGAAAGCCACATCCACATAACAAATAATTTATGATCAGTCATAAATGTACTTGACCATAGAATAAAAAAAAAATTCTATATTTTCAAATATTGAAATTTTTCAAAATAAAATACAAATATACTCAAAATTGATTTCAAAATCAGTCGTTTGTCTCGATTTTGGCCAATATTGCCCAACATGAGTGTCGCGATATTGAAAGTTTTAGAACGTGTGCTGCTTTTAAGTTTATGTTATGCTTATTTCCCTAATAGTAGAGTCTTTAAATCACACATAACATTATTTTAATTTTGATTCATCCCATGGAAAAATAAAAGAGGCAGATCGGCATGTAGATAATATGGTTTACTAAAGTGTCTAAAGTTAAAAGTATTGAATTGTAAATTCAATCGGCGGGGAGTATTTCGTATTTGAAAATTAATTTTGAATCTAGTCCCCAGATGGCACTGTACGCTAAAAGAAAAATACTTCGGGAGTTGACTTTTAAATTGAGTTCTGTGTTCGATTTTGCTTGTGCTTGCTTCATGGCTGCGCTGCAGCATGTTGCTCGTATTGTAATCTAGCATTTGTTAATTTTAGAAGTTAAATTGTTTTTACCAGCTATTGAGTTTAGTGTTTTAATAAAGAATGCTTCAGAATAACTGAATTTGTATTTTTTGCAAGTTATCGACGCAACATGGTCTTTTGAATAGCCGGGGCATTTTGAATTCTGTTTACAATTTTCTGTCAAAATGTGTAAAGGTGGCAAGTTGGAAATTTCCGTTTTTAATCGAAAACAAGGCTATATATAGGGTCAAGTTACAGGACTGAATAGTATTTTGAAGAGTGGTGCTGTACCTGAAGGTAATGTGGTAGTCGAGCAAAAAATGTCTTCAATTGATAAAATTCGTGTTAAATCGGAAGGTTTGCGTTATGAATGTTACGGAGTACTTAAAGATGAAGAGCTTCAGTCTTTATAATTGAACTTGAATTCCCTACAGGAAGACCTCGAGAAATGTGAAGTGAGTTATAGAAGGCTTCTTAATGCAGTTTTGAACATAACAAATGGCTCTAGTTCGTCTCCTGGGGGTTGTAAATTAAAATTACAGTCAATTAACCTTCCCGAGTTTTCAGGATTATACGTGGAATGGTTGTCATTTAAGGCCCAATTTATATCACTAATTCAGGAAAACAATGAATTTTCCGAACCACAGAAGTTATTTTACGTTCAGTCGGCACTTAAAGGTAATACTAGGCAGTTAATTACTGTAAACGACACATATAATAGTCTATTTAAAGCACTGAAAAAGAGATTTGAAAATACTAGGTTACTTATCGTGAGTCATATGGGCGCCGACAGAATACTTTCCAGGGGAGGGGGGGGGGCACAGACTGCTTCAATGTATTGGTTACCATGCTGGAAAGAACAAAAAGACAAAGAAAAAACTGCATACAAAAATCCAGGGAGGGGCAAGTGCCCTCCCCCCCTTACCCTGTGCTGCCGGCGCCCATTTGGGAATTTTTAATTGTTCAAAGATAAAATGTGAATCCGTGTCAAGGCAGATGCTGGATAGAATGGACAATAATATGAGGCCACAAAAACAATTGAAGTTAGAGTCCAATCCCCTATGTCAGCGTTTCTCAACCTGTGGGGCGCAACCCCCAAGGGGGGCACAGAGCGTTTGCAGCGGGGGCGCGAGAAAAACCAAAGAGCAAGTAGGGATGCATGTTTTTAAAAAAATCATCTTAGTTACTCTCATTTTTACTCAAAAATGTATCCATTTTTGCTTAACCCATTAAGCGCCAAAGCTCCCGTTACGGGAACATCTATTATATATTTTTTTCTTAAAATATTTTAACGCAATTTACGAAATACACATTTTATATAAACATTTACACTATAGGGTGTGTTATATAGTGTAAATGTTTATATAAAATGTGTATTTCGTAAATTGCGTTAAAATATTTTAAGAAAAAAAATATATAATAGATGTTCCCGTAACGGGAGCTTTGGCGCTTAATGGGTTAAAATGTTCATTCAGACTTTACTGATAACATTATTTTGTAGAAAATTCGACTAAATGTTCACTGTTAAAGATTAAAAAATTGGACGTATGCTGAAAAATGTGAGGGGGGCGCCACCGTAAGTTAACCTTTGTTGGGGGAGGCGACGTTACAAGATTGAAAACCGCTGCTCTATGTGAAGCCATATTAATTTATATAATTAATCAAAAGGTTGATAGCGATACACGTAAATTAATTGAAATGGAATTGGGATCTGAGGTCCTTACTTGGGATAAATTTACTGAGATTTGACTAAAAGATGTCAAGCTTTGGAAAGTGTCAATAGGTATACACTAGGAATATTTGAAGAGAGACGCGACCTCCCCTCAAGTACAAAACTTAGGTTGTAAAAAATGACTTTACTGATAACATTATTGTCACGTTGATACAACGTGCATATTTTTTTATGAAAAATTATTAATACAAATCCTAATTACTATTGTCTAAATTTAAACAAATGATCTATTCCAAATTTAATTTAAAAGTTTTTAACAGTAACTGTTTTTAAAGCTTTCAATTTTCCTTTTAGCCTTTCATTTGCAGCGCAATAACTCACTTCTAAATCATTTCGCTCTTATCAGAAGCTTAAATAAAAATAAAATAACAGTTGACGCCAGTTTTTCGCCTGCTAAAAGAATAATAATAATAACTCCTCTTCGCTCGCATATGTCTCTGCTCTAGCTGAAGCAGATGTGTTCTCTTGCGGTTTTGCCCTGCTGCGCAAGGAGAATATTGCAGCGTCTCGTAAAACACCTGCTAATGCCTCGATCGTTCGAGAAAGATCGAGGCTCTCTTTTCTATAGGAATATGTTTAACGGTCACTTTTTTTGGCAGTTTCAGAGTTGGTACTTTTGTGGCGAGGTCCTCACTGTTAAGTGGGGAACCTTCGCCACCGGAACGTTGGCACTAAATGCCATGCTCGCCATAATAATTTTTTGAAGCATGCTTCCTCAGGTTATCGTGTTTTTATATGTGTATTTATTTCAAGTTTTTAATAGTCAAATGAATTTGATGTTCTGAACAAATAAATAATTACGTCTAAAAATGTGATATGTGATCTCATCTTTTTTTGTTGTGTGTGTTGCGATACGAAAAAAGTGGACTGTAAGGCGAATGATCAACAATTAATTTCTTTATTCTGTGACTATTTAAGTTTAAATGAGTCAAGAGAGTACAACGATGCCGCGTTTACGGCTTACAAAACGAGACGACTACTGGCGACTGGCGAAAATCACAGCTACCACCCAGAACCCATCGATAGGGTTGCCAGGATCGAGTTGGCGACAAGATACAATTATGAATAAAGGAATACAAGCAATAACATTTCTCCCCCGCCTTGCAACGACGGAGGCGTTCAAATTAAAGATACAGGTTAAATAATCAAAATAACAATCAAAATTGGTAAATGAGATTAAATAATGCCATCGCAATGATATTAAATAAAAATACAAATATTTTCAGTTTTCAAAAAGAATAAAGTGAAAAAAAAAACATACATACATATTCAAATTTTAAAATACCTTCAAATAGACCATAAGAAGTAAACGTAACTTCTATACCTGTATGGAAATATAAAGTATGAAAATAATTAATTACAACATAAGTAAAATGATGGTTAGAAGGGAGCAATATTGGGTGCATTTGCGAAACAGGCAAGAGTTTTTCAGTTGTCCTCCAACGCAGAGGATATCATTACTATCTAAGAAAGGGTTTAAACTTAAAAGTTTACTAGATTTTGGAATCGGAGTCCCTTTGCTTAAGCACTGTATTTCATTAGCAAAGTTAGTTCCTTGAATGTTTTTCACTATTGTCCACAAGGATTGACTAAGTTCATAACTCTTAAGGCATCCAGTCTCTCGTTGTAAAGGGTTTCTTGCGTTGTTTACCAATCTTTTGCACCAAACAAGCACTCTCTGTAATTTGGTGAATGAAGAACAGCTATTGATCAGATCTAGTGGTTCGACTGTCTCCAGCAGCCCACACATTTCACTGGTTGGCGTTTCTTTTATTTCTCGCGAAAAGAGGTCATTGTTCTCAATTGAAGTAGGGTTAGAGAATTCACTTATTTCGACTTGACGTAGAAATGGCGGCCCAAGCCACCACAGATCGCATTCCTGAATTTTGTCAGGATTTACGCCTCTCGAAAGGATATCGGCTGGATTTTCTTTGGAGCTGACGTGGTGCCAGCATTCAATTTTGGTAAGCGCTTGAATGATACTCACACGATTTCTAACGAATGGCTTGAGATGAGAAAGTGGCCTCTTAATCCACGCTAACACTATGCTGCTGTCAGACCAAAAGTAAATGTCATCAATTTGGATTTTTATGGCTTGCAGAGATCTTTTAACCAATTTGGAAAGAAGAACTGCAGCGTTCAGCTCTAACCGAGGAATGGTGATTGTCCTTAGAGGAGCAACTTTAGATTTAGAGCACAACAGATTAACAATGATCTGCCCATTTGCGTCAACACAACGAATGTAGATTACGGCTCCGAAAGCCTTCTCTGAAGAATCTGCAAAGCCATGAATTTCTGTTCGAATGGAATGATGTTGAAGACAATAACGAGGAATAACCAAAAGGTTTATAGATGACAGAGCGGTAACAAAGGAATTCCACTCAGATTTTAAGTTTGGAGGCAAGCAATCATTCCAGTCTAAGTTTAACTGCCACAGAGTTTGCATTAGAATTTTAGCCCTCGCTATTATGGGCCCTAATAGCCCGAGTGGATCGAACAATTTCGCAATTGTGGAGAGCACAGTTCTTTTGGTGAATTCACAATTATTTCCTCCTTCATCCTTAGTAGATACCTTGAAAGAGAAGGAATCTGTCTGTGGCTTCCATAAAAGCCCGAGTGTCTTCGTCTCATTTTGATTGGAAAAAGATAAGTCTTTATCTTCATTTAATTCATCTGGCAATAGGTAAGGATTACTAGCTGCCCATTTATGCAATTGCATGCAAGCACCTTGTAACAGTGAGACAAGCTGAGCTTGGAGTTCCTTCCCTAATTCCAGATCATCGCTGCCTGTTAAGATATCATCCATATACGTGTCAGAAAGCAAAACTTCAGCAGCTAATGGATAATCCTTGCCATCGTCTATTGCAAGTTGTTTCAACGACCTAGTGGCTAGATACGGAGCGCTACTAGTACCATAGGTTACGGTGGTTAATTTATATTTCTTCACTGGATCTTCAAAATTATGTTTCCAAACGATTCGTAGCAAATCGCGCTGAGATTCATCTATAGCAACCATCCTAAACATTTTCCTTATGTCTGCAGTTAATGCGTACTTGTGGATTCTGAATCGAAGTAGAATTGAAAATATGTCTTCTTGTATTATACCACCATTCATTTGCAATGAATTTAGAGATTCAGCAGTGGAAGTAACAGACGAAGCATTAAAAACTACGCGAAGTGGAGTTGTACTATTAGTAGGACGATAAACATCGTGGTGTGGTAGATAATACGTCACCGCTGGCTCTTCTTCTTCAATTATCTCTACCATGTGACCCATTGTCTGGTATTCTCGAATAAAATTACGATATAAAATCAGCATTTCCGGATTTTTGACTAACCTTTTCCATAAGGCCTCGAGTCTATTCAAAGCTGTCTGTTTGGAGTCCCCTAAACAACTGGGATCCTTAGCTAAAGGCATCTGTACTATAAAGCGACCAGATTCATCCCTTTTGAAGGTATTTAAGAAATGCTGTTCACAAATTCGTTCTTCTACAGATTTAACGACCGGATTTTCCACGTCCGTTAAATTTTCTATTTCCCAAAATAATCTAATATTTTTGTCTAATTCATCAAGGGTTGAAATAAGACCACAATGAAAGTCAGGACTAGTGTTTTCATGACTCATAATACCACTAGCAGTGAAGCCGAACACAGTATCTTGTAATATCAAATTACCTCCAGCTAATTTCAATTTTTCAGGTTTTAATAAATCAAAAATTAACTGATTTCCAAGCAACATATATGTATTTTACTTGGTAAATGAAAGGATTTATCTGATAGATTAATGCCGTCAGGAATTTTTATCCCCTTCATATCAAGTTTACACGTTGGTGTAAAATCTGTAATACTTTCGACAACTAAACAATCAATTATTCTTCTAAACTGACCTTCCTTATTTGAAATTGCAATTGAAACCTCATGCTTTATTTTATGAGATGCACCTCCAATACCCGAAACTAAGGTGTTTATTTTTCGAAGCCTTAATCCTAAAGCTAACGCAGTATCCAATGTGATAATATTCACCATAGAACCGCAATCAAGAATTGCCTTTATCGGGAACTTATTTCCAACGTTATTTTCACCAAAAACAAGAACAGTACTTAAAACCAGGCTTTGCTTATTTTTTCCCGATACGAAACTCGAACCAATAAATCCTTCCTCTTTCCCAGCTGGTAATGCAGACTGACTGACACCTTCGTACGGAGGCGAAAAGGGTGGAGAATTCACATTTAACTCGGAATTTACTGCTTCCGTTTTCAAGTGGTTAGTAGTTTCTTGTGGCGAATGCTTATGATTATCGACACTCTTATTCAAACTTCTACACAATAAGGAATTATGCCGTTTAGAGCAGAAACAATTTCGAACACTAGGGCAATTCGATAATTTATGCAATGGAGACAAACAATTTATACAAAGATTATGACTTTTTACTACATCAAATCTTTCATTAACTTTCATTGAATTGAAGCGTTTACATTTAAACAAACTGTGTGCTTGTTTGCATAAAGCACAATTATTAGGCTGAGATTTCGAAAGAAGCACCTTCGGTTTAGAATGGAGGGGAATGTTCTTTTGCTTGTTTTGGTTATGAAAAGAAGCATTTAAACTTTCTAAAATTTGACATCTCTTTGACAAAAAGGAAAGAAAGTCTTCCCAATCGGGAAATTCAGTACTGTCCAAGGTCATTTCGTATTGCCTACGAGTCTCATGATCTAGTTTGTTTAACACAATATTAACCAACATTTGCTGAGAAAGTTTGTCGGGTTTCAAATCAAACAATTCTAAAGAACGAATATGCTTCTGAATGTTATCTAGTAGGGTTCTTAGATCTCTTGCCGATTCATTATTTAATTTATTCAAGGACAAAATAGAATTGATGTGAGATGATGCAATAACACGTTTATTCTCAAATCTTTGTTGCAAAGCACCTAATAAAGAATCGAATGTATCGTTCGGCGTTTGCAAATGTTCAGCTTCTCCTTTTAACGAAGCTTGCAAATAGTGCAGTTTTTGTTGATTTGTTAAATTTTCATTAGATGTGATAAGGGAGTCAAATTTTGATTTAAAGAGTCCCCATTCTTGATACGATCCGAAAAATTCTGGTAAATTTATTTGGGGTAATTTCACCTTTACATTTGTGCATACATTATTCGAAATAGAATGCTCTATGTTCTTGTCAGAAATATCAACAACTTTACTAATAGAAGAGAGGAAAGATCTAATTCTTACCTCCTGTTCTTGCAATGCGTCATCGAGGATATCCAAATCATGTTCTTTATCGGCAATATTTATTTCTTCCGGTAACTTATAATACTGGAGTCTTAATTCTTCACAATCGGTTTGTGTTTTTCTTAAAGAGTTTAATTTCAAATCGAGTTCAATGTCTTTTTCCGATGACGGAACAAAATCATCTAAATACTTGGTAAGGTTCGTTACCTTTGTTTTCAGGCTGCCTAATTGCCTGTTCAACGTTAGGAGAGTTTGTTTATCCATAGGTCCTCCGGCGATGATTAAGGACCAGAAATGTTGCGATACGAAAAAAGTGGACTGTAAGGCGAATGATCAACAATTAATTTCTTTATTCTGTGACTATTTAAGTTTAAATGAGTCAAGAGAGTACAACGATGCCGCGTTTACGGCTTACAAAACGAGACGACTACTGGCGACTGGCGAAAATCACAGCTACCACCCAGAACCCATCGATAGGGTTGCCAGGATCGAGTTGGCGACAAGATACAATTATGAATAAAGGAATACAAGCAATAACAGTGTGCTTCAGTGCTCCTTTCGTTACTAAAGGAGAGTCGGCGAGCGCAAAGATGGATGTCTCTTACCAAAACAGTAGTATGGGTCAAAATTTTGTTGGCCCACTCCTTCACGTGGGTGAATCTTCATTTTGTTGTGCTTCGTGACCAGTTATGATTCATTCATTCCTATGAAATCGGATTTAGTTTGCTCGTATTCGAAGTGAAATAATTACGATGTCGATTTAACTAAAATCTTTTCAACTGCGCTGCATTCGCAGGTAAATCTTAATACTTTCTACGGAGCTCGATGCCTTTTTTGATTCAATACAACGCAGTGTTGGTGCTCTTCAAGATACTCCATAATATGTGACAACAATTTATACCAACCAACCGTGTTTTACGATCACCACCATACTTCTCCAGTACTCTCTTGTAGAAAATTCGACTAAATGTTCACTGTGAAAGATTAAAAAACTGGACGTATGCTGAAAAATGTGAGGGGGGGCGCCACCGTAAGTTAACCTTTGTTGGGGGGAGGTGACGTTACAAGATTGAAAACTGCTGCTCTATGTGAAGCCATATTAATTTATATAATTAATCAAAAGATTGATAGCGATGCACGTAAATTAATTGAAATGGAATTGGAATCTGAGGTCCCTACTTGGGATAAATTTACTGAGTTTTTGACTAAAAGATGTCAAGCTTTGGAAAGTGTCAATAGGTATACACTAGGAATATTTGAAAAGAGACGCGACACTCCCCTCAAATACAAAACTTTGGTTATAAAAAATGATAAAAATAATTGTTTGCTAGGATATTTCGAATCTCATCCCATTTTCAGGTGTAAGAAATTTATAGACTCGTGTGCTGATAAATGACTTAAAATTGTCAAGAAATTAACTTGTGCTTTAACTGACTGGGAATCCATTCAAAACTGAACTGTAAAAAGATGCACTTAAAGTGTAGAACACGCAATCGTAACCATTCAACAATGTTACATGGAGCAAATTTCTCTTTTGAATCCAAAAATGAGCAGAGCGTAAGTGAGTAGAACTTGCCCTCCACACTTAATGAAAGAGGTGGAGGGATGGGGGACGTCGTTGAATCGCAAATATTAGATAATTTGAGTGGCGTAAGGATAAAGTCTGTAATCGCCTGCTGCATTGGAAATTTAAAAAAAGATAATTTGAGTGATAAAAATCAGAACGCTCCTTGTTTGTATTCATTTAATAATAATCGAAACGCATTGTTGTCCAATTTAAAAGTTAGGTTAATTAGATCGGATGGTTCGTGGGTGAAACTTACAACTTTATGCGATTCAGGCTCAACAGAAAATCTTATCACTGAAGAGGCAGCAAGTTTGTTAGGTTTCCAAAAACTAAATTGCAGAGCAAATTTAATTGGACTGAAAAATACCGTACTTCCAATTGTTAGAAGATTCGCACCCGTATGGCTAATGATAATGAGTCATTTAGTAGGGAACTTGAATTTTTAATTTTGCCCAAAATTACAGGAAATGTTCCGTCTGAGAAAATTGACATTTCCTCTTTGAACCTACCCGAAAATTTAAAATATGCTAACCCACAGTTTTATATGCCTCAAAAGATATCGCTTTTTCTGGGGGGGGGGGGGGGTGAGGTATTTTATGAATTGCTAAGGGGAAATAAAATTAAACTACCGGGCAACACTGTCATTTGGGTTGAGACGGTTTTCGGTTGGATGGTGACAGGCTCTATTCCAGTTCCATACCTACATGATTCTCGATGTTATTTTATACAGGATCGCGTGGAGGAGGGTTTGCAGAGATTTTGGGAACTGGCGTCAATCGGCGTTTCACAAGATGTTAACAGGGATGACGATAAGGCCATGGCTTTTTTAAAAGTTCTGTATGTACAAAAATGGAAGGTACGAGGTAGAGTTGCCATGGAAGCGAAATTTTAGAGTTACAGGAAACTATCTGGTAGCCAGGGGGTGACTGGACAATTTTATCAGAAAATTTCAGAGGAATCCTGCAAATTATAATGAATACAGAGAAATTTTGGACGATTATGAAAAACTGGGAATAATTGAAAAAGTTTCGAGCGACAAAGTGTAAGGGGATAAGCCTCTATTCTACTTGCCATTTTCTATGGTATAGAGGAATTCTGTTAGCTCAAGTAAGCGAATTGTATTCGACGCAAGTTCAGATGCAGAGGGTATATTGTCACTGTATGACTGCTTGTACACAGGACTAAATCTGAATCCACTTATATTTAACGTGCTTATTTTTTTTTCGCTTGAGCAAACTCATCGTCCTTGCTGATATCGAGAAGGCGTTTCTGCAGATATCATTGAATGTAAGAGACAGAAATGCAGCCAGGTTTTTGTTTCAGACTTCTAATCCGGCAGTGCACAATTCATATTATGAAATTCAAGTCTACCGATTTTGTCGTGTGCCTTTCGAAGTCAACGCGAGCCCATTCTTGCTGTCTTCTACCATTAAAGAACACATTAAAAAGTTTTGGGATGTATATCCCTAGAGATGCTCGACACTTGCTTTTACGTGGATTATCTGGTTAGAGCACTCTACGATGTTTCATCGGCCTTTCGGATGTCATTCGAGTCCGGGAAAATTATGGCTGAGGCAGGAATGATTTTATGCAAATGGAACTCAAACAGTGAAGAGTTGGTGGAAAAATAGAGAAGTAACGGGCACAGAACTCATCCAATTCATTCGAATAACAACCCGGATGAGATGCATAAAGTCCTGGGCCTTCCGTGGAATGGCAATCAGGATTACATTACTTTGGAACTGAAACATTTGATGAGGTTCAAGCCAGAAGATTCCATCACGAAAATAGTAGTGTTAGTAGTGTTATAAACGGCGGGAAAGGTTTTTGATGTGCTTGGGTTTCTGAGCCCTTTCACCATCCTACTTAAATGTATTTTGCAGGAATTGTGGATTAGAAAATGTATGTGGGATGCAGCGCTACCACCCACCCTTCTAAAGTTGTATACTCAGTGGAAGTATGAATTGAAGATTTTTGAGGGTCTGAAAATTCCTAGAATGATCCTAAATTCAACGTTGGAAGATCCACGTGAGCTTGAAATCCATGCATTCTCGGATTCTAGCTTACGAGCGTTCGGCACGCCTATCTATTTGTGGGTGAAAAGTAATGGTAAAACGTCGGTGAACCTCGTTGCCTCAAAGAGTCGTGTTGCTCCATTAAAAAAGCTAGCCTTGCCGAAACATGAATTGATGGGTGTGTTATTGGCAGCCAGACTCGCAAAGGAAGTAGAATAAATTATAAAGCGAAAAGGAGTACCTAGAGTTTATTTCTGGACAGACTCTCAGATTGTATTGTTTTGGATTAAGGGACCTCATCAAAAGTGTAAGCAGTTTGTCTCCAACCAGGTGAAGGAAATTCAGACCCTGGGCGATCCCGAAGCTTGGTTTCACGTACCAGGAAAAACGAATATGGCTGATAATATTTCTAGAGGTGTGAGTGCAGAAACTCTTTTGACAAATGAATCCTGGTGGTCTGGACCCGAATTCCTGAGGAAAGAGGAAATCTCCAGATTCGAGTATAACGACAGAGTTCCTGATGATGACTACAGGTCAGAATTAAAAAAGGAGTGGTGCTCTGTGGATCGAGACACATGCCTTGCCGTGACGAATCGCGGGATTTTCTTCGACAGTGTTCTTACTGTAACAAATAACTTTTTTAAATTTATTCGAATTGTTTCTTATGTATTTAGATTTATTTTTACTGCAGAAATTTGGGAAAGAGGTTAACTGTTTATTTGAATGGTCAGGAACTGAAAAATACGGAACTATTTCTTCTGAAGACAACTCAAAGTGAGTATTCAGATGAGCTATAAGTTCTGTTGTAAAGAAGGAAAATGTAAAATCCAGAAGTAAATTGTCAACCCTAATTGCTTTCTTGACAAAAATGGTATTATACGTGTTGGTGCGAGACTAGCAAACTCTTCTGTTAATGATGATGCCAAGCATCCTGTTGTGCTCCCACAAAAGTGTCGTATAACAAAAATGATTATCCAGTATTTTCACCTAAAGCATTTGCACGTCGTAGCACAAACTTTGTTGTACCTGATCCATCAAAAATATTGGCCTTTAAACTGCCGGAATCTTTGTAGATCAGTACATAAGTTGTTACATGCTTAACCCCTTCCCTGTTTTACCCGTATGCCGTACGGGCGCGGCTATCGGGCCTTTACTGATTTGCCCGTACGCCGTACGGGCAATCTGATTTCTATTTGGCTTTCACTGTTTCGCCCGTATCTTTCCTATTTTTAGTAACAAATTATTCGTGTAGATGTTTTGTAAGAAAACAATTGAATTGTAATCGAAAATAATGTAATTGTACTATTTTACTTGTAAATGTGACTTCCTTGTTTATCGTTCATGTAGGGAAAAAAACAACTTGCAGGGTTGTTGTGTGTGATTATGGCAACGCAACACTAGGCGATCTACCAGGGGGTGTGCCTTGGTAGATGGACTTTCTATGGGGGGTCTAACGCGTACTCACGTTACATCTGGAGAAAACCTACCAAAACTCCAGACCATTAGATCGACAGCCGTGCGATGGGACCCGAACACGGGACCTTCACACTTCGGCCATCTACCATTTTCAGTGGCATAACCACTGTGCCATGGTGAGGCCAAATTTCAGGGAAAATAGATTATTTCCATTAAAGAAAAAAAGTTGTAATAAATGCTGATAAATATTAGAAATGTTAATTTTAATAACATCCCAGCAAACACAGCCGTATCGGGTTAGGGATGGGCCGTCATCGGCAGTACCGTTTCGATGTCGGCATTGGCATAATGGTAATTGGGACGGTGTCGGTTCTGTGCTGGCAAAACGATTTGGCGTAGGCAAATAAAAGTTGATTTCGGGCATGCAACGGTCCGATAGCGGCTAGCCTTTTAGGGTTAGCATGTGATTTTGGCGATGTACTGCACCAAACGTCAAAACCGATATCGGTCCAGAAGTGTAATTTCTAAACAGAACGGTATAAAGCCAGCACAAGCAGCACATATATATTGTTATAATAATTCTTTTTAATTTATGATTTCAATACTTACTACTTACAATGTTTTGAGCCCGTAGGATTTAAGTGCCTCCTTCACATGCGAAAAAGGAGGGGAGGGGGGGGGAATCATTCTATCTGGTTAATTTACCTGAGGTCCTGTCCAGGGTTCTGGTATACCGCGCATCTGTCAATCTACAGTTTAGATGTTGGTGATTTTCTCCAGGTGTATTGTGAATATGCGTTAGACAAGTTAACCAGTTTTTTATGACTTAGTACTGAAGGGGTTTCTAAGCGCCCACCCCCACCCCTCAATTGGGGCAGTTTCTGGGGCAGTTTGCTCAATTGGGGCAACTCTGAAATAATTATATGACTATAAATTTCATTTTATATAAAGTGATAGTTGTTAAGTACTTCCAATTAAAAAATAATAATAAAATTAATTAATTAATTAATTAATTAAAAATATATACAATGCAGAACATTAAACGCTGCATTTTGAAAGTTCACGAAAGGAGCCCACCATGGCCGAGTGGATAAGACACCGAATATGGTTGAAGCCATTCGCGGATCCAGAGCTCCATCCCCCCACCCCAGACGAATGAAGTTTACACTATAGAGCATTGACTTGTTTTGTAAATTCAAGTCATTCTATGAGAAAATGTGACAAAAATTGTCTTGTGCCCCCTCCAGAATTTTTTTTCTGGATCAGCCGCTAGTTGAAGTGTGAAGGTCCAGGGTTCAGGTCTCCCGCGCATCTGTCCATTTTCAGTTTGGATGTTGGGTGATTTTCTCCAGATGTAATGTGAATATGGGTTATATAAATTAACCAGATTTTTGAACATAGAATTGAGGACAAATCACCGTTGTATCCCCAATTCTGGAACAAAAATTGGGGATATTTTATAAATTTTATATAAATTCAAAACATTATATAATATTTATAAAATGAAGGAAATATGGTTGATTTTTATAAAATTAGGGAACAAATAATTATTATAATTACTGTTCAACCCCAATTTTATGGCTTATTAATTGTTTTATATATTGGAACAAACGCTAGAAGCCTTCTTCCGCTCAGAGCACCGACGCCCTAAGGATTAACTCCTGTGTTTTTGCCTTACAAAAAACGCAAAACAACAAAACTTTCTGAAATTAAATTGGATTAAAATAGTAGAAAAAATACCTTTTCATTAGTATTTCCATAAAAATAAAAAATATCAGTATAATTTATAGTTAAGGAATTTTTTTTATAATACATTAGCTGCTGTTGTTAAAAATAATAATAATAATAAAATTAAATACATAAATAAAAGTTTTAATTCACTGATAATACTGAATAATTATAAATTGAAAAAAAAAAATAATAGTTTCTTTTTAAAATTATAACTATGAATAATTAATTTAATAGCAGTTATTTGAACAACATGTTTGTCATGTTTCTGTTCAAATAAAATAATAGTAAAAATTACGCCAAAATCATGTTTTGCTACAACATTGTAAAATGCTGTTACAAATTAAATAAAATTCAATGCTCTTATCTCCTTAAAAATGAATAAAAGTAACCATTTTTTGCTGATTATAGTACTTTATCTTTCTAAAAATTAATTGATTAATTCATTGCAGATATACAAGTATAAACTATTTTGCAATAGAATAACACTAATTTGTTTTGTTATTTTTCCACGCGATCTAATTTAAAGTGAATAATTTAAAAGCTAAAATCTCTCGGACTTTCTTTTCTAATTACCCCGTGTCCGCGTACACATCATGTAGCACAGGCGCAGTGGGGAGGGGGTGAGGGGGGACGAGTGCATTCCTAGGGGCTTTCCACCCCTTGTAGGAACCACAGTATTACGCAGGAAGACGAAATGGACCTTTCCCTTTCTTTGGGTCCCTATTCACCACGGTCAATCGAAGAGCGGAAGTTGTTTTTTTTTTTTTTTTTTTTTCGTTTGCCTGTCCATTTCCATTCCAAGGCTGTAACAGAAATCATCTCGCAACGTAAACTTTTCAGTAACGTAGATTTTGAGTTTTCTCAGAGCAATGAAGGGAGTTTGGTGCATTTTTCTCTGGATAAATTGCGATTTTTTTCCCCTAGACTAAATGGCACTGACTGCAGCTAGACAAAAATTTTATAATAGTCTGAATGTGGTTAGTGCTTTTTAGTTTTAAATAGGCTAAGTTCTTACGTCAGTTAGATCGGACACTGCTGTAGTTTTCTCTGGATATACTGTGATTTTTTTTCTAAAGACTAACTGGTATTAACCTCAACTAGACAAAAATTTTAAAGTTGTCTAAATGTGGTTAGTGCTTTTTGGTTTTCATTTTGCTAAGTTCTCACGACAGTTAAAAAGGGGTAAGTTGATTTTTAAGTATATATTAAGAATTTGTATTTTTTCTTAGCTAGATTTTTTTTATGTTATCTCAGGGACTACTAAAATAAGATGTAGTTCAAAACTGCTAATTATTTCAATATAATGTGAAAATGAAATTTATAATTCAAATAAGCAAACTTGGAAACTAGAGTACTTAATTTCATATTACTCAACACAACAGAAAAAAATAATTTTATTCTGTTATAGAATGTTCCTTTCTTTTACTAAAGGATAATCCTATGAAAATTCAGTAATATATAAAATATTTACTTAAAGTGAGTATCTTCTAATAATAAACATGGTTTTATCAATACTTATTAGTTTCATATATAGTTTAGCACTAATCAACCTATTAAAAATAATAATTATTATTATATAAATTACTTTACATCACTGGGGCTAATTTTGCCAAAAATACTTAGTTAAAATTCAAAAAATACTTAGTTTTGCCAAAAATACTTAGTTATTAAGTATAAACAAAATAATTTGTTTGTATATGAAAATGTTTAATTATTTTGAAGAGAAAAGGTTTTTATGAAATTAACCGTTTATTTGTAGAATCAGCCGATGTTTTAATTTCTTTAAACGTATGTTGTTTACATTCTTCTTTAAAATAATATATAAAATCAAAAGTCAACTTTATTTTGTATTATGACATAACTTAACAAAAAAATAAATTAAAAATTTTTTTAAAAAGCATGTTGTATAACTTTAATATTTTTTTTCTATCTTTTTTTAGCATTGCATGAATGTTTATTTATAATCTTTGGTTCTAGAAAATTATAAATTTTCTTAGATTCTAAAAAATTTTTGGAAGAGAAAAAGGAACATTGTCTAGTTGAGCCTAATATTTTGTTTAAAAAAATGTATATGGTCTGATAAACATATAATAGCACGATTAAAAAAAGTAAACCATTGGTTGATGCATAAAAAATAATACGGTTAATTTTAAAAAGAGCTTTCCTTCTTAAATTCATCAAATATTTTCTTAAAAACAAAATAATTTGCTAATTAGGTATTTTTAATAAATTTAGTCCTAGTGGTGTAAAGTCATTTATCTAATTATAATTATTATTACTTTAATTTGTTGTTTAATACTTTAGAGAACTAACTACGGAGCTAATTAGGGTATTTTGGGAATCAATAAGGTGCTGGCCGGTTTTCGATATTTTGTCGTTGCCGATACCACACCAAAAACGTATTGGTTTTGGTTCAAAACTGGCACAGGGCTGGGCCGACGGCGATATCGTTTTTGCCGACACCGAACCAGAACCACCCCATCCTTTCGGCCCGACACACGCCCAGGCGGACGCAATTTTGTCGTTTTTGGTACCGCGTGAGCGATGTCGCCCCGGCACATTCTGCGCCGGCATGCCAGTGTCGGCCCAAAACTTATCCGATAGGGCTGTGTTTGCTGGGATATCCTTGCTTAAAAATGTAAAATGAACAAAAAAATGCAATAAAAAATGTGACATTTTTGGGACCGAATTCTGGAAAAAAATGAAACTGTTAAGGGGTTAAAGAGGAGGCCAGTCTTGAGCCAGCAATTAATGGGTCAGCTCCCGAGGGAACGTGTTGAGCCATCTTCTCCATTTACCGTCACTGGTGCTGATTTCTGTGGTCCTTTTTATGTAAAGTTTAAGGGACAAAGAAAGGGGCTACTTAATAAAATATATGTATCAATTTACGTGTGCTTTATTACTAAAGCAATACATCTGGATTTTGTCAGTGATTTATCATCAGCTGAATTCATTGCCAGCTTAAAAAGATTCATGTCTAGAAGAGGTAGACCTTCTAAAATCTTCACTGACAATGGGAGAAATGGGAATTCGTTGGGGCTCATTCCGAATTAAAGTAACTCTTAAAAACTGTGAATGCACCGAATGAATCTTTGGCTAAATTTTACACCGAAACCGCCGTTGACTATAGTCCACCAAGGTCCCAAATTTCGGTGGTTTGTATGAAGCCGGTGCAAAATCATGTAAGCTTCATTTAAAACGCGTTGCGGGAAATTCCCATTTTACATTGGAAGAGTTTTTGACAATCTTGGCATAAATTGAGGGAGTTTTGAACTACAGGCCCTTGACCCCATTGTCAGCGGAATTTGATAATTTCGAAACCCTCACCCCAGGGCATTTTCTTATCGGAAGACCTGAACCATTCCATTCCAGAACCTCAATTTTCCAATATTAACGATGATAGATTAAGTAAGTGGGAAAAAATTTCCAAAGCTTCTCAAACCATTTGGAAAATGTGGAAACGAGACTATTTGAATAATCTACAAGAGCGCCATAAATGGCAGTTTAGCAAAAATATCGTGAGTGTTGGGTCTTTGGTATTAGTCAAGGAAGATAACTTGCTGGAACGAAATGGTTAACTGGGAGGATCAATGAGGTATTTAAGAGCAGTGACGGAAAAATACGGGTCGTTGATATACGATTATCAAAGGGAAGTATAATCAAAAGATCCGCCAGGGATGTATGTTTATTACCTGTGAATTAATCAATTGTGTATGCATACATGTAGATAATATGGTTTACTAAAGTGTCTAAAGTTAAAAGTATTGAATTGTAAATTCAATCGGCGGGGAGTGTTTCGTATTTAAAAATTAATTTTGAATTTAGTCTAACCCCAGACAGCACATAAGCTTAAATCAAACTTGACATTTCTTTGAACTTGACGTATTAATACAAACTTGACAGTTCAATTCATTTTAAGCTCGCAGCAAGCTTGGAGATTACAAAAAAAAATGAATCAGCAAATATTTTCCCGCCGAATTTAAGTCATTTGAACTGTCAAGCTTGAATACAACTTGATTACTGCTTGATTTGGAAAGCCACATCCACATAACAAATAATTTATGATCAGTCATAAATGTACTTGACCATAGAATAAAAAAAAAATTCTATATTTTCAAATATTGAAATTTTTCAAAATAAAATACAAATATACTCAAAATTGATTTCAAAATCAGTCGTTTGTCTCGATTTTGGCCAATATTGCCCAACATGAGTGTCGCGATATTGAAAGTTTTAGAACGTGTGCTGCTTTTAAGTTTATGTTATGCTTATTTCCCTAATAGTAGAGTCTTTAAATCACACATAACATTATTTTAATTTTGAATCATCCCATGGAAAAATAAAAGAGGCAGATCGGCATCGGCCAATACTGATGAATCTCGCCAAAAAACGGTGTGACAACCATAACAGTCATTTCCAACTTTAGTCATGTCACCGCGTGTCAGATTGGCATGGTGGTTAGGACGCTGGCTTCCCACACCTTAGGTCCTGACGCTAGACGGAAACAGATTAAAATAACTTGAGGTTTCAGCGTAGAGGAGAAAATGCGTGGAAAAATAAAATATATGGGGCGAGTTCGCCGACCGGCGCCCCATGTATTTAGGAAATTTTTTTGTTTGAATTAAGCTTGATTCAAGCTTGCTATGTCAAGCTTAATGCAAGTTGGGCAAGTGTAAACTTGAACACTTCATTCAAGCTTGCATTAAGCTTACACGCTTGAAATTTTCAAGCTTAATTCAAGTTTATTGACTTGATAAATCAAGCTTACTGCAAGTTTGATGCAAATTTGCTGTGATGTCTGGGCCAGATGGCACTGTACGTTAGGAGAAAAATGCTTTGGAAGTTCGCAGCTTGCACGTTTAAATTGAGTTCTGATTTCGATTTTGTTTGTGCTTGCTTGATGTTTGCAGCATGTTGGCTGCTTGTATTGTAATCTAGCATTTGTTAATTTTAGAAGTTTAAATTGTTTTTACCAGCTTTGGAGTTTAGTGTTTTAGTAAAGAATGTTTTAGAATAACTGAATTTGTATTTTTTGGAAGCTATCGAAGCAACATGAAGAATACATACACCATTATTGTATGTAGAATGTATGTATTTTTAACAAGATGGAGTACCTGCACACTAGGCTATAAGTGTATCAAACTGGCTCAATGTTAACTTTGATAAACTGTGGATTGGTTTGAAAGGAGTCACGGAATGCCCCCCCTTCAGATCCCCTGATCAAACGCCGCTCGATTTTTATTTTAAGGGTCGGTTTCGAACACTCGTTTATTATACTCCTCCCCTAAATTCAACTAATCTAAAACAAAAGATAATTGATGTGAAACGTTTTATAAATATAAGTATTAGTAGCACGATAAATCACAAATAAGAGAAAAAAATGTATACTCAACAAGGCTTACAAAATTTGCATATTCTTTAGCTTTCCGTTTATCTTGTGAAATCTGTATTTAATATATAAGGTTTTAAATCAACTTCAGATTTACTTTACCGAATAATGTTTTAAATATTTCTTACTCAAGATGCTTAATTCGAAACACATTCCAAGTTGCAATATCATATATTTGATCTAAAAGTTCACGTTATCAATTTGTATACGCCCCCCATTTTCACCGAGAAAATAGCTTTTTATGTCATTAAAAATTTCCGGTATGAGTCCAATATTTTTCAGCATCATATATCAGTTAGTTTTAGAGATACGGTTTTGCGGTTTTTTATATTGGTCTTGGATAGAAAGTAAAAACTTACTAATTGAAGATTTTTTTTTACGAGGGCAGTATAAAAATTTAAAAAGTGCAACTTTATGAGAATTAGCAAGAGGAAATTTTAACGGATTCTTATTTCCGACCTTATTTTGAACATTTTTTCAACTAACACTACCCACTTATCTCTAATAGATAAAGAATTAAAGCCCGCAACTGCCTTTTGGGGACACCCTGTACATATATATATATAATAAGAAAATAGCTTTTGAAAATTTAATCCAATTTAATTTAAAGTCATCTGAAAAACCATCTTTAATCTCTGTAAAACACAGTACTTTCACTGTAAAATTTGTTTCTTGGCTAAGAAAGCGAAAGAAACGGAAGAAGGCTTTAAAATTTTCTTCGCGTTGTGTTTTGATAGGAAGAAGAACAAAACCAGATACATAGAAAATTTTGTTGACGGCAAATTACACCCAAGGAATTGTCACAAAGAACATATCTCGCTGATAATGGAACCTGGTTCAATATTCTTTGGCCATATCTCACAATCTGATTTTAAGAATTTCACTGGAAATTTGGGAGAATTTGACACGAAATCCATTGATCTTGGGACACTCACATGCATTGGCGGTGGTGGCAAATCGTCGAATTCTGGAAAGAACAAAGGTGTCATCCGAAATCTAGAAACGCAGTTCTCTAATCTAACTAAATCTCTACAATGTTGCATTTGTCAACTTCACACCATATCACACAGCCACTCCGAAATTTGCTGACTATCCATGTGTCACATGATGGTTTCTTACGATCTAGATTATTACACTTGACATAAAATGCCGCACTTTAATTTGAAGTCGGGCTTTACATTATTTGTTAGCTATGATTGGCCAGTTTTCTCACGCTAATCCTTCTCCGGAGCTCTGGATGTGGATGGGCGATAAAGTTTTCGGGTAATAGACCAGTTTCTCACCTTCTGTTTTTTTCATTTTCTCTGTTTTGTTGGCAAAACATCAGAAACTTGTCTAGTGTGAAAGTAAATGGAAAATACTTGTATCACGTATTCGGTGTCTTATGCAAATTTATGTAAAACCTTTTCCGATGTATTATATATAAGGATGTGCGATCTTGTTTCTGGGGTGGATGGTGAATGATCACTGCAGCTGTTAACGCCAACGTTATGATAATATGTTTTTAGTTCTTAATAAAAGAACTGTATTTTTAAATGTCTCTATTATTCTGACACTACTACATTCTAAAAACTCTGCTATTCATCTAATAGAATATCATTGCAGTTGTGATAAGGTTTGGAAACAAGTTCCATCCTATCAGAATATTTTGGTTATGGGCCACCAGATGCCCCAACTGCGAAGCAATTTTTAAGTGTCAAAGAGCATTTAGTATGCGGGCCACGTTAACATTCAACTATGGAATCTGTAACTTCTAACTCTTACAGTATTGTTAAACTAAATTCGTTGAACTACAGTACGTGGGTAGAAGATATCAGAGTGGTATTAATGGAGAAAGGGTGCTACCGAATAGTTGATAAATCTGAAGAACGACCCGATGAGAAAACGGCAAAGCCTAAACAATTACATGATTTTGACCAGTGCAAAGATCGGGCTTATAGTTTAATTTATTTAAATATTGACTGTGAATACCGTTTCTTAATAGCGGAATCTCATGATCCTGTAAAGGCTTCGGACATTTTAAAAACTCATTTTCGGCCAGATTCTCGTGCCCGTGTAATTGGACTTACGTATGATTATTTTAATTGCCGTATGAATCATAATGAAGAAATTGGCGTTTATGCTGCTAGATTGAAAACTATTGCTAGCCAATTGAGAGATGCCGGTAAACCTTTATCGGGTTGGTATGAGTCATTTCGGTTAATTCGGTTCCTTCCTATCGAATTTAATAGTATTGTGCAAACCATATACAGATGGAAGGATGAAGATTTTATTTTCGATAAAATATTTGCTGAACTCTTATCGGAAGAAGCGCGATTGAAGCAAACTAAAAGACAATAGTAGTATAGTTTTATAAACGTCTCAACGTTCTGAATTTAATGAAATCAAAACAGAACAATCGTTTTTTGCGTAAAAGACCTAATAAATCAGTAGGCAAGTCCAAGCCCACTACAGACTCTTCGTACATCATTGAAACCTGTATAAGTGCAAGTTCTGAAGACGAATGGGTGCTCGACAGTGCTGCTTCAGCACACTTTTGTGGAAATCGAAGACTTCTGACGGAGTATAAACCAACGAGGAACAGGTCCCTTTCTGTAGCGGTTGAAGGAGCTACCTATCCTGTGGAAGGAACTGGCGTGGTCAGACTTCAATTTAAAGATAAAGCGGGTGAGTGCGAAACTATTAAACTCACTAATGTTCTGTATTCTCATAAGTTAAGGCGCAATCTTATTTCCCTATCCTTAATGGAGGAGAGGGGCGCATATTTTGTCGGTAAAAATGGTAAATTATCTGTGTACGCCAAAGATGGCCACAAGCACTTCTCTGCCATCAGAAAAGATGGACTATATTATTTAGGACTATATTCCGTATACGGTGCCTTGTTTACATGTCAATGGTTTGTTTACAAATCATTGGCGAACAATCTGACGCGAGAGTGAGCGATGCACCGCCAACTGCCGGTGGTAGTTGTGACTGGCAACCATAAAGAATACGTGTTTCGTCAGGTTTGGGAATTTGAAATTGTTTGCGTTATTGATGGAAGGGAATGAAATGTGTTATGTTAATATAAGAAAAGAATTTGTGGGTGTTTGTTAGAAATATAGTACGTTATAAGCCGGTGGGTGTTGGGGACATTTCTGAGCGGTTATTTACCAAGAAAATAGAGGTAAGTGTTCTTTTTTAACGAATCTTTCGATGTTTAAGGTTTTTAATGTGAATTTTAAATTGATATTTGAAGTGTTTATGTTTCGTAAGTGCTATTTACGTGCTATTCTAATCATACTGACTTTATAAGAGGTGTACAACTAGGTTGTTTAATCCACCGATGTTTTTTTGAGTTGAAAACGGGCCAGTGTTTGCCCAGTTTACATTAGCTGTACAACTAGGTTGCTTAGTTCACTGTTGTTGTTTTTTTTTTAGTTAAAAACGGTCCACTGGTTGCGTAGTTTACATAGCTGTACAACTAGGTTGCTGAATCCACTGAGGTTTTTTTAGTTAAAAACGGGCCACTGGTTGCCTAGTTTAGATAGCTGTACAGCTAGGTTGCTGAATCCACTGAGGTTTTTTTAGTTAAAAACGGGCCACTGGTTGCCTAGTTTAGATAGCTGTACAGCTAGGTTGCTGAATCCACTGAGGTTTTTTTAGTTAAAAACGGACCACTGGTTGCCTAGTTTAGATAGCTGTACAACTAGGTTGCTGAATCCACTGAGGTTTTTTTAGTTAAAAACAGACCACTGGTTGCCTAGTTTAGATAGCTGTACAACTAGGTTGCTGAATCCACTGGGGTTTTTTTAGTTAAAAACGGACCACTGGTTGCCTAGAATGACTAGTAAACATGGCGACAGTCGCTGGAGCTTGGCGGTCGCCAAGCTCCAGCGACTGTCGCCATGTTTACATGGGGTGGGCACCGGCTTGTATGATTTTACCTTATTTATATCCCCAGTATCCCGACTTGATTAATTCTAAATATGTAACTAAATTGTGTGATAATGTAAGACCTAATTCTAAATATGTAACTACACTCATGTCCATAAATTAAGGATAATGAAGTTCAGGCAAAGAAAGAGAAAGAAGCAAAACAAATTTGACTTATTTGTAAAGTCTATTTATTAAACAAAAAGTAAAGAGCAAAAAAGAAGCTATATGTTTGACATAATTAATAAAAATTGCAAGTTTTACTCCCTTGACCAAATTTCAAAAAAGAACCTATTTACAAAAAACAGTATAACATGGTTAGTAGGATGGTTAATACGGAGTATGTCTCCCGGACGATGCAATACAGGCCTGACAACGCCTAGGCATGCTGAGTATCAAATGATCAATCTGATCTTGGGGAATATTACACCACTCATCAAGCAATGCACTCCGAAGTTCCGGTAGACAGGTGGGAGGGGGTTGACGGGCTGCAATTCGTCGGCCAAGCATATCCCACACATGCTCTATTGGATTCAAGTCCGGTGAGTATGCTGACCAATGCATACGGGTGATATCCTCCGATTGAAGGCATTCGTCTACAATGTTTGCACGGTGAGGACGGGCGTTGTCATCCATAAACACAAATTCAGCACCCATGGCGCCCCAAAACAAACGTACATGTTGTTCCAGAATGACATCCCGATAGATGTGGCCTGTCATCGTTACACTCTGAACATGCAGGTCAGTTCTGGAACCAAGAATAATTCCTCCCCAAACGAGCCATCCTGCACCACCGTAACGGTGTCTTTCAATGGTGTTCTCTTGGTGGTAACGGGTACCTGGAGCTCTCCAGTTGAATGTCCGGCAAGAATCGGACTCCAAACGAAACCTGGACTCGTCGGAAAACATCACACAAGACCACTGTTGCGGTGTCCACAATGCATGCTCTCTACTCCAGGTTAATCGCAGGCGACAGTGAGTTGCAGTAAGTGGAACACATCTGACAGGCCTACGAGCATATAGACCAATGTGCCCTAAGCGTCTGTACACGGTCTGCCTTGAAACTGTCGTACCGGTAGCTGAAGAGAGCTGACGAGACAGGTCTGATGCTGTACTCCGTTTGTTTCTTTTGGCAGTAACTGCCAAATAGCGGTCCTCATTCGGCGTTGTAAGTCGGGGGCGACCTGTGCTGTAACGTCTACTCACATTACCATCATCTTGGAATCGTTGCCAAAGCCTGGAGATGACACTCTGGGCGATTCCAAGTTCCTCGGATACTTCCAGCTGGTACGTCCACATTCCAGTCGTCCGATAATTCTGCCACGTAAAAGATCATCCAAATGCCTCCTTTGTGCCATAACTATGCGGTTTTTGCACTGAAAGGCTTTCACAGCGCTTGTGAACAATTTTACTTCTTTGCCACCATTTCTTATATACCCCTCTCTTACACTCTCGTCATTGTGACGTACCATCCACGCCATCTGGTGGTTTCCTGTAATTTGTATATTCTTCTTCAAGATGTGTGTGATCATTCCACAGGTGAAATTTTTATTTTAGAGATCAATTTCTGTGTGATTCTGAATTATCCTTAATTTATGGACATGAGTGTATATTGTGTGATAATGTAAGAACTAATCCTAAACATGAGGAAAAGGGTAAAAAATGATGCATTGGTAGTAACTAGTGATGTTAGTGGTTGGCATAGGAAATTTTGTCATGTAAATAACCAGTATATCATTAATACTAGTAAAAATAATTCTGTAATTGGACTTCCAAACTTGAAAAATGATAATGTAACAAATGAACCATGCATTATAGCTAAACAGCGTAGGAAAAGTTTTCAGCCAATAGGCAAAATTAGATCTACCAAACCATTAGAGCTACTGCATATGGATTTATGCGGACCAATGCCTTGTGTAGCTATTGGCGGGCATCGTTATTTTCTTTCAATTAGTGATGACTTTTCACGAAAAGTCGTCACTTATCCGCTGAAAAATAAAGACGAAGTGTTCAATGTATTTGTTAGTTTTCAAAAGAGAGCCGAGCGGTTTTTAAATTCAAATATTATTAGCGTACGGACTGACAACGGTCTTGAGTTTTGTCATACAGAGTTTGCAAAGTTCCTTGATAATCAAGGTATGGGTTATGAACGAACAAATACATGCACGCCAGAGCAAAATGGAGTTTCGGAAAGGTTTAATTACACAGCAGTAAATGCAATTAAAATAAGCTTAAAGATAGTGGTTTAAGTCGAGGATTTTGAGCTGAGGCCCTCTTATGTTATACATATGTTTGGAACCGTGTTTGCCACGGGGAAAATCGACAAAACTCCGTTTGAATTATATGGGGGGAGGAAACCCTCTGTCAAACATCTTGTATCATTTGGTTCAATAGCTTACGTTAACATTCCTAAACTAAGAAAAAAGCTACACATGAAAAAAGGGATAATGGTTGGTTATGCAATGGCAACTAAAGGTTATCGTGTGTGGCTCCCAGGTGAACGTAAAGTTATTGAGACTATTAATGTAACTTTTAATAAACCCAAATCAAGTGGGGGCAGTACTGGACCCCTCTAATAAAAGTAAAATAACATTTGAAAATTCAGAAACGGAATCGTCTGAATCGGATACGTCGGACATTGAGGATGACATAAAAGCAGAATTTAAACCTACAACTATTGAATCAAAAAGACCATGCGATGAATTGAATAAACTTTCAGGCCCTAGTAAAAGCGTAGATTCATCTCCTACACGTTTAAAGAAAGTAAAATGATTCAGAGTTGTATTTCCTACAGTTGCCACAAGGCAGACAGGAGAAAGAATAGACATTTATTACCACCCGGAAAATTCCTCAGCTCGTTTAAGATCATATCATGACCTTGAGAAATATTGCAGGAAACATAACATTGAATACAATCCCAAATGGTTTAATTTTAGCAACAGGGATTCTCATTCTGGAGAAATTAAGCCTGATATCTGTGTTACCCCATCATTATGACTAGGAACTTCTATCCCCTCTTGCTATAGTGTAGCTCTCAAAACACCTGAGGCTGAATATTGGCAAAAAGCTATGGAAGAGGAAGTCTCAGTTATGCGAGAACGTAAAGTATGGACTATCGTACCAAAACCCCATAACGCTAAAGATATTGGATGCCGATGGGTTTATAATATAAAAAGAGATGAGGGTGGCAAAGTTGTAACGTAAAAGGCTAGATTAGTAGAGCAGTGATTCAGACAAACGAAGAGAATTGAATATGATGAGATTTTTAGCCCTGTCGTGAGCTTTTCTTTAATTAGGTTATGTTTTGCAATTTTTGTCTGTAAATATAAGTGGTCGCATTGCCAACTTGACATTAAAAGTGCATACCTCTATGCAAAACTAAATGAAGAAGTGTTAATGAATCAACCTGAAGGGTTTATAGACCCAGAAAACTCTAGCTATGTATGCAAATTGAACCGCGCAATATACGTCTTGCATCAATCGGGCAGAGAATCAATCGGGCAGTATTTAGAAATAGATTCAGTTTTGAAGAGATTAGGATTCAAGAAACTTCAATGGGCAAACTGCATTTATACATTTGAAAATAACATAGTTTTAACATTGTCATATTTGGCCTATCTCAAGAAATTATTAACACTGCCATTTCTAAGTTACACTACGCATTCAACATAAAACTTTCAGGCAGGACTCGCAAGTTGTTGGGAGTTGAATTCCAAGAATTTAATGGTGAACTTTATATTCATCAATGTGAATACATACGTAATATATGTGAGAGGCATAAAAAATATAACTATCCCACAACGAGCTTGCCCATAGCAGTCGGAACAGTTTTATCAAAAACGCAATGTCCAAGTACAGAAGGGGAAATTCGCCAAATATCTAAGCTGCCATACCGCAATGTCTTGGGTTGTTTGTCCTATATTGCAGGAAAAACTCGCCCCGATCTATGCTACGCCGTGAATATATTGTTACGAATTTTCGGGGCAACCCGCTGCTCTGGGGCTTAGAATGGTTTAAAATTCGTATTCTACGCTTCAAATAGATAAATTTTGCTTTTTGTTGCATCAAAATCGAGCAATTAGAACCGGAGATACGGAGGTTTCGCTTTCCCATATGTTTTTCTATGGGCTTCTAGAAATCTCGAGAAATATTAGTCCTAGAGCTTAGATCTCTTCACTTTTGAGGACTTATTTTTGGCGCCAAATTTGGCGATATTTCGCCAAAAGTCGCCAAGCTTGGCGACTTTTTGGTCATTTGGCGCGATTTTCCCAATGGGGCCTGGAAGTTGTTTTTCCTGCATTAAAAACGCATAATAACCTAACATTTCTCTTCTATGACGTAATCAAAATTCACGCTTTATGTAGAAGCCTCGAGAAATTGACTTTTCTGGAAACCTCTTGTACCTCCTGCGTCGGCTATTTATAGAAGCGGGCATCGCCCCGAAGCCAGTCAGTTGCGAGTTGAACATTCAATGTGTGAAGAGCTCTGAGTACGCTTGTTTTGTGTGAACTGATAGTGCTATAGAAGCTGTGTTTTAGCTTGCTTTGTGAAGCTGTTTTTAAAGTGCTGTGTGTAAATTCTTCATTGCTGTGTCTTAAGGGATAGTGTACTATATCCCTTGAATATTTCCACGGAATTTTTGCCTGTAAAAGTGACTTATTTTTTGTGAGAAATACAGCATTTGTGAGAGCTTCTGATCCAAGCGGATTGTTAAAAGCACGTTACTGCTAGATTGTGCTTGTGAATTGTGTGCAGCTGATTGTTCTACGAAGTTCTAGAAGAAATAAAGTTTGTGTTCCATCCTGACAAGTGACTTTTTACTTGAACTTTTTACACCAACTGGACTTTAGAACGACGAACCCCAGGAGTAGCAGAGTAATTCCGCAACAATATTGTCTCAATTCCAATCTAACCCCGGTATGATACATTGGGATGTTCTAATGAAGTTAATAGGTTATTTGAATTCTACTAAAGATTATAAATTAAAACTATCAAACATCTCCAATTTAAACATAACTTGTTACAGTGATGCAGACTATGCATCCAACAGGGATGACAGGATTTCAATGGGTGGTTCAATAATATTTGTGGACAACGTTCCTATTAGCTGGCGAATTTTCAAGCAAGTCGGTTAGTCTTTCTTTCATGGAAAGCGAATATATTTCATTCTGTGAAAGCGCTAAGGAACTCGTCTGGATTATACGTGTTCTAAATGAATTTAAAGAGAATCATAATTACACTTAACTTTCAAAATACCATGTACTGTGATAACCAAGCGGCAATAAGCTTTTCTAAATCCCCGATAGAAAACAGTAGAACAAAACATATTGATGTTAGATACCATTTTCTTAGAAATCTCGTACTCAAAAGGAAATTTAATTTAAAATATGTGAACACTAAGCTTAATTATGATTATCTTTTTATGAAAGCTTTACCTAAAATAGAACTTTCAAAGTTCACTTCAAAAAATTTTTCAGTGTCATGAAATTTGCAACTGTTTTAAAATGATGTAAAAATGTGTTTCTTTCTTCTCGTGTGCACCTGGCTGACTGGATTAGTTGACGTGCTTCCTGGTTTAAAAAGAAAAAAAATTCCCGCAAGTCCTGCAGTTACGACTTCGAAGTGCAAAACGTGAAGAAAAAGTCTAATTTATTTTTGCATAGAGCTCTTTCACCGTCATTATCACTACGTCATACCTTAGCAACCAACTTTTTTTGGTCAAACATTCGTTCATTTGAGAATAGTCATTGGCTGAAAACTTGGCTTTGTATCCCTAAATATCGGAGTTGACTTAAAAAAAAGTTCAGTGACGTCACGTGAAAATACTCTATTGCTTTGCGGGATTACTTCCACTGGTCCAGGTAGCTGGCTTCACAAGAACTCTTAAGACTGAAGGAAGTAAAATGTCTCATTATAAAAGAAGAAAAAAGGACTATTAGAACTTGGACTATTAAATTTTGCAGAGGCTGCATCATTATGTTTTTAATTAGCGGTGCTAATGTTTGTATAATTTTGTATGTTTAAAGTTTTGGAAAAAAATGGCTTGGATTGAACGTGAGAGGCGGGCCCCTGTTAGCTATGATTGGCCAAACTTCTCACGTTAATCCTTCTCCGGAGCTCTGGATGTGGATGGCCGAAAAAGTTTTCGGGTAATAGACCAGTTTCTGACCTTCTGTCTTTTTCATTTTCTCTGTTCTGTTGGCAAAACATCAGAAACTTGTCTAGTGTGAAAGTAAATAGAAAATACTTGTATCACGTATGCAAATTTATGTAAAACCTTTTCCGATGTATTATATATAAGGATGTGCGATCTTGTTTCTGGGGCGGATGGTGAATATCACTGCAGCTGTTAACGCCAACGTTATGGTAATGTTTTTAGTTGTTAACCCATTTATGCCTGTCGTCCCTTTTTTGGGACGGCATTTTCGCTATCAGTCGAAAACGTTATTTATTTTTCCTAGTCTTTATTCACGAATATTGAACCTCAATTCCACAAAATATTTTAACATGAACAAGTAGGATGTTGACATTTCAATCTTCATACATAATGATTTTTTAAAAAAACCACCCCTTTTTGAAGAAGCTGACATCAGAAATTTATCTATTATTGCTGGTATTAGCAAAAATCAAAGAAAGTCGCAAAAATATCTGGGCACAAATGGGTTAATAAAAGAACTGTATTTTTAAATGTCTCTATTATTCTGACACTACTATATTCTAAAAACTCTGCTATTCATCTAATAGAATATCATTGAAGTTGTGATAAGGTTTGGAAACAAGTTCCATCCTATCATTATTCATTAAACCGCATGCTCCAATAATTGGATGCTTGGGCTGGAACGGGCAGGACTCGGATCACAGGCAAATCAATGAGGTGGGTCCTGGGTAATGTAGTAACGATTGTCATTGTACTAGAGAAGAGCTGCGAACGTTACTCGCTACTTTTCAACGGGATTAATTCATTAAAAATATAATTTTTGCTTTCTACATATTTCTGTCAGAAAACACACAATTTTCAGATATGTATAGATTTCAAGCTTGATGTACAACTCCTAGAAATTGTCACAGCCCCTTCAGATTTTGTATACGTCTTATTCATAACAATATAAAACTTCTAAAACCTCCGGAGCCTAATAATTCGGAAAATAATTTTTTGGCCGATTTTTTAAAAAAGTCATTTATCAAAAATTTCTAAATTTCAATCTCGATGCGCAACCCCAAGACGTTGTCGTAGAACATTCAAATTTTAAACATGTCTTATTTGTATCAATTTACAACTTTTGAGACCTCAGGTGATAAATATTTCGAAAAAAAATATTTTTCGATCCACCCTAGTGCACATTTGTCGTGTGTACAGGTTTTTCTTAGATCACTCGTCAGCGGTGGGCCTCATAGTCCAGTCATCTTAGTCAAAATAGGGCAAGAATCTCGGAATTTGAGATACCCAGCTATAAACTTGTATACACTTTTATTTTGACATCCTAAAACTTGTCTCAAAACCTGCATATGGTAGGGTGTCCGCGTCTGTCAAAATTTAAGGTCAAAGGTCACAAAAATCGATTTTTTCCACATTTTTCGCAAATATCTCGTTTTCTATGGTGTTTACGCTATTTGTATGCATTACCAATATTGTAGAGGATAAAATTCTCTACAACTTTTGTACCAAAAGTTTTTTTATACGTTGAACCGTTTACGAGATAGAGGGCAGTGAGCGCGCAGTGTTGAACTATGTAGAGTACCATTTAAGGTCAACCGGTAG